>JAVGWX010000023.1:1042500-1540000 GCA_036924085.1 Ariolimax columbianus
CATGACGGTTGTTAGAGGATATTACGAATATTTCAATTGCAAAGAGTTGTCTTGGCGTATTAGAATGTTCAGTTTTCAAGTTTAGAGCATGATTGTACAACTAAGGCCTAATTTCTTTTTTAAAAGGCCTTTATGGATACGAATGTCGTCGCTATATTAAAGCAAATGTTTCAACAAACAGGTGAAGCGAATCAGGTCATTAAGTTAATCCAGAGCCTGTATGAAAATCACATCCAGAGGTCATAATTTCAATCAAATAAGGACTAACGGATCCAGTTTCAATCTGACGAGATATTTGCTTCCTTTCACCGAGTCTCAATAACGCATATTCTGAAATGATGATGGAAAATGTAGGGATGTCAAAGTAAACAGTATCAAAGTTTATGCCATAAAGCAACGTTGCAAATATTTGTTTAGTCAGAGAGTGGGGAATGCTTGTAATACATTGCCACATGAAATAGTGGAGGCAGAGTCAATTAATACATTCAAGAATAAATTGGATGCGCTTAGTTATTGTTAGACCAAGTGAATTAAAAGAAACTGGTTGTATACAGACTCTGTAGTCTTCTAAACCAGTATAAAGAAGTGATGATTTCTTCTAGAAGTGTGGCCACTGTTCTGGCGTTACTGGCCTGTTTGTACTGATGTCTTCCAGCGATGTTCATCATTTTACAGACCAAATAAAGATTCCAGTACTTTCATTACCTGAGCCATTTTGTTGGTCATCTACCTGTACAACATCCTGGAGTGTGTAAGATATGTTCCTCTTCCTTATCTCTCACCATGTATTTGACAGTTCTTCTATATTTTATATTGCTTTACTGGCTACACCAAAAACGATGCCTATTACCAGTTGAACAGAAGAGAGCAGGTCGTGGTCTTCAGACTCCGCACAGGCCACAACAGACTGAGGTACCACCTATTTGGTAAACTGAAGTTAGGTGCTACTGACGAATGCCCGTGTGGTACAGGAAAAATGACCGCTGAACATTTGCTGCAAAACTGCCCGACATACGAGGATCAGAGAAAGCAGATGTGGCCATCACCAGTGGCAACACTAGACAAACTCTATGGCAGTGTCGACAGCCTCAGGATGATTGCTGCTTTTTACGAACAAATACAGGTTGACGTCTGACAGCGTACGAAGAAGAAGAAAATATCTCTATTTTCTCTCTCTCCCTCACACCACGTATTTCACATCTCTATTCTCTCTCTCTCTCTCCCTCACACCACGTATTTCACATCTCTATTTTCTCTTTCTCTCTCCCTCACACCACGTATTTCACATCTCTATTTTCTCTCTCTCTCCCTCTCCCTCACACCACGTATTTCACATCTCTATTTTCTCTCTCTCTCTCTCTCTCCCTCACACCGCGTATTTCACATCTCTATTTTCTCTCTCTCTCTCTCTCTCCCTCACACCGCGTATTTCACATCTCTATTTTCTCTCTCTCTCTCCCTCACACCACGTATTTCACATCTCTATTTTCTATTGCTTGACATTTTATGCTTTCATCCTTTTTCTTTCTTTTTCTCTTGTATGCCCTGGTCTTTCTCTCTCTCTCTCTCTCTCTCTGTCTCTTTCTCGCTCTTTTCCTCTCTCTGCCTCTCTCGCTCTCTCTCTCTCATGCTCTCTTTTTCTCCCCTTCCCTCCCCCTCTTTCTCTGCCTCTCGCTCTCTGTTTTTCTTTCACTCTCTCTCTCCCTCTCCCTCTCTCCCCCTCTCTACTTCTCTCTCCCCCCTCTCTTCCTCTCTCTCCCTCCCTCTCTCTTCCCCTCTCCCCCTCTCCCTCCCTCTCTCCTCCTCCCTCTCCCCTCCATCTCCTTCCTTCCCTCTCCTCTCTCTCCGACTCTCTCAGTCTCCCTCCCTCTCCTCCTCCCTCTCCCTCCTCCATCTCCTCTCTCTCCCGCTCCCTCCCTCTCCTCCTCCATCTCCGTCCATCCCTCTCCTCTCTCTCTCCCTCCCTCTCTCTCCCTCTCCCTTCCTCTCCCTTCCTCCCTCACCCCCTCCATCTCCTTCCATCCCTCTCCTCTCTCTCCCCCTCCCTGCCTCTCTCACAATTCTATATTCTCCTCCCCACTATGAGTGACAGCCATTAAGTACCAGCACTATTAACAACATTTGATCATCACAAGAACACGAACCAGAAATTCATTTAAGGCCTTATTTTTCTACATTCCCTATCTCTAGCCAGAACGTCGCTCTCCGAACAGCCGATCTGTAAGACTTTCTCTAGCCAGAACGTCGCTCTCCGAACAGCCGATCTGTACGACTTTCTCTAGCCAGAACGTCGCTCTCATAACAGCCGATCTGTACGACTTTCTCTAGCCAGAACGTCGCTCTCACAACAGCCGATCTGTAAGACTCTATATCTATCCAGAACTTCTCTGCCACAACAGCCGATCTGTAAGACTCTATCTCTAACCAGAACGTCTCTCTCCCAACAGCGATCTGTAAGACTCTATCTCTAGCCAGAACGTCTCTCTCCCAACAGCCGATCTGTAAGACTATCTCTAGCCAGAACGTCTCTCTCCCATCAGCTGATCTGTAAGACTCTATCTCTAGCCAGAACGTCTCTCCCACAACAGCCAATCTGTAAGACTCTCTAGCCAGAACGTCACTCTCACAACAGCCGATCTGTAAGACTCTATCTCTAACCAGAACGTCTCTCTCCCAACAGCGATCTGTAAGACTCTATCTCTAGCCAGAACGTCTCTCTCCCAACAGCCGATCTGTAAGACTATCTCTAGCCAGAACGTCTCTCTCCCATCAGCTGATCTGTAAGACTCTATCTCTAGCCAGAACGTCTCTCCCACAACAGCCAATCTGTAAGACTCTCTAGCCAGAACGTCACTCTCACAACAGCCGATCTGTAAGACTCTCTATCTCTATCCAGAACGTCACTCTCACAACAGCCGATCTGTAAGACTCTATATCTCTAGCCAGAACGTCACTCTCACAACAGCCGATCTGTAAGACTCTCTAGCCAGAACGTCACTCTCACAACAGCCGATCTGTAAGACTCTCTATCTCTATCCAGAACGTCACTCTCACAACAGCCGATCTGTAAGACTCTATATCTCTAGCCAGAACGTCACTCTCACAACAGCCGATCTGTAAGACTCTATATCTCTAGCCAGAACGTCACTCTCACAACAGCCGATCTGTAAGACTCTCTAGCCAGAACGTCACTCTCACAACAGCCGATCTGTAAGACTCTCTATCTCTATCCAGAACGTCACTCTCACAACAGCCGATCTGTAAGACTCTATATCTCTAGCCAGAACGTCACTCTCACAACAGCCGATCTGTAAGACTCTCTATCTCTAGCCAGAACGTCACTCTCACAACAGCCGATCTGTAAGACGCTCGATATCTGGCCAGAACTCTCGCATCTGTCGCCGCTATCTTCAGGACCTCCGTGGTGTCTTGTGCCCATCTTCTCCTCAGCTTTCTGGACAGAATATTGTTTACTTACCAACCTTCCACGAATTTCAGTTCATTTAGGATATCTACATTTTCCCATTTCGCTATCCATGGTATTTTGAGCACCCTTCTGTAGCATTTTAGATCAAAAGATTCAATCCTTTTCTGAATTTTAATGTGGTGGTCCACGTTTCACATCCATACGGTGCCACCGGGAAGATCCAAGGATTTTTATGTTCCTCATTTTATCAGCGTTCTGTCATAAGTTTCTCATTGCATTCAACTTCTGCATTGCCATATCCATTCTCCGTCTGACTTCAGGCAATCTCCATTGTACACTTGAGCTGAGATACTCAAAACTGGTGACTATCTCAATGTCCTGTTGTTCTAGAATAACTTTAGGTTTGGTCTTTGTCTTGCCTCTGCTCATTATCTTCGTTTTACTGATATTCAGAAATAGACTTTGCTCTTAGCTACTGACAGGACCATCGGTTCTAGTCCAGCAACGCTCTATGAGGGAATGACTGGGTCACCTGAACGTCTGAGCTCTGGTATCTCGTTTCCGATTTCTCGTATCTCGTCTATAGCTGAGCACTGCTTTCTTTAGATGTATTCTAGTTGGCGTCTGAGAGTGTACGATGAAGAATTCACAATGAATATGAAAGAGACAGATAACATATTTCATATGTGGTACACAGATGGAGAGAAGATGTCGCTAGTCAAATCCAATCATATTTGGTACACAGATGGAGAGAAGATGTCGCTAGTCAAATCCAATCATATTTGGTACACAGATGGAGAGAAGATGTCGCTAGTCAAATCCAATCATATTTGGTACACATATGGAGAGAAGATGTCGCTAGTCAAATCCAATCATATTTGGTACACAGATGGAGAGAAGATGTCGCTAGTCAAATCCAATCATATTTGGTACACAGATGGAGAGAAGATGTCGCTAGTCAAATCCAATCATATTTGGTACACATATGGAGAGAAGATGTCGCTAGTCAAATCCAATCATATGTGGTACACAGATGGAGAGAAGATGTCGCTAGTCAAATCCAATCATATTTGGTACACAGATGGAGAGAAGATGTCGCTAGTCAAATCCAATCATATTTGGTACACATATGGAGAGAAGATGTCGCTAGTCAAATCCAATCATATGTGGTACACAGATGGAGAGAAGATGTCGCTAGTCAAATCCAATCATATTTGGTACACATATGGAGAGAAGATGTCGCTAGTCAAAACCAATCATATTTGGTACACATATGGAGAGAAGATGTCGCTAGTCAAATCCAATCATATGTGGTACACAGATGGAGAGAAGATGTCGCTAGTCAAATCCAATCATATGTGGTACACAGATGGAGAGAAGATGTCGCTAGTCAAATCCAATCATATTTGGTACACAGATGGAGAGAAGATGTCGCTAGTCAAATCCAATCATGTCACAGGTGGCTGTTTCCGACATACTTGTAGCTGACATCATTGGTCAAACATTGGCCTGTTTGTCTGAACTCCATTAGCCAATGGGATCAAGGACTCATCATTAAAATCCCTGAAAGCCAAACAGAGTTTGTAATTAAGTGAGTAATGTAGTGTAATTTTACATTACGATTGAAATATAAGACTTGAGTAATGTAACGTAACATTTCAGTTGAGACGTAAGACGAGTAAAGTAACAAAACATTTCAGTTGAGACGTAAGAAGAGTAAAGTAACGTAACATTGTAGTTTCGTTGTCGCCAGTGTGTAACATTCTAATTGAAATGTCACAGTTGAGGTATGTAATGTAAGATTACAGCTAGCACTGTCACAGATGACTAACAATGGGACATAATCCCGTGACTAACAGTGTGACATAATGCCGTGACTAACAGTGTGACATAATCCCGTGACTAACAGTGTGACATAATCCCGTGACTAACAGTGTGACATAATCCCTCTAAGGTAGACGACTAATAATACATGACACAATTGAGGACTTCGCCGATCCCCCACAGCTGTTCCAACATGGTCGCTCCCCCAGACCAGACTGCCTCTCTTTGGTCTGTATAAGTAGGTCAGTCCTGCGTGATATGTTCTGGTGTTTGCTTGGGTGCTCCACAATCGCACGTGGTTTTGTTTCTGAGACCCATTCTGTGGAGGTGAGCCTTGAGTCTGCAATGTCCCGTTCTGAGTCTGAAGATCTTTGTCTGTCCATCTCTGCCAAGTTTGTCTATACTGTCATTTTCTGGCTTGTATTCTTTGTGCCGGTCTCTCCATTCTGTCCTCATGGATCGTTTGATGAGTGTCTTTGCTTCTTTATAGCTCTGTGGATGGGGAGTATGTATGCCTCCACTTCCGGCTTTTGCGAGCTCATCTGCCTTCTTGTTTCCAAGGATCCCACAGTGGGCCGGAATTCGATGTGAGTCTAAATATGTCTTTTGAGACAACAATCCAATGTTGTATTTTATTTAGTTTGAGAGTCTATCTTGGTTGTGGCTTGAGATGGCTTGGAGTACACTCCTGGAGTCTATCTTGTTTGTGGCTTGAGATGGCTTGGAGTACACGCCTGGAGTCTGTCTTGTTTGTGGCTTGAGATGGTTTGGAGTACACTCCTGGAGTCTATCCTGTTTGTAGCTTGAGATGGCTTGGAGTACACTCCTGGAGTCTATCTTGTTTGTGGCTTGAGATGGCTTGGATTACACTCCTGGAGTCTGTCTTGTTTGGGGCTTGAGATGGCTTGGAGTACACTCCTGGAGTCTGTTAGAATGTCTGTTTTCTTTGTAGTTGTATTTTGGCTGACAATAGTCTGTGTTGCTGCATGAACAGCTTCTGTTTCAGATCTGTAATTGGTACAGGTCCCTTCTACTGGTACAAGTCTCTCCTGCTGGTACAGGTCCCTTCTTCTGGTATGGAGTGATTTGTTTTCTATGTCGCCGTTGGAGTGTCACAGATTCCAGTCTCCTCTTTTTACGCTCTTCGTGGCCAATTCATCTGTGTACACAAGACATCCAATCACACAGACCAGTGTCCGCTACCTGACATCTAATCAGACAGACCAGTGTCTGATGTCAGACATCCAATCACACAGACCAGTGTCCGCTACCAGACATCTAATCAGACAGACCAGTGTCGGATGTCAGGCAACCAATTAGACAGACCAGTGTCTGATGTCAGACATCCAATCACACAGACCAGTGTCCGCTACCAGACATCTAATCAGACAGACCAGTGTCGGATGTCAGACATCCAATCAGACAGACCAGTGTCCGCTACCAGACATCCAATCAGACAGACCAGTGTCCGCTACCAGACATCTAATCAGACAGACCAGTGTCGGATGTCAGACATCCAATCAGACAGACCAGTGTCCGCTACCAGACATCCAATCAGACAGACCAGTGTCTGATGTCAAGCTACCCTTCTGTTCTGCCCATCCTTGGGGTCGGCTATTAGAAAGTGCTCGCCCGTGCCTTCCCAGGTTTGCCTGTGGGACTTGCATCTTGCTATTAGTAGTAGTGTTGTGGGTGGGTTCCATCTTGAAGGTCACTGTGCCTGAGGAGGGTGTAGCTCTGGATAATTCGGCCTTCAGGCTTTTTCCTTAATCATATTTAGCTTTCCCAGACGTGCGGGACCTGCGTCCCGCCTTTGGTGGTGCTGGTAACAGTTAGGTTGTCATTGTATGAGATCCTGCTCCAGACCTCTCCTCACCATTACCTCCAGACCTCTCCTCACATGACCTCCAGGCCTCTCCTTATCATGACCTCCAGACCTCTCCTCACCATGATCTCCAGGCCTCTCCTCACCATGACCTCCACGCCGTTCCTCACCCTGACCTCCAGGCCTTTCCTCACCATGACCTCCAGACCTCTCCTCACCCTGACCTCCAGATGGTAACTGTATTTCACTGTCTGTGTCTTCTGTTGGTGTCAATGTTTAGAATTTATGAGATCTCTACTTTATCTAATTTCTGCTTCTTCTTCTTTTTCTTTTTTTTCTTCTTTTCTTCTTCTTCTTCTTCGTCTCCTCTTTCGTCTTCTTCTTCTTTCTCTTTTTCTTCTTCAACTTCTTCTTCTTCTTCTTCTTCTTCTTCTTCTTCATCATCGTCTTCTTCTTCTTCTTCCTCTTCGTCTTCTTCTTTCTCTTTTTCTTCTTCAACTTCTTCTTCTTCTTCTACTTCTTCTTTTACTTCTTCTTCTTCTTTTACTTCTTCTTCTTCCTCTTCTTCTTCATCATCATCATCTTCTTCTTCTTCTTCTTCTGCTTCTTCTTCTTCTTCTTCAAACCTGGTTATAGATTACAACAGAGTCGACATCGTGCAATATGCAAACATTTTCTGGGAACTTAAGCTTCGGTTATGATATCCATGTATCGTATTAATGTGATCATTTTAAGTTATCCAGTTATAACATTCATCCATTATTGTTATATTCTGAAGAAAACAGTTGAATAAAAGTTTTGGTGAGAGGCGAAGTTACTCAGGGGATATTAATAGGGCAAGGGAGATACGTCTGCTACAAGTCTATGTACTAGTTGGTTCTAGCGACCAGGAATACTGAACAGGGTTTAGGGGTCTTAAATGTGGCGTACGTCAAGTCTGGCGTCATGACAGATGGACGGTCGAGTGTCAGGGCTGTGACGTACGTCAAGTCTGGCGTCATGACAGATGGACGGTCGAGTGTCAGGGCTGTGACGTACGTCAAGTCTGGCGTCATGACAGATGGACGGTCGAGTGTCAGGGCTGTGACGTACGTCAAGTCTGACGTCATGACATATGGACGGTCAAGTGTCAGGGCTAGGAATTATGTTAAGTCTAGCGTCATGACAGATGAACTGTCGAGTGTCAGGGCTGTGACTTATTTCGGCTGGCGTCATGACAGATGAACTGTCGAGTGTCAGGGCTGTGACTTTTTTCGGCTGGTGGCGTCATGACAGAAGGACGGTCGAGTGTCACGGCTGTGACTTACCTCAAGGCTGGCGTCATGACAGATGGACGGTCGAGTGTCATGTCTCTGTAGATGACACTGACATATGTTTTCACACTCTTGTCATGAATGACAGGTTTCGCCTTTTCCTTTTGATTGATTCCTCCGTCAAGATTCCCTCCTTCCTGCCATACTATTTCCACCAAGTCGACTCTGCAATTTACTCCCTCCTCGTGAACTCCTCTGATATACACCATCTTCTGCTGATCCACTCCCTCCTTCCCTTCCCCCTCCTGATCCACTCCCTCCTAGACTGTCCCCTCCTAGACTGTCCCCTCCCGATCCACTCCCTCCTAGACTGCCACCTCCTGATCCACTGCCTCCCAAACCACTCCCTCCTAGACTGCTCCCTCGTGATCCACTCCCTCCTAGACTGCTCCCTCCTGATCCACTCCCTCCTAGACTGCCCCCTCCTGATCCACTCCCTCCTAGATCGCCCCCTCCTGATCCACTCCCTCCTAGACTGCCCCCTCCTGATCCGCTCCCTCCTAGACTGCCCCCTCCTGATCCACTGCCTCCAGTACCACTCCCTCCTAGACTGCTCTCTCCTGATCCACTCCCTCCTAGACTGCCCCCTCCTGATCCACTCCCTCCTAGACTGCCCCCTCCTGATCCACTGCCTCCCAAACCACTCCCTCCTAGACTGCTCCCTCCTGATCCACTCCCTCCTAAACTGCCCCCTCCTGATCCACTCCCTCCTAGACTGCCCCCTCCTGATCCACTGCCTCCCAAACCACTCCCTCCTAGACTGCCCCTTCCTGATCCACTGCCTCCCAAACCACTCCCTCCTAGACTGCTCCCTCCTGATCCACTCCCTCCTAAACTGCCCCCTCCTGATATACTCCCTCCTAAACTGCCCCCTCCTAGACTGCCCCCTCCTGATCCACTCCCTCCTAGACTACCCCCTCTTGATCCACTCCCTCCTAAACTGCCCCCTCCTGATCCACTCCCTCCTAGACTACCCCCTCCTGATCCACTCCCTCCTAGACTGCCCCCTCCTGATCCACTCCCTCCTAGACTGCCCCCTCCTGATCCACTCTCTCCCTAGCCTCCTCCACCTCGCCTGTCTCCTCCGAAACTACTCCCGCCTGAAGCACTCCCTCTTTGAGTGCCCACCTCCTGAACGACTGCCTTCCGAACTGGTCCCTCCTTGCCAGTCTCCTCCCTGACCACTCCCTCCTGGCCCACTTCCACCTTGACTGCCTTCCTCGTTGCCTGCCTTCCCTGGCCACCACAAGCTAAACTTGGCAATGCCGGCAGCAGCTGTCCCTCCAGCAAGTCCTATCAGGCCTTGGGTGCCCAATGACAGCCCTGCTGCTCCGGCAGACTGTAAGGCTGAGACAACATCCATTCCAACCCTGAAATGACATGACATCTTGGTGACATGGAGAGAGATGACATGAGATGTCAGTGAGAGAGATGCCATGAGATGTCAGTGAGAGAGATGACATGAGATGTCAGTGAGAGAGATGCCATGAGATGTCAGTGAGAGAGATGACATGAGATGTCAGTGAGAGAGATGCCATGAGATGTCAGTGAGAGAGAGATGTCAGTGAGAGAGAGAGATTACATGAGATGTCAATGACACGGAGAGAGATGGCATGAGATGTCAGTAACATGAAGAGAGATGACATGAGATGTCAGTAAGGGAGAGATGGCATGAGATGTTAATGAGAGAGACATGATATGAGATGTCGGTGAGACTGAGATGTAAGTGAGAAAGATGACATAAGATGTCAGTGACATGAAGAGAGATGACATGAGATATCAGTGAGAGAGAAATGATATGAGATGTCAGTGAAACAGAGATGTCAGTGAGAGAAAGATGACATGAGATGTCAATGAGATAGAGATGTCAGTGAAAGAGAGATGACAGGAAATGTCAGAGAGAGAGAGATCTAGATATATCAAGATTCACACTAAAATTAGAACATTCAACACCAATGTCAAGTCGGTGTTGCTGTATGGAGACAAGTGTCAAGTCGGTGTTGCTGTATGGAGACAAGTGTCAAGTCCGTGTTGCTGTATGGAGACAAGTGTCAAGTCCGTGTTGCTGTATGGAGACAAGTGTCAAGTCCGTGTTGCTGTATGGCGACAAGTGTCAAGTCGGTGCTGCTGTATGGATACAAGTGTCAAGTCGGTGTTGCTGTATGGAGACAAGTGTCAAGTCCGTGTTGCTGTATGGAGACAAGTGTCAAGTCCGTGTTGCTGTATGGAGACAAGTGTCAAGTCGGTGTTGCTGTATGGAGACAAGTGTCAAGTCCGTGTTGCTGTATGGAGACAAGTGTCAAGTCCGTGTTGCTGTATGGAGACAAGTGTCAAGTCGGTGTTGCTGTATGGAGACAAGTGTCAAGTCCGTGTTGCTGTATGGAGACAAGTGTCAAGTCCGTGTTGCTGTATGGAGACAAGTGTCAAGTCGGTGTTGCTGTATGGAGACAAGTGTCAAGTCCGTGTTGCTGTATGGAGACAAGTGTCAAGTCCGTGTTGCTGTAAGAGACAAGTGTCAAGTCCGTGTTGCTGTATGGAGACAAGTGTCAAGTCCGTGTTGCTGTATGGAGACAAGTGTCAAGTCCGTGTTGCTGTATGGAGACAAGTGTCAAGTCGGTGTTGCTGTATGGAGACAAGTGTCAAGTCCGTGTTGCTGTATGGAGACAAGTGTCAAGTCCGTGTTGCTGTATGGACCGGAGACAAGGAGAACAACCAAGGTCACACAACAAAGACTCCAGTCCCACGTTAACAGTTGCCTAGGAACGATAATATGCATAAAGTGGCAGGACATGGGGAGGGATGAGGACTTGTGTTCATAAAGTGGCAGGACATGGTGAGGGATGAGGACCTGTGTTCATAAAGTGGCAGGACATGGTGAGGGATGAGGACCTGTGTTCATAAAGTGGCAGGACATGGTGAGGGATGAGGACCTGTGTTCATAAAGTGGCAGGACATGGTGAGGGATGAGGACCTGTGTTCATAAAGTGGCAGGACATGGTGAGGGATGAGGACCTGTGTTCATAAAGTGGCAGGACATGGTGAGGAATAAAGACCTGTGTTCATAAAGTGGCAGGACATGATGAGGAATAAAGACTTGTGTTCATAAAGTGGCAGGACATGGTGAGGGATGAGGACCTGTGTTCATAAAGTGGCAGGACATGGTGAGGGATGAGGACCTGTGTTCATAAAGTGGCAGGACATGGTGAGGGATGAGGACTTGTGTTCATAAAGTGGCAGGACATGGTGAGGGATGAGGACCTGTGTTCATAAAGTGGCAGGACGTGGTGAGGGATGAGGACTTGTGTTCATAAAGTGGCAGGACATGGTGAGGGATGAAGACTTGTGTTCATAAAGTGGCAGGACATGGTGAGGGATGAAGACTTGTGTTCATAAAGTGGCAGGACATGGTGAGGGATGAAGACTTGTGTTCATAAAGTGGCAGGACATGGTGAGGAATGAAGACTTGTGGGAAAGGAGTCAACAACATCCACTGGATATACAAATTAAGCAAATAAAAATGGGGCTGGATAGGACACACTTAGGAAGGCAGTATCTTCTTCTTCTTCTTCTTCTGCGTACGCAGTCAGACAGTAACCATTATTTTTTCGAAAAAAGCGGCGGTCATCCTGAGGCTCTCGCCACTGCCATAGAGCTTGTCTTGCAGTTCCACTGGTGATGGCCACATCTGCTCTCTCTGATGCTCGTATGTCGGGCAGTTCTGCAGCAGATGCTCAGCGGTCATTTTCCCGATACCACACGGGCATTCGTCGGTACCACCTATCTTCAATTTGTTGAATAGGTGGTACCTCAGTCTATTGTGGCCAGTGCGAAGTCTGAAGACAACTACCTGCTCTCTTCTGTTCAACTGGTAATAGGCATCGTTTTTGGTGTAGCCGGTATGTTCGGTTTCTCATTTGGTCATGTATCTGGCTTTAATAAGCCGTTTTGACTCTTCGTATGTCATACTAGTATCTGGTTGTGGTAGTTTTGCACCTTCTTTTGCCAGTCTGTCTGCCTCCTCGTTGCCTTGGATGTTACAGTGGCATGGAACCCACTGTACCACTGCTCTTTTTTAGTGCGGATTACTGGCATAGTTGACAGAGTACTGCTCTTAAGTCATTAAGCTCAGTGTTTTTCTGGCTTTTTAGCGCTGCGACTACGGCCAGAGCATCTGTAAGCAGGACTGTATGGCTTTCATTTTCTTTATGTGTCACCATTTCTTCCACTGCCGCCCTCAGTGCCTCTGCCTCCGCTCTGAAATTGCTTGTGTACTTACCAGTAGCGAATGACAGTGTTATTTGTCTGCCATTTGGTAGGTTCAGGAATGCTCCTGCCCCTCCGTTCTGTGTAGTGTTTGTTACAGAACCGTCGGTGTATGCATGGGTTCAGTCCATGCTTGGGTAGTTTTTCGATATAAAGCTTAGGGTAGTATCTCTCCTTTCTTTTTCAGTCTGGCAGTTTTTGTTTCCAATACCTGGTATATTTTCTACCACCTCTGGAAATATATCCTGCCTCCAGGTAGGTTTTCATACAGTAGTGATGGGCTTTGGTGTTGTTAGTGCGTTTTCGGGATCTTCGTGCATCTTTGCTTTGGCTATTTCTGCAAAGTTTCTCCGCTTTAGTTTCCCATTTCCCAAATTGTTTAGTCTCTGGTGCATTGGATGGTCAGTCAGTCTTCGGAGTTTCTCTGACTGCAGCTGGGCTCTGCAGTCTCTTCTATCGGTCATGGATTGCAGATTTGTAATCTTTTCAAGTTCTACAATTGGCGTTGACTTCATGCCTCCTATTATAACTCTCATGGCTTGGTTTTGAAGTTTGTTAACTTTATCGAAGTTCGCCTTTGCTGCTGTTGTCCATGCCGCAATGCCATACTCGAGAACTGGTCTCACTCTTCCCGTGTACAGTTTCTTTAGTATACTTTCGTCTGCTCCCCAGCTTGTGCCAGCAAGTTTCCTCATGATTGCCATTCTTACTCTGGCTCTCATTCGGTTTCTCTCGATCTGACTTTTCCATGTCATGCGCCGATCAAATGTGACTCCCAGATAGTTTGGGTTGTCGTTTGGCTGCAGGAATTTGCCATTTAGACTTAATTTGGTGTTTTGGGGTTTGGTTGAAAGCGAGAATATTGTGCATGTGGTTTTCTCCCCGTTTATTTTGACCAGCCATGAGTTCGCCCACTCTTCCAGCGATGTTAGGGCCTGTTGCATCCGATTTCCTGCTATGGTGAGATTCTTTTCAGAGGTCCACATAGCCAGATCGTCTGCAAACATTGAGCTATGGACTCTTCTTTGTATATTCTCTGTAATGTCGTTTATATACACCAGGAAGAGTGTGTGTGACAGTACTGCCCCTTGGGGTACTCCCTGCTCGAGTGTCACCTTTTTGCTCATCTGCCCTTGTACTTGGACTCTGGCCGTTCTTTTTTTTTGAGGTAGTGGTTGATCCACTTGTACATTCTCCCACAAACTTCACTTCTCCTTAGCTTGACTCTAAGTCCGTCTTTCCAGACTTTGTCAAATGCCTTTTCCAGGTCCACCCAAACCGCTACTATGTGTTTCTGTGCCTGGTAGGCATCTTCTATTTCCTGGGCTATGAGGATGACCTGGTCCTCATTGGATCTGTGCTGTCTAAAGCCTGCTTGCTGTGGAATTAGTATTCGTTTTTCTTCCAGATGCCACATCAGTCTGGTGTTTATCATACGTTCAATCAGTTTGCCGACACAGCTCAGTAGGCTGATAGGCCTGTATCCATTTGGATCTGTTTTGTCTTTTTCTTTCTTTGGTACTGGTACAAGTACTGCGTCTTTCCATGCCTGGGGTACAATTCCCCTTTTCCAGCTTTGGTTCAGGACTGATAGTAGTTTTCTCTTCGCTGTTTGGCCCAGCCCCATCAGCATTTCGTTTGTTATCCCGTCTTTTCCGGGAGATTTCCTTTTCTTTAATGTTCTCATGGCCTCTTCCATTTCGCTCATTGTTAATTTGGCCATCATATGCTGGAAGGCAGTATCCAATGTAGCTAGGCAGGATCTCACGTTAGATCCACGGGACACGAGAAAGAGGGGTACTCCCACAAATACAGGTAGAAGAGAATTTGAGAAGGACCTACGATTACACGATTACACCTGGAGCGAGGCGCACAGGGCAGCCCAGGACTGTGAATGTGGTCCAGATGTGATCGTTGGCCTATGCACATAGATTACGTGAGATTGTGTCTTAGTCAATCCGTTTCATCTGATCCTGAAGTCGAATAGGTTGGTGGTCAATATGTCACATCACATATGACGTGAGGTCTTGGTCAGTATGTTTCACCTGGCGTGGGGCCTTGCTCAGTATGTTTCACCTGACGTGGGGTTTTGGTCAGTATATTTTACCTGGCGTGACGTCTTGGTCAGTATGTTTCACCTGACGTGGGGTCTTGGTCAGTATGTTTCACCTGACGTGGGGTCTTGGTCAGGATGTTTCACCTGACGTGGGGTCTTGGTCAGTATGTTTTACTCGACTCGTATACCTTAACACAGACACGCTAATAGTACAACGTGGAACTTACCCAGTAGTGGCAGTCCCAAACATCATGCTGGCTGCTAGACTTCCCGCTGCAATGCCTCCAGCCCCAAAACCTGCCGTTGCTAAAACTAGTGGGGCAGCAATGACTGCAGCACCTCCAGCAGCAACAGGTACCAGGAGCTTCTTAACATTATTCTTGGGTGGAGGATCTTCATGTCCATCTGGTTGACCGTCTGGATTTCCTGATGGACCATCTGGTCTTGGACCACTCCGTCCACTAACAGAATGATCATCCACTCTCGGACCACTCCTCCGGCTAGACGTATCTCCCTCCACTCTCGGACCACTCCTCCAGCTAGAAGTATCTCCATCCACTCTTGGACCACTCCGCCAGCTAGGAGTATCTCCATCCACTCTTGGACCACTCCGCCAGCTAGAAGTATCTCCTTCCACTCTTGGACCACTCCGCCAGCTAGTATCTCCATCCACTCTTGGACCACTCCGCCAGCTAGAGGTATCTCCATCCACTCTTGGACCACTCCGCCAGCTAGTATCTCCATCCACTCTTGGACCACTCCGCCAGCTAGTATCTCCATCCACTCTTGGACCACTCCGCCAGCTAGTATCTCCATCAACTCTTGGACCACTCCGCCAGCTAGAAGGACTATCATTTGATCTTGGACCACTCTGCCGAAATGAAGGATCTTCATCCAGTCTTGGAGCACTCCGCCATCTAGAAAGATCTTCATTCACTCTTTGTCCACTCCACCGGCTAGAAGGATCATCATCCGGTCTTGAACCACTCCGCCAGCTAGAAGGATCTTCATCCACTATTGGACCACTCCGCCAGCTAGAAGTATCTCCATCCACTCTTGGACCACTCTGCCATCCAGAAGGACCATCATCCAGTCTTGAACCACTACGCCCACTAACAGGACCATCATCTGGTCTTGAATTACTTTGCCTGCGAACAGCACCATCATCGTCTCTTATGGCACTCCGCCAGCTAGAAGTATCTTCATCCACTCTTGGACCACTCCGCCAACTTGAAGGACCATCCTCGCCCCTTGGACGCCTCCGCCAAATGGAAGGACCATTGGCTCCGCTTGAACCACTCCACCAACTTGAAGCACCTTTGTCATCTCTTGGCCCACTTGGCCCGCCAACAGTACCATCATCACCTCTTGGACCACCCCGCCAGCTAGAAGAACCAGCATCCCCGCTAGTAGGGCCAGTATCGCTTCGTGGACCACTCAGTCCACTAGCAGGACCTGTATCACTTCGTGGACCACTCAGTCCACTAGCAGGACCTGTATCACTTCGTGAACCACTCGGTCCACTAGCAGGACCTGTATAACCGGGCGAACCTGTCAGTTGCCTAATAGGACCTTCTGTAAGGTCTGGAGGACTTCCTTTCTCGCTTGAATGACCTTCAGAATCGTCTGAACGGTTTTCGTCCTGCCCTAAATAATGGCGACCTTGCCTGTTTTCCTTCTCCGATAAAGTCTGTCTGTTTCTGGTATCATCCGAGGTAGAGTGGCCATTTTGACGCCTGCCAGTGTTGGACTCCAACTGTTTATCGTGGCGCAGGGTGTCCATGATATGAAGGGGCCAGTTTCTCGACTGCTGACCTATCTTTAATCGTGGCCCAGGCAGAAAGCTAGAGAGGACTCTAGTGCCCGTACAGACCTGTTTGATCATCGAGAAATAGTGCTTGACTCCAGACACGTCAAAAACATGCACATCCAACCAGCGAACACAAAATTCAATACCTGAATAACTTCAGACACAGACTGATTGAATGTTAAACTGGTTATCCGTTTAATAAAGTTACACTGATATAATAGTCCGTCTTGGATAACAGATATCGAAGGTCACAAACATAGTTGTGTTGCTGTGTACTGTGACCGGATTACGTCTGTGTTATCGGAGGTAGGTGATATAGAGAAAGGACGTCACTGCCCTCGTGACTGATACACCCAAACGTGATTACGGTAGTCTATTTATGTGACAGGGGTGAGTTATGGATGCTTGTGGTTCCCGTAGTTCGCTGATTGTACACACCCATGTACGGTTCTAATGTAACTAAATGTCATTATACTGGTTTGGCTCGGCTTGGCTTTGTTCGTTCTCAATCTCCCGCTACCAAACCTTGAAAGGGCTTAAGTAGCAGAATGTAGTCCAGAGAACGGAATGTGTTGTGTTGTAGTTTACAGCTTGACTGCGATATTTGCATCTTTCGGTCCAAAACATCCGACTTTAGCAAGCATTTTGTGAGTACCGGGTTAGCATTCCCTCTTCGATCCCTTCTCCTTAGCCAGTCTGCCCTGTTGCAGCCTGTTATCCAGGATCACCGCGTGGAGGCGTAGAAGGGTCTTGGAAGCTCTGGTTCGCTGGCCCTAACGCTAGCAGTCAGCTATGGGTCGCTAACCACTGCAGCTCATGCGCTCTTATACTGGTTTAGAAAACTATGCCGTCTATTTACGAGGTGTGTTCAAGAAGTATCCGACCTTAGGCCGGAACAATACGATTACTCGCCTGGAGGTTTGAACCCCTAATCCCCTTGAAAGTTCTCTCCTCGGGACTCCACACACTTCTCATAGGGGTCATGCCATTGTTCGAAGCATTTCAGGAAGGCTTTTGTGGGGAATGTAATACAGCTGGATCGCCACATTCCACGTGTCTTCTCGTGACTGAAATCTGGTTTCTTTCAGCAAAATATTCAGCTTGGGGAACAGCCAAAAGTTGCAGGCCGCCATGTCAGGAGAATATGGAGTCTGGCGAACCAGAGGAAGGTTGTGATTGGACAAGAAAGTCAAAATCAGATGCGAAGAATGGGTGGATGGATTGTCAGGGTGGAGCTGCCACGTTCCCGGTGTCCACAGGTCCGGTTGTTTGCGGGGAACAGCATCACGAGGGTGACGGATGTCCTCCAGATGGTTCTCTAAGATGGTGGCACAACGGTTCTGTAAGACCAAGGTCCGTACTTGGTCAAGGACTTCATCCTTTCGGCGTGTGGGGGCCCTAGCGGAACATAATCCACTCTCCGTCGATATGGCCATCTTTGAAGCGACTGAACCACTCGCTAATGTGTGTGATGCTCATGGCACCGCGACTGAACCACTCCCTAATACGTGTCATGCTCATGGCACCATTACCGTAAGCCTGTTGAATCTTCCGAATGATTTCCACTTTGGGTTCGCTTAGACTTTGTCCGAATTTGATGAAATATCACTGTACAATTCTTTCCGTCATTTCGTGGCGCATGAAAACCCGACGTGTATCCACTACACTCAACACTGAAGGCCTGGCTGCCAGCGACTGATGAACAAAATTCAGACATGCGCACAACGCCCCTCCCCTCCCGACACTTCCCTCCCGAAGGGCATCATCCATGGTTCATGTGTCTCCGTGGAATAAATTCAGGTCTGATAATTTTTGAACAAACCTCGTACAGAGAAACCGAATGAGAGCCAGAGAAAGAATGGCAATATTGAGGAAACTTGCTGGCACAAGCTGGGGACCAAACGAAAGTATTCTAAAGATACTGTACACTGGAAGAGTGAGACCAGTTCTCGAGCATGGACAACAGCAGCAAAGGCGAACTTCGATAAAATTAGCAAACTTCAAAACCAAGCTATGAGAGTTATAACAGGAGGCATGAAGTCAACGCCAATTGTAGAACTTGAAAAGATTACAAATCTGCAATCCATGACCGACAGAAGAGACTGCAGAGCACAGAAGCAAGCAGAGAAACTCAGAAGACTGACAGACCATCCAATGCATCAGAGACTAAATAGATTTGGAAAAGGGAAACTAAAGCGGAGAAACTTTGCAGAAATAGCCAAAGCAAAGATGAGCGAAGACCATATGAACACCATAACAACACCAAAGCCCATCCCTAATGTGCGCAAACCTACCTGGAAGCAGCATATCATTTCGGAGGTGGTAGAAAATATACCAGGTATTGGAAACAAGAACAGCCAGACTGAAAAAGAAAGAAGAGACATAACCCTGACATACATAGCGGAAAACTACCCAAGCATGGACTGGAGCCATGCATACACCGACGGTTCTGTAACAAACACAACACAGAATGGAGGGGCAGGGGTATTCCTGAGCCTAACAAATGGTAGAAAAATAACACTGTCAGTTGCAACTGGAAAATACTCAAGCAATTTCAGAGCGGAGGCAGAGGCACTGAAGGCTGCAGTA
The DNA here is from genome assembly GCA_036924085.1 of Ariolimax columbianus. Taxonomy (NCBI): domain Eukaryota; kingdom Metazoa; phylum Mollusca; class Gastropoda; order Stylommatophora; family Arionidae; genus Ariolimax; species Ariolimax columbianus. The sequence continues at coordinate 1,061,608 of JAVGWX010000023.1, forward strand.
AAAGGAATGCTGACAGGCGAAAGCAATGAAAGCCAGATAGTCCTGTTTACAAATGCCCTGGCCGTGGTTACAGCACTAAAAAGCCAAAGAAATACTGAAATTAATGATCTAAGAGCAGTACTCTGTCAATTATGCCAGTAATCCGCACCACAAAAGAGCAGTGGTACAGTGGGTTCCATCCCACTGTAACATCCAAGGCAACAAGGAGGCAGACAGACTGGCAAAAGAAGGTGTAAGACTACCACAACCAGATTCTAGTGTGCCTTACGAAGAATGCAAAATGTTTATTAAGGCCAGATACATGACCAAATGGGAAACAGAACATACTGGCTACACAAAAAACGATGCCAGTTACCAGTTGAACAGAAGAGAGCAGGTCGTGGTCTTCAGACTCCGCACAGGCCACAACAGACTGAGGTACCACCTATTCAATAAACTGAAGATAGGTGGCACTGACGAATGCACTTGTGGGACAGGGAAAATGACCGCTGAACATCTGCTGCAAAATTGCCCGACATACGAGGACCAGAGAAAGCACATGTGGCAACACTAGACAAGCTCTATGGCAGTGTCGACAGCCTCAGGATGACACCTGCTTTCTTTGAACAAAGACAAGTTGACGTCTGACAGCGTACGAAGAAGAAGAGGAAGAAGAACACACCTCGCCAATTACATTTTTAAAAGCTGAATGGAACAAAGGAAGCCATTTTCTGTTTGCGAACCATGACAAAAAAATATATAGAAATGCATAATGACATTTATATTTGCTTTATAGACTTCCAAAAGGCTTTTGACAGATACCAAGATGGGAAATGAATCAAATGTCTCCAAGAAATATGTCTAGATGGTAAAGACATAGGACTGCTCCGTAATTTGCACTGGGAACAAACTGTTACAGTAAAATCAGGAAAGTTATGCTCTCCAAGTATAGATGTAAAAAGAGGAGTGAGACAGGGATGTGTATTATCCCCTTGTTTTTTTAATATCTACACAGAACAAATATTCAAACAGATAGAGGGGATGCCAGGGCTTGTCATTGGAGGAGTGGCAATGAATAACCTAAGATATGCGGATGATGCAGTTTTGATGGCAAAAAGTGAGCAAGAATTACAAGAGCTTGTGACAAGAATATACAAAATAAGTCAAGTTTGGATTAGACATAAACATCAAGAAAACAAAGACTATGATAATTGGGGAAAGTGACAAGAAACCATGTATGCAGATAACAATAAAAGATCAACTACTGGAACAGGTACAGAGTTTCTCCTATCTATGTCATATAATAACGGAAGATGGCGGCTGTGAACAAGAAATCAGACAGAGAATAGGTACGGCCAAGATGGTATTCAGCAACATGCGACACATACTGACATCCAAGCAGATAAATCAGGATTTGAAAATGAGAATTGTCAGGTGTTATGTATACTCGTCACTACTTTATGGCGCAGAAACATGGACAATCAATAACAAGTTGGAAAAGAGTATTGAAGCCTTCGAGATGTGGGTTTATAGAAGATTGGGCCGTATTTCTTGGAAAGAGAAGAAAACAAATGTGGAGGTATTAGAAAAGTTGGGGGTGAAAAGAGAATGAATGACCGACATCAGGGTTAGACAGTTACGTTATTTTGGTCATATAACAAGACATACCTCCTTGTTGAAGACCATACTAGAGGGGAGGGTGGAAGGCAGTCGTTCAAGAGGCAGACAGTGTTTTAAGTGGGTGGATAACATCAGGAGATGGACTGGGAAAAGCCTGTCAGATTGCACCATTACGAGAAGAGATAGTACAATGGGGATCCACTGCAGCTGACCTTTGATGCGGAGAAGGCACCTGAACTATACATACATCCAGTTTCTTCTACTGCATGTCTTGTCTTGTCTCGTCCGTAACCCCAAGTGGACGTAGAACAGTCACTCAGCGTGTGAGCGATGTGTCTTGGTCGAAAGGAGCGTCCAACCAGATTGTAACATCTTAACATCTTAAGTAATAGACTCAAACACTAGAGCAAACTAGACCCGCAACCTGTTAGGTGCAATCTATGCTACTCTTAACCACCTAACCATAGCTGTTAACACGCCATCCCCGACATCAGTTAATGTTATAAGACTACCGCCACATTATCTATTATTATAACTATTATTATTTCGAATATTATTATTTTTGTTTCGCAAAATGTGCTGAACATCAGAAGGAACTGTTTTAAAATGGTCAGAACCACATTTCCGGAACTTCCTTTTCTGCATCATCTCACGATAGACCAGCAAGATGAGGTATGTATTCCAAACAATCTCACAATATCTACTTGTTACAAATAGTGATCCTCTTTGTGTTTAATCATTTATGTATGATCATGTTTTGTAATATTCGTTTTTTATGTGCTATGTTTATTTACATATATTATTTTTAGTAATAATTAAGATCGCAGCTTGGGAAAGCGCAGGTATGCCAATGATGAGTATCAGAATGGCTGCTCCAGCATATCTACGAGTACAGTGTAGACTGAAGCAGGCATGACTTAACATAATGGTGACAAGACATACTATTCCTAGTATTACACAAGAAAGATGGCGTGTATGTATTGTATCATTATCACTTAAAATGCCCCAATAATGGGAGTTTGAGGACACGAGGAGTCAGTCGTAACCTACCTGCTACCACCTTACCTTGCGGCCCTTGCCTCCTTCAACACTTCGTTAGAACAAGCCACAAGGCTAGTTCTCGGTTCAACTAGTTGTTACGTAACATTCAATGGTCATTTTAATAGTTGAGTATTTTCTCAGGCTGTTTGACAGCAATATTTTCAATCATGTGGTACACCAATTACATACCACTTCTACCATAACAGTTATGATAACTAGTCGATAGACTACTAGAGAGTAAAAGCGGGACTGATCAAGCACCAATGTTTTTGTAGCTTGATTTTCATATAGTTGATAAACAGCTATGCACAGCCAAGCATGTGTTTTTGCAATTCAACTGGATACATAGTTGAATAGTTGAAACACCATTCACAAACTATTACAAAGGTATTGTGCACTCAAAATACATCTCAAAGTATTTTTTATTTAATTTAACATTAAGAGCTGAGAAAATGGGGCAACATGCATCTATCCGTGGGGTATTAAGCACCTATCTTTAATTTAATATTGCAAAAATCACATCCATTCTTGTTCTTCCAGGTCTTGAATGCTGGAAGCAATATCTAGACACACTATGTGGTACCACTTAACACACTGGACCCAATTCATGCCACCAGGTTGTCCACGCTGTGACCTTCCTCCAAATCATCATTTTGATTTATTGTACTCTGTCGTTAGGTATTACTGCCTCTACCTCTTCTTCCCCCACCTCCTCTTGTTGTAGATGCCTTCTGAGCAGCTGTGTCATCTCAGATGCTGGATGCACTCCTTTGAAGTGAGACTTGCCCTAGTGAGATCGTTAACCTCGAGAATCAAGTCCCTTTGCCTTGAGAGATGAGTATTTAAGCCACTGTACCACCCAGAAGCTCAATGATTCAGTATTCAGGCACAGTAATACTTGAGACATCCAGGGATCAAGATAGGAGCAGCATGGCTAGAACAGACTGAGAGAACAATTGGACGAGCGACAACAGTTGAGACAATTACAAAGGGAGAAGAATGGGTCCACACTCACACACTGATGATGGAATTATGTTGTCATAACCCTACACAGGGAATGCTGAGGAGTTCAAACCAGAGCTGAAAGTTAGCAAACTGATAACCAGCATGCAGTAGAGTGATGTCAAAATATACTGATGGATCAGTGTTACTCAGTGAGAGATCTGCTTCCCTGCTAGAGTGAATAGGTAGATCGTCGTTGAGTAGAGTGGGGCATACATAAACAGCAACATCTAGTACACAAATGAAGATGGAAGTAGTGGCTGCAGCACTGAGATCTTGAAAGTTTTCCCCGTTTCAGAAATGGCAGAGGGTATTCGGTTGCCATATTCACACTCTAGCAGTTAAGCAAAGAGAAACTATAGAATACAATAAAGAACTCAACTCCGCCTTCGTAGATGAGAAAAAGCCCTTCGACAGAGTAGTAAATAAGAGTAAACTGACATTAAAGGTCAGCTACTTTATAACATTTTGTTATTTGTATGTTAACAGCGAGGGTGCTGTGTGAACAAGTGCCGGTTTGACTAACTGGTTCTGGGTGAAGAGTGGTGCATGTCAGGGATGTGTTCTGTTGTCTTCATCATTTATATGGATAAAATGTACCCAGTCAGCAAATCCCTAGGATGAAACCTTAGACTCGTGTTTGCTGATCAAAGTATCTTCTATTTCAACGGGGATGACCTACATCACCTGGCCTCCCTCACTTCTGCTTGTCAAAGATATGACATGATCAACATAGGAAAGACTATGACAAAAACCTGAAACCAAATGCAGCATCGCTTCCATGGCGACCACAACAATCTCCAACATGTTCAAGTACCTGGGAAGTGTTTTCACTGATGATGGCAGAGTGGACAGAGAGAATCATATTGAGCCCAACAAATGGTCAAGTGGTTTGTGTGCATTATGACCAGCCAGAGCCTGTCACATGCAAAATATCAGGTCCTCGCGCAAGGGGCCGCCCTCGTTGCAGATGGGCAGGTGGTGTATCTGAAACACTCGGGTGTTCCACTTGACGACCACACAGGCTTCTCACCTGGCCCAAACAAGAGATGCTATGCGCCCTGCCTCTCTGCGACGCCACATGATGAGCAGTAGGCTAAAGAAGATCATTGCCACCACAATAAATAAATCAGTGATTCACAGACTGCAGATTTTTGATTCCACGCCTGTTACTATTTACTGAGCAATATTGACCACCTATCAGTATGCCTGAAGTGAAGTGAAGTTGATCGATTCTTAGGAACAGAACAGATTCAGGCACTTCAAGTTAAGCTGCTGGTTTCTGATTGTCCTATGCTTATGAATTGGTAAGTCCATTTTGATTGACACGTTTAAGGCATTGTGCTGTTACTTACACTATCACATGAATCATTTTTCTGTTTGTTTGCAGCAAGATCAACAGAGATACCCTGCGTGAATCCATTGACAACATTCTGAAGTATGCCACGGATACCAAGAAGCGAAAGTTCACCGAGTCTGTGGAGCTGCAGATTGCCCTCAAGAATTATGACCCCCAGAAGGACAAGCGTTTTGCTGGAACCATCAAGTAATGCCTTGAAAAATATCTCAAATGAACCCGCCATAAAAATAGTCCACCGATTTATAACATTTTCAATGAAGAAAGTTCAGGTCAGGGATTTTTAATCGAGGGCCAGATCTGGCCAGCAACCTCACATCTCAATATAATGTCCTCTAGTACCCAGTTGCCCGATAAATAATTCAAGTATATATTGAGCGCTGGATTGAAAAACAAGACAATTTTAAATTAGCTTGAAGTCAATCTTCCCAAAAATAATAAGCGCAAGTTAAGAACGCAGCTTAAATGGTCAACGTCAGTCCTGTCAGTTCAATGTTACAATTTTTAGCCGGAGCTAAAAGTTAAATTTCTCTTTATTTTTTAGATACACATTTGACTATACACATTAACTTTGGATCGCATTCAAATATCTTTCAGAAGTCTACCTCAATCTAAAAATGTGAGAACAATATTAACGATGACACAATGTTTTTCAAATCTGATGATTTCATAGAACCCTAATTTATAAGCAAGAGAGTGCCGCCCAATACACTCAGTGATAAAGTTTCTGACCCTCTGTCCGTAAGATGAATCCCTTCTGTAAACATTCATTCATTGAAAATGTTTGTGGATGTTTTTTTCTGGTTGGGTAGTTGGTGTGGCCTGTGCCCATTGACGGGACCTCACCCAGGGTCTTGAATAATTGGGTAGGCTTTGATGTGAGTCAATTGCCGAACTATCATTATTTTCAAGGCATGACTAAACCTGGACATGGTAAGGCCTTGTTGTATGATGGTGTTGTTTGAGAGCCTGGCCAATAGCACATTCATCAATGAGAGCCAGTCATTAAGTAACAGCCATTGTATTATAAATTACATGGAAGAGTAGATTCTATGGAAAACCTTATTCCAGGACACAAAATTGCTCTTCAGTAGTAGGAATTGAGCCGCATGTGCAATATAGAGTACAGCATGGCGGGGAAGAATATGGGGGGGGGGGGGGTATTGTCGGAGTGTGTGAAACCTGATATCTAGAATAATGGAGATTCTGTTTAGTTGAGTAAGAGGAATGGGTCGAAAGATTCGTTAACACCGAGTCACGACATGGGAGATCAATCATCGCAGCAATCGACACAGTGATCACAGTAGATAGACCAACCAGTCTCTGGCAACAGGCCAAGCACTAATGAAATGGCTGTAGATTTCATGAGTCCTGGCACTGCACACAAAATTATCAATTATCTCAGTTATAGGAAAGTAACGGATAACGAGACTGCAAAATTGATTAAAGGTCACGCCAAAAGACTTTTCTAGAGGGCATTCAAAAGCTAGCGGACAAAGTGTTTTGCCAGACACTGGTTCTACAAATAAGGTTTTCACTTGTAAAAATTATTAATAAAATTGCTGTTACTTAATGACTGTCTCTTGTAGTACCAGCTTTGTTTGTGGACACGTCCTGGTTGTCTCTCCGTGTTTCTTGACACAGTCATTGCTGTACTGTGGAGGGTTGTCTTAGACATTTTATTATGGTAGTTTTCAGCTTTCATGGGCTGGACTGACCAAAGTTAGTCCCATGTTAGTTATTGCTGTGGAGAATTTCATTATGCCAGGTCTCATATCCACCCTTCCATGTATGCCAAATTGGACCAGTGTAGCCAACACATTTGGGCTGTTGCAGTGGTGTGACTTTTTAAAATGACGAAGTCACCTGATGGACAAGCATCGAGAGTGAGCTGAACTTGGACATGTGGCCCGTCTTGCTGAGGCTGTCGCTACCCTCCAGTGTGCCATAGACATCAAGGATGGGAAGTGGCTCCCTCTCATGATCTCGCAGCTGTCCACGACCACCTGGTTAGGTCAAATCGAGAAAAGCATCCTCATATGGGGGCCGGGACTTGACCACTCGTTTCTCGTGGATGGATGGTGGGACATGCACTTATCCATCCTAGTTATCTACTTATTGTCAATTTCTGTAGTACTCCAAAGCTGCTTGTGCTGAGTAAACTATTGTTCCTTTAGTAGCAAGGTTACAGTGGCTCTTTACATCCAGGGTTGTTCTCGAAGGTTGACCTGGTGTCCTCCAGGCTGTAGTGCAACACTTTAAGTACCATGATGGTGATTATAGTGGCGATCTCCGCCTTGTTGGCCAGACCGTTATATGTACGTTCTGATATGCCTCATTGTACCGAAATTCATGCTTTTCTTTACCTCACCTTTCCTCTCCACCACACCCATTTGAGGTGTTGGTAGACTGTTAGTATTTGATGTGTTGGTAGACTGTCAGTATTTGATTTGTTTGTAGACTGTCAGTATTTGATGTGTTGGTAGACTGTCAGTATTTGATGTGTTGGTAGGCTGTCAGTATTTGATGTGTTGGTAGACTGTCAGTATTTGATTTGTTGGTAGTCTGTCATTGACTGTCTCTCCTTGCTTGTGCACAGACTCAAGCACATCCCTAAGCCCAAGATGAAGGTATGTGTCCTGGGTGACCAGGTGCACTGTGATCAGGCTAAGGCCAATGACCTGCCCCACATGGACATTGAGGGACTCAAGAAACTGAATAAAGACAAGAAGCTGGTCAAGAAACTGGGTATGTCAACAATTGTTGTTTAAATAGACAGCTTGTCTGCACTTTGGGGTCTCTATAACAGAGTGGTGAGGCCTCTCGAGAATCTAGCACGATGTGCTGGGAGGTGGACGATTAACTCTCAATACTGTGTGTCTCGGCACAATGTCAATCATCATTCTTGCAGTATTAAGCCACATGGATTACTCTGTTGTTGTCACTCAGCAGGTCGTCCATACTGCAAGTCTTCGGCAGGTTTGGGCAGATCGTCAGGTAGTTTTGTTGCCCCACATTGGCATGTTTCATCATTCCTCTATCCCCATATTTTTAGGTTTTTCCTGCATCGGGACACACCAGTCGAAGTCTATTTAGTGACTTCCACGTTGCGCAAAAAATATCGCGTCGCAGGCCCTAACTCAATCCAGGGGACCATCTTTCTATCGTTTGGTTCAGCGGTTTGTACGACTGATCTGTAGGGACTGGGTTGACTAACAACTTTTGTCTTGATTGTATTCAATCAGTGTCCTGCTCCTTGGGTTTTTCCCAGCTTCTCTATGACGTGACAAATCTTGGTGTTTCAGGTGACGATACACCAATTTTGGTGTTTATTTTCTTAGTGTAGGTCACGGACACTCGAGAGTAACCCAGATGCTGAGCAGTGTATAAGCTGCCGAGACCCTTCTCTACCTCCACACGGTGATCCTGGGCAGCCATCTGCAACAGAGCGGACTGGCTAAGGAAAACTGACCTGGTACTCAAAAATGCTAGCTGAAGTTTGATGTCGGACTTAAAGGTGTAAATATCGCAGTCAAGCTGTAAAATATGACACAAAGCCCTTGTCAGAGCTTGGTAGCGGGAGTTTGAGAACGAAAGACAAAGGCGGCGGTAGCCAAGAGGTCCCAGAACTCTTAGCAGTTGAAAATATAAAAACACAGGCTTCACGGATACAAATTTATCAAAATACATTTCTGTGCAACGCTCCGCCGTTTCTGGTAAGCCACACACACCTGCCTTTTTGACTACCAGGATTGCAAGTGTGTGTGTGTTTACACAATTGATAGACCTGACGCATGAATTTTTCATACATGAGCGAGGCTTTAGAAAATCATCTGTTGTCACAAAACATGGTAGACACCTTTAGCCCTTAAATAAAACTAGGAAGCGCCATACGATTACAAATGTCAATTCAGTTTTTGTGTTACAATGCTGACGTGGGCGTCTTGTCCGACACTTTTGAATGTATTAGTGTGTATTTGGAAATGAAGTGGGCAGGTGTAATATGCTTTAACTGAAGTTGACACTCAATCGACAGTTAAAATTGAGGTCAACACAGAGCAGACACACGTGAGCTATTAATTCAAATGAAATCATTATTTATTATAAATTTCATTCGGGGGTCAAGATGCTGAGCAGCGCATGAGCTGCAGCGGTCAGCGACCCACAGCTGACTGCTAGCATCAGGGCCAGCGAACCAGAGCTGCCAAGACCCTTCTACACCTCCACACAGTGATTCTGGAGAGCAGACCGCCTAAGGAGAAGGAATCGAAGAGGAAATGCTAACCCAGTACTTTAAAAATGCTTGCTGAAGTCGGATGTGTTCGACCGAAAGGTGCAAATATCGCAGTCAAGCTGTAAACAACACATTCCATTCTTTGGACTACATTATGCTACTTAAGCCCTATCAGGGATTGGTAGTGGGGAATTGAGAACGAACGAAGCCAAGCCATGAATTTCATTCCAAATTATGCGTGCGGCTCTTTGTTTTGAATTTGATTACAGAAAAATGTGAAAGTGTGTACATGGCAAGATTGTTAGATTTTGCAGATTCAAATTAAATGTTGAAATTCTTTGTGTGGCGGATGTTTGCGAGTGCCCCACAGTGAGTTTACTCGTTTGTGTGCCTTGAAAAGGATGTTCAGTGGCGGGTTGCAGTAGCTTTCCTGACATCCCTAGCGTGCTGACGGTGGACTGGGGTCTTCAGGTGGTTGTGCTTTGCTTGGCTTCATCTCGCATGCCAGTTACTACTGTGGGGATCACATCGATCCCTCACCTTGTTTGCCATGAAAACAGCCCGTTTCGAGGGAGGGCTACTAGGAAGCCGAGGTGAGGGTCTTGGTCAGTATATTTTGGCAAGCACCAGCCACCAGCTGAACATACCTGGTGTAATATGGTTTACCTGTAAATGGGGGGCAATCCGTGTTTTCAAATGAAGCATGTATTATGTTACCATGGTGACATCCATGCTGCTGAGGATGTGTGAAACATGTCCAGCTCTGCTAATGTTGACAGTTTGTCTTATTACTCTCCGCAGCTAAGAGGTATGATGCTTTCCTGGCCTCCGAGTCCTTGATCCGTCAGATACCCAGAGTACTGGGGCCAGGCCTTAACAAGGCTGGCAAGTTCCCTGCACCCATCACCCACGGAGATGTTCTCAATGCCAAAGTTGAAGAGACCAAGGCCACTATCAAGTTTCAGATGAAGAAGGTATGTCCGCCTAAATCTCTGAGATACGGGTCTGTCTGTCTATATCTTCTCTCTCACACAGAAAGTATGTCTTGTCTAATGCTCTCACGTCAGAACGGTCTTGTCTATTGCTGTCACATGTCAGAGAATGGTCTTGTCTATTGCTGTCACATGTCAGAGAATGGTCTTGTCTATTGCTGTCACATGTCAGAGAATGGTCTTGTCTATTGCTGTCACATGTCAGAGAATGATGTCATCGACATGACAAGGAGAGAGAGAAACGATGAGACTATATTTTTAGACAACTCTTTATGTTGAATCTGTGGCGTTATGGAAACGGTTCCTGTAGCTGTCAGTTTGTGTAGCATGGTCAATTACATTTTGTAGTTCGGGGCAGTGAAAACATTTAATCCTGGGTGCAGAGGTGCCGGGTTCGTTCCACGATGTTCACGCCCCAGGAATAAAGGGGTACCTGTTATGGGCACTCTAAAAAATTCAGTTCTATTCAGTGAACTTCACTGGATGCATGCACAGTAAATGGCGAAGGGTCTGAATGGTTCTTGCAGCTTGTTGGTTGTACACTCTTCTGCTCAGTTTGCTCGAAAGTCATTTGATTTCAAAGATCTAGAGTCTGAGAGTTACTGATCCATCCATTACTGTGTCATCTAAAAGACATTCGTTAACCTTAAGCACGCCCTTGTCCGATCCCTTCTAACCAGCTCGGCCTGCAAAAACGGTGTGCGAAAAAAAAAAATTTTCTTTTGAACGGAGTCACTCCTGACAGCCATGTTTTACTGCTGACTACGCCCTCCATATATACACAATATTTTGCCGGTTAAAGTATCGTATGTGCGATTACAAATGACTTTTGAACAGTTTTAATTTTGAATACGCCGTTTGGAGCAAGCCGACTTTTTGCGAAAGGTGAAGTAGGTTGTTGGGAAAGATCTTTATCGAGTAGATCTGTTTATTTTGTTTGTTTAAATGAAAGAACTACGTTTGAATTGGAAACTAACAGTTGTGGGGATATTGTAAACACAGTATCGATACGTTGTTGTGGTTTCCATGGTTTTCTATCGAAGCGACTAGGACTAGTGGTCGAGTCCAAATTTTTCCCGAGATTTTCATAAATTTTCAACTTCATCTTTTTGAATCTCAAAAACTAACAAACATACAACAAAAACAATAACACCCACATGTTCGTTATGCTATTGTGTATCTACACACCAGAAAATCATATTTATTGATAAACAAACATAAAAGTTACAAATTTTGAAAGACGACTACCACAGCGACTAATTAAGAAAATTAATTAGGTCAAATTTTTTTCAAAAATAATGTGGAGTGCGTAAGGTTAATATGTCACCCCTTCCTTATCAAGTGTACCCGTAATTGGGGCCTTTCAAGCCAGAATGTCTCATCTCTTTTACCCGTTTTCAGCTTGGTAGGAATTAAATCTATATATTGTCTAATGTAATGTTTGGGGTTCATGCCTACATCTGTTGGTCCATCATATTGTCTAATGTAATGTTTGGGGTTCATGCCTACATCTGTTGGTCCATCATATTGTCTAATGTAATGTTTGTGATCCTGCCTACATCTGTTGGTCCATCATATTGTCTAATGTAATGTTTGGGGTTCATGCCTACATCTGTTGGTCCATCATATTGTCTAATGTAATGTTTGTGATCCTGCCTACATCTGTATCCATGTGACATCCTCCAGGTGCTGTGTCTGGCGGTGTGTGTAGGACATGTCAACATGAGCTCCGAGGACCTCTATCAGAACATCACGCTTGCTGTCAACTTCCTGGTGTCCCTACTCAAGAAGAACTGGCAGAACGTCCGAGCTCTCTACATCAAGAGCACAATGGGTCCGGCTGAGAAGATATTCTAAAACTTGTAGTTAATAAATATGACTTCCTGATGACTTTTGTTGTTGAACTTGGTTACTTGCTTGGGTCCACTAACATCTTAGTATCCACAACAGCATGGTAGCAGCAAGAATGTAAGAGACCATGCTTGTTAAAGCCACCCGAAGACCACAGGAAACCGGTACGGTAGTACAGTTGACCCAACAAAGTCAGTTTTCTGCGAACATGCAGCTCCCCAGTGGCAACGTACAAACACCAGAGGAACGGAATTGAATCTTTAGAACTAAAATAAAACAGGAAAAGGTCTCAAATAACCATGACTTGTGATGAGAAACATGCAGATATCCTAAATTGACGGATTGTTGAGGAAAGTTAGCCAGTAAAAATATATTGCTGGGAAGCTAAAATATTTTGACCACATCATACGCCAAAATGGGTGTGGGGCCTGGAAAGGAGGGCAGAGGAAAAGATGTACACAAGACATCTCGGAGGTCCAGAAGATGACAGCAATCGAGACGGGAGTTCTGGCTAGAGATCGAGTCTCATACTGATAATTCGTTGTGATAGCGACATTCTGACCAGAGATAGAAAGTCTTACAGATCAGCTGTTCCGAGAGTGACTTTCTGGCCAGAGATCGAAAGTCTTACAGATCAGCTGTTCTGATAGTGACTTTCTGGCCAGATATCGAGAGTCTTACAGATCAGTTGTTGTGATAGCGATATTCTGTAAAGGACATATTACATGATGATGATAGAGCTATTCCAGAAATAGTGGTAGTGGTGTTCAAATGTGTATCTCCTTTCTCAAATGCTGAAGTAAATGAATCTTTCAGTACCGTACTACACCTCTATCGTCAGAACCTACGCGACTGAAATGTGAAACTGGTTGACTTGGGGGTCATCTCTCAAAGTGATGAATGTGTTTGTACCCTTGAAAAACCCAGCATACAGTCCTGACTTGCCGACCATGTGTTTGCAGATGATGCATGAAATTGGTTAAAGGTCACGCCAAAATCTTTTATGTAGAGGACATCTATAAGAGGAGGAGAGATTAAGGCCTTAAATGAATTTCTGGTTCCTATTCTTGTGATGAAAAACATGGTGCTGGTACTTAATGACTGTCCATCATAATGGGGAGGAGTTGAAAATATAGAATTGTGAGAGGCAGGGTGGGGGGGAGAGTTGAAGAGGGGGTGACAGCATAACATGTGAAGAAATACACAATATAGAATTTTTAGATATAGGAAGAGAAAGAACTACATAAAGAGAGAGAGAGAAAATAGAGACAGAGATGAGCATACAATAGAAAAAGGGGGAAAGTATGTCAAGCAATATCTTCTTTGTACGCTGTCAGACGTCAACTTGAGTTTGTTTGAAGAAAGCAGCTGTCGACACTGCCATAGAGCTTGTCTAGTGTTGCCACTGGTGATAGCCACATGTGCTTTCTCTGGTCCTCATATGTCTGGCAGTTTTCCCTGTACCACAGGTGCATTCGTCAGTAGCACCTAACTTCAGTTTACCAAATAGGTGGTACCTCAGTCTGTTGTGGCCTGTGCGGAGTCTGAAGACCACGACCTGCTCTCTTCTGTTCAACTGGTAATAGGCATCGTTTTTTTGTGTAGCCAGTAAAGCAATATAAAATATAGAAGAACTGTCAAATACATGGTGAGAGATAAGGAAGAGGAACATATCTTACACACTCCAGGATGTTGTACAGGTAGATGACCAACAAAATGGCTCAGGTAATGAAAGTACTGGAATCTTTATTTGGTCTGTAAAATGATGAACATCGCTGGAAGACATCAGTACAAACAGGCCAGTAACGCCAGAACAGTGGCCACACTTCTAGAAGAAATCACTTCTTTATACTGGTTTAGAAGACTACAGAGTCTGTATACAACCAGTTTCTTTTAATTCACTTGGTCTAACAATGACTAAGCGTATCCAATTTATTCTTGAATGTATTAATTGACTCTGCCTCCACTATTTCATGTGGCAATGTATTACAAGCATTCCCCACTCTCTGACTAAACAAATATTTGCAACGTTGCTTTACGGCATAAACTTTGATACTGTTTACTTTGACATCCCTACATTTTCCATCATCATTTCAGAATATGCGTTATTGAGACTCGGTGAAAGGAAGCAAATATCTCGTCAGATTGAAACTGGATCCGTCCTCTGGATTAACCTGATTTGCTTCACCTGTTTGTTGAAACATTTGTTGTAATATAGCGGTGACATTCATAGCCACAAAGGCCTTTTTAAAAAGAAATTAGGCCTTAGTTGTACAATCATGCTCTAAACTTGAAAACTGAACATTCTAATACGCCAAGACAACTCTTTGCAATTTAAATATTCGTAATATCCTCTAACAACCGTCATGGTGCTATCCGTGGCTACATTCCTTGATAGGCCAAAAATTGTATGTTCTAAACTGTATGTGGTGGGCAATAGGGTCAAAGAAAGAACAGATAGAGGTAGTATAGGTTATAGCTCACAATGATAGAAATTACAGAAATGTTGGATATAAAAATTATCTCTAGTGTCATGGCTACATAACATAAATTAATGTACAGATAGGAGCAAGGAAGTGATAGTCAAACTGTATAAAGCTTTAGTTAGACCTAGATTGGAGTACTGTGTACAGGTGTGGAGTCCTTATCATAGAGGGGATATAAACATGCTGGAAAGGATACAAAAAAGAGCGACAAAGCTGATAGTGGGATTACAGTTATGAGCAAAGACTCAGAAAAACCAGCCTACAGTGTCTAGAAAAGAAGAATTCGAGGTGACTTAATACAGGTTTATAAGATGATCAGAGGAACGGATAAATTAGACTAACACATTTTTCAAAACACAGCCACCCAAAATAACAAGAGGGCATAGCTACAAATTAACCAAAGAAAGGTCCAGATAAGATATTAGAAAATATCTGTGTAGTAAAAGAAACCGGTTGTATGCAGTCTTCTAAACCAGTATGAAGACATTTAAGTTTAATTTATTTTCAACTCATATTCTTCTCTCTTCTATATACTGTAGGCCGGTGTTTCTTAGTCACAGCTTTGTCGCTCTTTTTTTGTATCATTTCCAGCATGTTTATATCCCCTCTATGATAAGGACTGTACACAGTACTCCAATCTAGGTCTAACTAAAGCTTTATACAGTTTGACTATCACTTCCTTGCTCCTATTTTTAATTTTTATAATCCCTAACATTACATTTGCCTTTTTCACTGCTACCTTAACTTGCTCACTCACCTTTCCTTATCTATCTTTCTAATATTCTCTCCCATTCTGTAATTATGTTCCATATTGGATCTACCCATGTGGATAACTACATTTATCTACATTAAACTCCATTTGCCAGCTTACATACCAGTCTAAAATTGTATCTAAATCCTGTCTGGTCATATCATATACAGAGGAAACTAATGAATGGAAATAGCAGTGAGTGTGGCCGTAGTACAGAAAGAGGATCAAAACGTGGAGGAGAGGGCACATTTGGTCATGACCTGTACAGTACCTTGGCCAGTTCTACGGAGATAACAGTATCCTCATGTTGGTAGCTGCTGTTTTATATATCTGTCTAATTGATTGGGGGACTGAGTCACTAGTCGAGTCAGGCACAACATACTGACTAGGATGTCGATTCAGGTACAACATACTGACCAGGACATCGAGTCAGGTACAACATACTGACCATGACATCGAGTCAGGTACAACATACTGACCAGGACATCGAGTCAGGTACAACATACTGACCAGGACATCGAGTCAGGTACAACATACTGACCAGGACATCGAGTCAGGTACAACATACTGACCAGGACATCGAGTCAGGTACAACATACTGACCAGGACATCGAGTCATGTACAACATACTGACCAGGACATCGAGTCAGGTACAACACACTGACCAGGACATCGAGTCAGGCACAACACACTGACCAGGACATCGAGTCATGTACAACATACTGACCAGGACATCGAGTCAGGTACAACATACTGACCAGGACATCGAGTCATGTACAACATACTGACCAGGACATCGAGTCAGGTACAACATACTGACCAGGACATCGAGTCAGGCACAACACACTGACCAGGACATCGAGTCAGGCACAACACACTGACCAGGACATCGAGTCAGGTACAACACACTGACCAGGACATCGAGTCAGGTACAACATACTGACCAGGACATCAAGTTAGGCACAACACACTGACCAGGACATCAAGTCAATTACAACATACTGACCAGGACATCGAGTCAGGCACAAAAACTGACCAGGACTTCCAGCTAGGCACAACATACTGACCAGAACCTCCAGCTAGGCACAACATGCTGACCAGGACGTTGAGTCATGCACAAAAACTGACCAGGACTTCCAGCTAGGCACAATGTACCGACCAGGACGTCGAATCAGGGTCAAGCACAATATACTGACCAAGACCCTAATCTCTCTTCCATGTAGCATTCCCTTGAAATATGGTGTTTTCAAGGCAGTATGGCTGATGAGATGTGGATCAATGTGATCTCTGTAGTACTGAACGCTACGCAGATGAATTAAAGCAAAGCACTACCCCCTGGGTGACTGCGGCCCACCCTCATCAGCACGCTCGGAATGTTAGGAAAGCTATTACAACCTGCCACTTAGTTGTCCTTTTCAGGGCACACAAAAGAGTAAACTTACTCACTGTGGGCATTGAACAGTAACAACAACAACAGCAGCAACAACAACAACAACAATCTATTCGAACCTTAATTGAACATGTGTGTTACTACTGTTAGTTAGGGATGATTTGATTGGTCAATTGTATCACATGATATAATCATAATTAGGTATAAGTAATGATGAGAGCGAAGCACTACAGCATGAAAACCTGCCAGGGATAATGATGTCGCTGGAAATATCCGGCATACCTGGATGTGAAATATGTGTAGATGGACTGAGGAGGGCGGCTTGGGGGAGGGGGGAGGTGTGTTGTAATATGTGCTCAAATCGATGCTTAGCGCGAGACACGACAACAATGGAGGCGCTGCATGGGATAATGAAAGATGATCCTGAATCTGAAGTAAAAATAGAGGAGAGAGCTACGAGCAATTCAAGAGGGAAGACAGGCAGATTGAAGGAGGGAGATCAGCAATTTCAGGAGAGAGGTAAGGCAGGCAATTAAGAGGGTGGGGGTGAGAAGGTTGAAGATATTGGTGATTTTGTTTTGGGGCCGCAGAGAAGGAAGGTCGGGGAGGAGTGCACATGTGAGGTGTGGGAGGGCTGCGGGAAGGGGAAGAATCTTCAATGACTGAACTGTTGTTTCTTTCATATCATGGTTCAACTGACGGACCGATAATCTGAATACGTCTGCTACTACTCAAGCTGATGTCTGAAATTGTATGAGGAATAAGCTACGATGAGAGTGGACGAGAGAGATAATATATCTCATGTGTGGTAGATGGGTTGAGAAAAGATGCGACGAATGAAATTCAAGCAGGACACAAGTTGACTGCATTTATTGGTGTAACATTAGCTTGTCCGTATGCTCTCTGCTGGTCGATGGGGTCAAGGGCTCATCGTCTGGCTCCCTGGTGGTCGATGGGGTCAAGGGCTCATCGTCTGGCTCGCTGGAAGTCAAACAAGAGTTTGTGGTTAAGGGAGGAATGTAGTGTAATGTTACATTACTGTTGAGATGTGAAAGATTAACAAAGTAACGTAACAGTAATGTTGAGATGTAACACATGGGAGAATATGATATAATGTAACACTAGGTCGTGTTGTAACCTTTAAGCAAATTTATAACATGCAACATTACAATGGTCACATGTCATAAAACAGATGAATGACATAACAGACTTGGTAGCTTTCTCTTGATCGAGGGTACGTACCTGACAGGAGACGTGCTGACAGATGGGCTGTCCAGTGTTAGGTCTACCATCATGGCACTGACATCTGTGTTGACACTCTTGTCCTGATTTGCAGGTTTCGTCTCTCCGTTTGGACCGCTTCCTGTTTCACTGCTTCCTCCTACATCGCTCTGTCCTTGACCACTTCCTCTCTTCTTCTTTCCCTTCCCTGACCACCACAAGCCAAACTTGGCAATGCCGGCGGCAGCTGTCCCTCCAGTAAGTCCTATCAGACCTTGGGTGCCCAATGCCAGCCCCGCTGCTCCGGCAGACTGTAAGGCTGCGACAACTGCCATTCCAACCCTGAAATGACAAAACATTTTGGTGACATGGAGAGATATGACATGAGGTGTCAGTGACATGGAGAGATGACATGAGGTGTCAGTGACAGGGAAAGAGATGACATGATATGTCAGTGACAGGGGGAGAGATGACATTAGATGTCAGTAACACAGAGAGAGATGACATGAGATCTTTGAGAAGGCCTACTTTATCTTTCGTTCCCTGATTATTTCTAACATCAGAAAAGAAGTTCTTACTTTCAGTCCTGAACTTTTCAGCAAGTTTTTATTCAAAGTATTTTTGCTGTTCTACTCACTTTATGAACTATGTTTTGATTGTCCAAATATTTTAAATATGTTTCTTTCAATGTGGTGGGGAGATCTCTTGGTCAGTATGTTTCATCTGACGTGAGGTGGGGTCTTGGTCAGTATGTTTCACCTGACGTGAGGTGGGGAGATCTCTTGGTCAGTATGTTTCATCTGACGTGAGGTGGGGTCTTGGTCAGTATGTTTCACCTGACGTGAGGTGGGGAGATCTCTTGGTCAGTATGTTTCATCTGACGTGAGGTGGGGAGATCTCTTGGTCAGTATGTTTCACCTGACGTGAGGTGGGGTCTTGGTCAGTATGTTTCATCTGACGTGAGGTGGGGTCTTGGTCAGTATGTTTCATCTGACGTGAGGTGGGGTCTTGGTCAGTATGTTTCACCTGACGTGAGGTGGGGTCTTGGTCAGTATGTTTCACCTGACGTGAGGTGGGGTCTTGGTCAGTATGTTTCATCTGACGTGAGGTGTGGTCTTGGTCAGTATGTTTCATCTGACGTGAGGTGGGGTCTTGGTCAGTATGTTTCATCTGACGTGAGGTGGGGTCTTGGTCAGTATGTTTCATCTGACGTGAGGTGGGGTCTTGGTCAGTATGTTTCATCTGACGTGAGGTGGGGTCTTGGTCAGTATGTTTCATCTGACGTGAGGTGGGGTCTTGGTCAGTATGTTTCACCTGACGTGTGGTGGGGAGATCTCTTGGTCAGTATGTTTCATCTGACGTGAGGTGGGGTCTTGGTCAGTATGTTTCACCTGACGTGAGGTGGGGTCTTGGTCAGTATGTTTCACCTGACGTGAGGTGGGGTCTTGGTCAGTATGTTTCATCTGACGTGAGGTGGGGTCTTGGTCAGTATGTTTCATCTGACGTGAGGTGGGGTCTTGGTCAGTATGTTTCATCTGACGTGAGGTGGGGTCTTGGTCAGTATGTTTCATCTGACGTGAGGTGGGGTCTTGGTCAGTATGTTTCACCTGACGTGAGGTGGGGTCTTGGTCAGTATGTTTCACCTGACGTGAGGTGGGGTCTTGGTCAGTATGTTTCACCTGACGTGAGGTGGGGTCTTGGTCAGTATGTTTCATCTGACGTGAGGTGGGGTCTTGGTCAGTATGTTTCATCTGACGTGAGGTGGGGTCTTGGTCAGTATGTTTCACCTGACGTGAGGTGGGGTCTTGGTCAGTATGTTTCACCTGACGTGAGGTGGGGTCTTGGTCAGTATGTTTCACCTGACGTGAGGTGGGGTCTTGGTCAGTATGTTTCACCTGACGTGAGGTGGGGTCTTGGTCAGTATGTTTCACCTGACGTGAGGTGTGGTCTTGGTCAGTATGTTTCACCTGACGTGAGGTGTGGTCTTGGTCAGTATGTTTCATCTGACGTGAGGTGGGGTCTTGGTCAGTATGTTTCACTGGACTCATATATAAACCTTAATACAGACACGCTAATAGTACAATGTGGAACTTACCCTGTGGTGGCAGCCCCAGACATCATGCTGGCTGCTAGACTTCCCGCTGCAATGCCTCCAGCCCCAAAACCTGCCGCTGCTATAATTAGTGGGGCAGCAATGACTGCAGCACCTCCAGCAGCAACACCGATTACCACAGGTAAAACTTTATTCATCACCTTCGGCCCTCTGTGAGGATCAGTATTATCCTGTGGACCATTCGGTCCGCTAGAAGGAGCAGTTTCACCTTGTGGACCATTAGACTTGTCGTCTGGAGCAGTATCATTTTGTGGATCATTTAGCCCGCCAGCAAGACCTGTATCAACCTGTGGGCCACTCGGCCCGCTTGCAGGATCGGTACATCCATTAGAACCTGCCAGCTGAGGTTCTTTTGTATGGTCTGGAGAACATTCTTTATCGCTTGAAGGATTTTCTGAAAGATTGTCGTCCTGTTCTAAACAAAGGCCATTTTGCTTGATTTCATCCTTCATTAATGACTGCACTTGTTTGTTGCCATCAGAAGCAGAGAGACCATTTTGACTCCTGTCGTCGCTTGATTCATTCAGTTT
Source organism: Ariolimax columbianus (assembly GCA_036924085.1). Lineage (NCBI taxonomy): Eukaryota > Metazoa > Mollusca > Gastropoda > Stylommatophora > Arionidae > Ariolimax > Ariolimax columbianus. Next base: position 1,082,175 of record JAVGWX010000023.1, read on the forward strand.
ATCGCGATCCTTGGTGTCCATTGTATAAAGTGACCAATTTCCAACTGAAAGTACTCTAATGCCCTACCAGACCTGTTCGATAATCCAGAAATAGTGGACGATTTCAGAGACACAAAAATACATGGACGGCCAACCGGCGCACACAAGATTCAACACTCGAACAAGCCGTGCACAGACTGATCGTGTTTGTTACAGACTAACTCGTAAAATAATGAGTGGTGTCAATTAGTTGCACAAACAATATGTCCCCTCTTGGTTAGCCAATATCAAAGTTGTGAGATTGTACTGTGGTCCAATTACTGGCCAATTGTTTTAGTCTGTTATGAAGAAAGCGGTTCCCAGCACTCGTCAAAGACCCCACAAGCTTAGTCTATTTGACTGATAGTCGAACTGTGCGGACGCTGATGAGTTTCGTAGCTCGCTGGATGTACAAACTATGGTTAGGTCCTTTCAGAATTCGCTTCTTGTTTGACCCTTCATCAAACGAAAAAATCTGGCGTCTGACTGGCGTTGTGGTAGATCGCTTGCTTCTCAAACAGACGTACCGAGTTCGACTCGTGTTATCAGCACGCTCTAATAGTCGACCCAGCTGTTAATGGGTACCTGGCTTACTGTTAGGAAGATGAGGCAGGAGGGGAAATGGCCACCCCAACCTCATGAAAATCTGTGGCCTAACACTTACTCCCTGACAGCAACTTTTGTTACGGGAGAACCGTTCCCGTTTTAAAAGTGGATTTGCATCCAGACAATGGATATCGATGAACTTGGCTCGTTACTAGAGAAATATATTCCTGGCTTGTAGACTGGCGTAGGCGCTCAGGTAGAGTGTTGCTCAAGGAAAATAGCTGTAGCTATATGCTCCACCTGAAACCAAGAAGAAAGACACTAACATGAACATTATAGACTACAACAACACACACACACAATGGCATCAACAAATAAACAACACATCATATCCATCAACATTAGAGGCCTGAGACACAAACTAAAACACATCATATCCATCAACATTAGAGGCCTGAGACACAAACTAAAACACATCATATCCATCAACATTAGAGGCCTTAGACACAAACTAAAACACATCATATCCATCAACATTAGAGGCCTGAGACACAAACTAAAACACATCATATCCATCAACATTAGAGGCCTGAGACACAAACTAAAACACATCATATCACTCAACATTAGAGGCCTTAGACACAAACTAAAACACATCATATCACTCAACATTAGAGGCCTTAGACACAAACTAAAACACATCATATCCATCAACATTAGAGGCCTGAGACACAAACTAAAACACATCATATCCATCAACATTAGAGGCCTGAGACACAAACTAAAACACATCATATCCATCAACATTAGAGGCCTGAGACACAAACTAAAACACATCATATCACTCAACATTAGAGGCCTTAGACACAAACTAAAACACATCATATCCATCAACATTAGAGGCCTGAGACACAAACTAAAACACATCATATCCATCAACATTAGAGGCCTGAGACACAAACTAAAACACATCATATCCATCAACATTAGAGGCCTGAGACACAAACTAAAACACATCATATCACTCAACATTAGAGGCCTTAGACACAAACTAAAACACATCATATCCATCAACATTAGAGGCCTGAGACACAAACTAAAACACATCATATCCATCAACATTAGAGGCCTGAGACACAAACTAAAACACATCATATCACTCAACATTAGAGGCCTTAGACACAAACTAAAACACATCATATCCATCAACATTAGAGGCCTGAGACACAAACTAAAACACATCATATCCATCAACATTAGAGGCCTGAGACACAAACTAAAACACATCATATCCATCAACATTAGAGGCCTGAGACACAAACTAACACACATCATATCACTCAACATTAGAGGCCTTAGACACAAACTAAAACACATCATATCCCTAATACGTCTTCTGATGTCCATCTAGAGTTTAACCATGTATATTTAGAGTTTAACAATGTCATCAAGAGTTTAACAATGCCATCTAGAGTTTAACAATGTATATCTAGAGTTTCTTCTTCGTTCGTTCTCAATCTCCCGCTACCAAACCCTGAAAAGGCTTAAGTAGCGGAATGTAGTCAAGAGAACGGAATGCGTTGTGTCGTAGTTTACAGCTTGGCTGCGATATTTGCACCTTTCGGTCCAACACATCCGACTTCAGCAAGCATTTTTTGAGTACCGGGTTAGCATTCCCTCTTCGATCCCTTCTCCTTAGCCAGTCTGTCCTGCTGCAGCCTGTTATCCAGGATCACCGCGTGGAGGTGTAGAAGGGTCTTGGCAGCTCTGGTTCGCTGGCCCTGACGCTAGCAGTCAGCTATGGTTCGCTGGCCGCTGCAGCTCATGCGCTGCTTAGCGTCTTGATCCCCATCTAGAGTTTAACAATGTTCATCTAGAGTTTAACAATGTCCATCTAGAGTTTAACAATGTATATCTTCGAGCCTCTACCGTAATCTCTGGTCGTGGATTCAACATGTCACCTGTTGCTGAATAACAATAAGTAGGAATACACTTTTTGTGCGTCCTGGAAAGGAAGTTTAGTGGCGGGTTATTGTAGCATTCCTCACATCACGAGCATGCTGATGAAGGCGGGCATGGGTCTTCCTTCCGGTTGTACTATGCTTGGCTTAAATTGCGTGTCGCTCACTACTAAGAGGATCACGTCAATCCCTCACCTCGTTAGCCAGGCTGCCATGGAAACAGCCCGTTTCCAGGAAAAGCTGCTTGGAAGCCGAGGTGAGGGTCTTAACCAGTATGCTTTGCTTGACCAGACGTTAGTTTTACTTCTATAACACAACTTAAACAAAATGTCATATGTTATGATATTCTAATACGTAATGATAACTGTTACAAAACCAGCACATGACATACCAGACACCCAACTACATACCACAGACACACAACTACCTACCACAGACCTGACACACAACTACCTACCACAGACCTGACACACAACTACCTACCACAGACACACAAGTACCTACCACAGACCTGACACACAAGTACCTACCACAGACAAACAACTACCTACCACAGACTGGACACACAACTACCTACCACAGACACACAACTACCTACCACAGACACACAACTACCTACCACAGACTGGACACACAACTACCTACCACAGACACAACTACCTACCACAGACTGGACACACAACTACCTACCACAGACACACAACTACCTACCACAGACACACAACTACCTACCACAGACTGGACACACAACTACCTACCATAGACCAGACACACAACTACCTACCACAGACTGGACACACAACTACCTACCACAGACCGGACACACAACTACCTACCTCAGACCAGACACACAACTACCTACCACAGACCGGACACACAACTACCTACCTCAGACCAGACACACAACTACCTACCTCAGACCAGACACACAACTACCTACCTCAGACCAGACACACAACTACCTACCACAGACCGAACACACAACTACCTACCACAGACCGGACACACAACTACCTACCACAGATTGGACACACAACTACCAACCACAGATTGGACACACAACTACCAACCGCAGACAAACAACTACCTACCTCAGACTTGACACACAACTACCTACCACAGACCGGACACACAACTACCTACCACAGACAAACAACTACCTACCACAGACCGGACACACAACTACCTACCACAGACACACAACTACCTACCTCAGACCAGACACACAACTACCTACCACAGACCGGACACACAACTACCTTCCACAGATTGGACACACAACTACCTACCACAGACAAACAACTACCTACCTCAGACCGGACACACAACTACCTACCACAGACCGGACACACAACTACCTACCACAGACAAACAACTACCTACCACAGACCGGACACACAACTACCTACCACAGACACACAACTACCTACCACAGACACACAACTACCTACCACAGACCTGACACACAACTACCTACCACAGACACATATGTATCTACCACAGACCGGACACACAACTACCTACCACAGACCTGACACACAACTACCTACCACAGACACATATGTATCTACCACAGCCCTGACACACAACTACCTACCACAGACACACAACTATCTACCACAGACCTGACACACAACTACCTACCACAGACACACAACTACCTACCACAGACCTGACACACAACTACCTACCACAGACACACAAGTACCTACCACAGACCTGACACACAAGTACCTACCACAGACAAACAACTACCTACCACAGACTGGACACACAACTACCTACCACAGACACACAACTACCTACCACAGACTGGACACACAACTACCTACCACAGACACAACTACCTACCACAGACTGGACACACAACTACCTACCACAGACACACAACTACCTACCACAGACTGGACACACAACTACCTACCATAGACCAGACACACAACTACCTACCACAGACCGGACACACAACTACCTACCACAGATTGGACACACAACTACCAACCACAGATTGGACACACAACTACCAACCGCAGACAAACAACTACCTACCTCAGACTTGACACACAACTACCTACCACAAACCGGACACACAACTACCTACCACAGACAAACAACTACCTACCACAGACCGGACACACAACTACCTACCACAGACACACAACTACCTACCACAGACCTGACACACAACTACCTACCACAGACACACAAGTACCTACCACAGACCTGACACACAAGTACCTACCACAGACAAACAACTACCTACCACAGACTGGACACACAACTACCTACCACAGACACACAACTACCTACCACAGACTGGACACACAACTACCTACCACAGACACAACTACCTACCACAGACTGGACACACAACTACCTACCACAGACACACAACTACCTACCACAGACCTGACACACAACTACCTACCACAGACACACAAGTACCTACCACAGACCTGACACACAAGTACCTACCACAGACAAACAACTACCTACCACAGACTGGACACACAACTACCTACCACAGACACACAACTACCTACCACAGACTGGACACACAACTACCTACCACAGACACAACTACCTACCACAGACTGGACACACAACTACCTACCACAGACACACAACTACCTACCACAGACTGGACACACAACTACCTACCATAGACCAGACACACAACTACCTACCACAGACCGGACACACAACTACCTACCACAGATTGGACACACAACTACCAACCACAGATTGGACACACAACTACCTACCACAGACACAACTACCTACCACAGACTGGACACACAACTACCTACCACAGACACACAACTACCTACCACAGACTGGACACACAACTACCTACCACAGACTGGACACACAACTACCTACCATAGACCAGACACACAACTACCTACCACAGACTGGACACACAACTACCTACCACAGACCGGACACACAACTACCTACCTCAGACCAGACACACAACTACCTACCTCAGACCAGACACACAACTACCTACCTCAGACCAGACAAACAACTACCTACCACAGACCGGACACACAACTACCTACCACAGATTGGACACACAACTACCAACCACAGATTGGACACACAACTACCAACCGCAGACAAACAACTACCTACCTCAGACTTGACACACAACTACCTACCACAGACCGGACACACAACTACCTACCACAGACAAACAACTACCTACCACAGACCGGACACACAACTACCTACCACAGACACACAACTACCTACCTCAGACCAGACACACAACTACCTACCACAGACCGGACACACAACTACCTACCACAGACACACAACTACCTACCTCAGACCAGACACACAACTACCTACCACAGACCGGACACACAACTACCTACCACAGATTGGACACACAACTACCAACCGCAGACAAACAACTACCTACCTCAGACTTGACACACAACTACCTACCACAGACCGGACACACAACTACCTACCACAGACAAACAACTACCTACCACAGACCGGACACACAACTACCTACCACAGACACACAACTACCTACCTCAGACCAGACACACAACTACCTACCACAGACCGGACACACAACTACCTACCACAGACAAACAACTACCTACCACAGACCGGACACACAACTACCTACCACAGACAAACAACTACCTACCACAGACCGGACACACAACTACCTACCACAGACACACAACTACCTACCTCAGACCAGACACACAACTACCTACCACAGACCGGACACACAACTACCTACCACAGACAAACAACTACCTACCTCAGACCGGACACACAACTACCTACCACAGACCGGACACACAACTACCTACCACAGACAAACAACTACCTACCACAGACCGGACACACAACTACCTACCACAGACACACAACTACCTACCTCAGACCAGACACACAACTACCTACCACAGACCGGACACACAACTACCTACCACAGACAAACAACTACCTACCTCAGACCGGACACACAACTACCTACCACAGACCGGACACACAACTACCTACCACAGACAAACAACTACCTACCACAGACCGGACACACAACTACCTACCACAGACACACAACTACCTACCTCAGACCAGACACACAACTACCTACCACAGACCGGACACACAACTACCTACCACAGACACACAACTACCTACCACAGACACACAACTACCTACCACAGACACACAACTACCTACCACAGACCGGACACACAACTACCTACCACAGACACACAACTACCTACCACAGACACACAACTACCTACCACAGACACACAACTACCTACCACAGACCGGACACACAACTACTTACCACAGACACACAACTACCTACCTCAGACCAGACACACAACTAGATGCAGCTATAATCTACATAGTTTTGCTTTCAGTGTGACGTCACGCCCAGACAGATTTTCCCCGAACCCGGGTACAATTCAGTGGTTCTCACTCCGTTATTGCATGTGACCCACTTTTGATTTTCATTGACCTATGCGACCCCTGCACCAGATATTAATCGCTCATTTTAAAACAATGATGATTTATCAACTTAACTGATTTACAATTTCCACTGAACTTATTTTCAAACTTTTATAAAATTCATAGCAAAGTTAGTCGCCCATCGGAAGTCAGGATATCGGTATCATCAGACGGTTTTGTCTTGATGTTGTAACTTGCGCTGTATTTTGGTTATAGCGATGGATGTACTGCGCTGGTCATCAACCTCATCTCTGGTCCCAAGCTACCTTGGACCAGTGGCGAGACATAAGTCAAAGACGGCTGGAGGTAACTCAGTAACCATTCCATTCATCCCTTTGAGAGACGAGTGCTTTACCCGTCACATACGAAATGTGACATATTGTCACACAATTATTATCCTTTTATTTGACGAGGTCACTGAGGCAGATGCAAAATGGCAAGGTTTTCAATATCTGGCTGTAGTGTTGTTAGTGATTAACGAAGGTCAACTCTCTGGGTAATAGAGTGACAGGATATAGTAAAGGCAGGGTTAATTAATGCGTTCAAAATTAGATTGGATGCAAACAGTTTATTTTTAGTTTAGGTGGAGTGAAATAAACTGGGGTACTTAAGTTTTCATTCACCCCAAACAGAGTTCCCTGGGTTCCTATCGGACGCATTTGTAACAGTTCCCGGCGGAGCAGAGAGCTTAGGACAGGGGTGATGTGGTTACTGATAACAGATGAACCTGAATACGTGTCAAGGTCACTCACCGTCTCAACAGAGGAGAACAGAGTTGGGGCAGGGAGTGTGGACAGGTGGGAGCTGACCACTGGCCTTCCGATTTGGGAAAGTTGAGAGTGATTGACAGACAAATTGGCAGCGGGGCTTGCTGTGAGAGAATGAGTGACATGTGTGCAAAATGTTTCGTTCCAATGGGACTGAATATGTCCATCCCCTGAGATCGATTGATCAAGCGCTGACCTTGTTTGAGGATATATAACTCGAGACAAAGTTTAGCTCAGGAGGCTGGATGGAGAGGGGATGAGTGAATGTAGATATGAGTCTGGTTTAGCTCACCGACTTAGATAGAGGAGCGATTAAAAGACTGTTGGACGAATGATAGTGATAGAACAGGATCGCTCAAATAGGTGTGTGAGTTTTGTATTAATAGATAATCTGAACGTTGTGTTGTAAGCAGGGACACATTGTGAACGAGTTATGTCGAGATCGCCCGCCTGAGGGGATTTGAGTGAGGAAGTATTTGATAAGGTGTGTTGAGGACGCAGTTAAGGCGATGTGTGTGTGGTGTAATTGCAAGGCAATAGAACTGGGTTTTAGATAGTTGGGAATTCCATCAATAGCTAATGCTTAAACTTCCCGTTTTAGTAATATGTATATTTACATATATATAATAATATAATACTTAGTTAAGATGATATGTATTGTATTGTGTTTGTAATTTCACTACTCATGTGTCTGGTATGAGTATTAAATAATAAATATGCCACCTGCTGTGTGTGATATGTCATTTACTGAGTATGGTCATGAGTGATGTGGATGAGTGTGAGAATGTTCTAAGTTAGAATAACGGCCAGGGCAAACGGTGAGGTGTGCTACATATTTGACAGCTGATGACTGTAACGGTACATTCGATTTGGAGTTAAGGGGAGGACAGGTGGATATCATTTTATTTGATATAAATAAGTCAAGACTTAGATAAAGATAGAAGTGTAGAAATAGATGAAGATAGAAGTGTAGAAATAGATAAAGATAGAAGTGTAGAAATAGATAAAGATAGAAGTGTAGAAATAGATAAAGATAGAAGTGTAGAAATAGATAAAGATAGAAGTGTAGAAATAGATGAAGATAGAAGTGTAGAAATAGATGAAGATAGAAGTGTAGAAATAGATAAAGATAGAAGTGTAGAAATAGATAAAGATAGAAGTGTAGAAATAGATAAAGATAGAAGTGTAGAAATAGATGAAGATAGAAGTGTAGAAATAGATGAAGATAGAAGTGTAGAAATAGATGAAGATAGAAGTGTAGAAATAGATAAAGATAGAAGTGTAGAAATAGATGAAGATAGAAGTGTAGAAATAGATAAAGATAGAAGTGTAGAAATAGATAAAGATAGAAGTGTAGAAATTATGGTTATATTCAGTTTTTCGAAGGGTTATGGTTAGGTTTAGATGACATGTTTTTTGTATGACATCATATATAATGCCATTACAGCATGGATAATTCCATGCTGCTGTAGAAACTGGATGCTACTCTCCTAATCACAGACCAACGTTCACAGACTCCAGAGATTCATTGTTAAGATGGCAGATGTGGCAGAGCCTAGGATTCGCTGGGAAATGGAGATCAATGCGTACGCAACAACAACAAAAACCCTCCAAAAGACTGTTTTGGACACCTGCTGATGGTGTGTTGGATGGTTGGACACATGCTACTGGTGTGTAGGATGGTTGGACACATGCTACTGGTCTGTAGGATGAATATAGGGGCTCTATATGGAGATCCTGGGTTGCCCAGCAGGATCCTGCTCTCAGCCTCGCTGGTGTAATCCAAAAGAATGCAAAGCATGACAATTTGGCACTAGCTCAGCTGCAGGAATGAGTTCGCAATTTTACTATCACTTCGGATTTTCTCTCTGGGTTTAGTCCCGTAGCCCTACCCTCTCCCGAGATTTCCACAAGGCAGTGAAATCATTGCCCACAGATGCTAGTTACTCGAGACATCCGATGATACTCTCATCGTCCCAGCACTCCCTGGCACTTGTGGGTTTAACAGCAAAGTTGCCCCTCTCTTGTGCGAACTGCCTGAGCAGTTGAACTATAAACATGGTTAATCTTATTCTATTACCACTTTATTACTAACTTACCACTATCACACCTTAACTCACACTTTAATTAAACCACTAACAATTATTTTAACAACAGCAAAACAATGAATGTTTATTTGTTGAACATTATAATAGTAATACCACGCATGAGAATCGTTAAGAGTTTTGTTATCAACACTTCTCTAACTAACTATAACAACTTTCAAGAGTTGCATGCAATTAGCACCGGTCTTAATCTTGCACTAACATTTCCCAGAGTTCTATCACGTAGTCTGATCTAGCCATTGTTCTATTCACCGTCGATATCCTTGTACATTGATATAATGCTGTCTAGCTACTTGTTCTCAGTCCTATTCTATCTGTCATCGCTCGTGTGAGGGCTTTATGTTCCACCTCTCAGCTTACACAATGTGGATGTCTACTGAGCCTCTTGTCTCGTCTCATCGTAAGACAGATGTCTACTGAGCCTCTTGTCTCGTCTCATCGTAAGACAGATGTCTACTGAGCCTCTTGTCTCATCGTAAGACAGATGTCTACTGAGCCTCTTGTCTCGTCTCATCGTCAGGAACTCGGTGACTGCAGCTGTGCTTGTTCCTATAACAGACGACAGTGGTTCTGTTACTGTGGTTGTCAGGCCAAGGTAACACTTGTGTCATGACGTGTTGTCCAGGACGACAGCTCCGTGTTGAAGCAACACGTCTCTCTCTGACAAGAATGCAGACGAATGCCACTCAGGGACTTGGAAGTCGGGTCACGAGTGACAGGCGTTAGCGACGACTCAAACACGAACAGATTCTTACACGTGCGTGGTCTCTCGTTGACTCTCAGGGTTGGTCTGCTTCTGTGACTTCTAATCTAGTTACTCACTGGGTATGTTCTGTAGCTTAACTAACTTCTACTCTGTTCTATATCCCATCTACTAACTGCACGGTATACTTCTCTTCTCTTTCTACCCCAGCTTAAATGCTAAGCTCCCTGCTTTAGTCAATGACTTCTACTTTCTTGAGTTCAATTCCCCCAAACTGTATTTGAACTGGTGTGTCCCAGAGAAAGGCTACCTTGTTTTTCAACCTAATATGTGACCTATAGGTCGTGGAATTCCCAGTAGAAATCGTGGGAAGGTAACCATCTTGACTGGACAGTCTTAAACTTCATTGTTTGAGAATTAAGGACAATGACCCGTTCAATGGACTCAACCTCTCGGGAAGGGTTCTCAAGTTATGTGTGGATTCCACGAGCGGTATCTTCAGGGCTTCCCCGGCGCTTGATCCATGTAACTTTGTTACAAAACGAGCTTCGTCTACCCGAGTTTAGAGTCAGAATTTAGAAAAGTAAATAAATAATAGTGCGTTTGTTACTTTGTATGTAGCTTTCAGTTTGTCTGTGATAACACTTTGTGAATATCTGGAACATTAATTGGTGCTTACATGTCCCTGTGCCATTTGTTATGACTATAGAGATTTAGTCCTGGTCATCCTACATTCCCAACCTATTGGATGTCAAACCCCCGCTGCGTTGTGGGATACCTGTTTACGGAAAAGGCTTCGGGAGTAAACCCTGAGGACAAATCTGAATCATGTGCTATCTCCAGTCGTCTCGATGATGTCTTGCCCCTGGTCAAAGGTAGCTCAGGACGAGAGAGTGAGGTTGACAGATTGCTAAACGTTCCTCACTCTAATGCAAATCACCGCGCAAGTCACCCACATCAGCGGACAAAGCAAAAAGAAAAGATTGTCCACCCGACTGAACAGAGAGATCGGTCTTCATCACACGTAACGGATAAATAACACTTATAAATGTTATTTTTTAAATTCGACACTTGTCCTTTAGTACCTTCGCAGCTTCTACGTATTTATTCTTGGAACATAATGGCTGCGAAGATCCGTTTCATCAGTCGGGTGCACCGGGCGTGGAAGTAGTGAGAACCATGGCTGTGCACACCAAATCTAACTCAACCCCTCAAACACGCATCAGCATGATTCAGCTTTGCCTCCCCCGTCTCCCAATATTTGCGTGTTGCTAGCGGAGAAACGTCTAAAAATACATCACCCTTATCTCTGGCGGTCACATTGACCCTTGGGCTATTTGCTGTCTGAATGGAGGAGCTGACCTGTGTTTAGTTCGTAGACACACACACACACACATCTGAGCACACACAACAATCACACATACACACATCTGAGCACACACATACACACACATCTGAGCACACACATACACACACATCTGAGCACACACACACACGCATATCTGAGCACACACAACAATCACACATACACACATCTGAGCACACACATACACACACATCTGAGCACACACATCTGAGCACACACACACACGCACATCTGAGCACACACAACAATCACACATACACACATCTGAGCACACACAACAATCACACACACGCATATCTGAGCATACACAACAATCACACATATACGCACATCTGAGCACACACAACAATCACACACACGCACACCTGAGCACACGCACATCTGAGCACACACGACAATCACGCACACCTGAGCACACACAACAATCACACACACGCACACCTGAGCACACGCACATCTGAGCACACACGACAATCACGCACACCTGAGCACACACAACAATCACACACACCTGAGCACACACAACAATCACACACACGCACACCTGAGCACACGCACACCTGAGCACACATACACCTGAGCACACGCACATCTGAGCACACACGACAATCACGCACACCTGAGCACACACAACAATCACACACACCTGAGCACACACAACAATCACACACACGCACACCTGAGCACACACAACAATCACACATATACGCACATCTGAGCACACACAACAATCACACACACGCACATTTTAGCACACACAACAATCACACATACACACACACACGCACACCTGAGCACACACAACAATCACACATACACACACACGCACACACAACAATCACACATACACGCACACCTGAGCACACACAACAATCACACATACACACACACGCACACACAACATCACACATACATGCACACCTGAGCAGAGCACACACAACAATCACACACGCACATCTGAGCACATACAACAATCACGCATACACACACACGCACACACAACAATCACACATACACGCACACCTGAGCAGAGCACACACAACAATCACACACGCACATCTGAGCACATACAACAATCACGCATACACACATAAATAGCAAACACTTCCACGAACAAAGCACGCACGCACACACACACACACTCATATAGACTAAAACACGCATATATAAGGAAGTCAGTAAATTAGTCACATATGGCTATTAACAACAAACACGGAAATGAGTTTTATCCTGGAAAGTGGCGTGGGTAGCCTAGCCGACAGAGAGTTGACTTAATAGACTGAGATTACAGCGCGCCACAGGTTCGAGTTCACGGAGATAAATCCTAGCCGTGGTTCGTGCGTTCAGTCAACCCAGCTTTAAATGGGTACCTGGCATTTGAGTTGGGTAAATGCAAAAACAGCAAGGAAGGGAACTGGCCACCGCACCTCATATTGGCTGCGGTTTAGTATATGGAGATTTATCTTCATCCCTGACGGCATCTGTTGCCATGGGGCTGGCTTTGACCTTTTATCTTTATTATTAATCGCACTGCGTTACATTGTGTTTTGCGCCGTAGCCCAGTGCATCCGACTTCAGCATGCATTTGTTCGGGGGCTGTCCTCTGCCTCCCTGTTGTTATCTCACTACTGTATCATATTTGTCACTCTTCTTTGTATCCTCTCCAGCATGTTTATATCCCCTCTATGATAAAGACTCCACACCTGTACACAGTACTCCAACCTAGGTCTAACTAAAGCTTTATACAGTTTGACTATCACTTCATTGCTCCTATGTTTAATATTTCTTTTTATCATACCCAACAATGAAGCTCTTGACTATGGTATGGAGATAAACGCTGGAAAGACAAAATTAATGACCAATAACGCTACGGGCTTCAACAGCAGGATAAAAGCTAACGGTCAGGAACTGGAAGTGGTTGACCGTTTTAAATATCTAGGGTCGATTGTCAGGGATGAAGGATCAAAATGTGAAGTGTTGGCCAGAATAGCACAGACAATATCGGCGCTTGCACACCTTAACAAAATCTGGCAAAATAAACGGTTAGCACTATGCACGAAAATCAGATTAATGCGTACACTTGTCCTGTCAATATTCCTCTATGCTTGTGAGACATGGACAGTTACAGCTGACCTTCAACGAAGGATACAGGCCTTGGAGATGCGATTTTTCCGAAAACTTTTAAACGTCACGTACAAAGATCGAGTTACAAATGAGGAAATACGAGATAGAATTACAACAGCAATAGGGCCTTTTGAAGCCCTCTTGGCAACTGTCAAAAGAAGGAAACTCGCATGGTACGGTCACATATCGTATCAAATGGTCTTGCAAATATGATCCTCCACGGGAAGGTGCATGGCAGACGACGAAGAGGCCGGCCCAAAAAGAGATGGGAGGACAACATAAAAGAATTGACCAGTCTCCGACCAGAAGAGTCGCAGGCAGCGGCATCTGACAGAGGGGTGGCGTGGGGGGTTGTGAGGATGTCTTCATGTGTGCCCCAACGGCCTCACCGGTTACGGGATGACCTCACCTGACCCTGAACCTCCCACCCATTCATATTATCTATTTAATTAATAAATGCATTTATTTATTTAACTATTTTCAGAAGTACAACACAGAATCAAGATACTGAGCAGCGCATGCGCTGCAGTGGTCAGCGACCCATAGCTGACTGCTAGCGTCAGGGCCAGCGAACCAGAGCTGAGCAGCGCATGAGCTGCAGTGGTCAGCGACCCATAGCTGACTGCTAGCGTCAGGGCCAGCGAACCAGAGCTGAGCAGCGCATGAGCTGCAGTGGTCAGCGACCCATAGCTGACTGCTAGCGTCAGGGCCAGCGAACCAGAGCTGAGCAGCGCATGAGCTGCAGTGGTCAGCGACCCATAGCTGACTGCTAGCGTCAGGGCCAGCGAACCAGAGCTGAGCAGCGCATGAGCTGCAGTGGTCAGCGACCCATAGCTGACTGCTAGCGTCAGGGCCAGCATCCGACTTCAGCAGGCATTTCTTGAGTACCAGGTTAGCATTCCCTCTTCGATCCCTTCTCCTTAGACAGTCTGACCAGCTGCAGCCTGTTATCCAGGATCACTGCGTGGAGGTGTAGAGAAGGATCTTGGCAGATCTGGTTCGCTGGCCCTGACGCTAGCAGTCAGCTATGGGTCGCTGACCACTGCAGCTCATGCGCTGTTCAGCATCGTATTTATTCTTGAATGTATTAATTGACCCTGCTTCCACTATTTTCTGTGGCAATGCATTCCAAGCATTCACCACTTTCTGACTAAAAAAATATTTCCAAAAATCTAATCTGGACCTTTCTTTAGTTAATTTGTAGCTATGCCCTCTTGTTCTTGTAGGTGGCTGTATTTTGAAAAAAACATGTTATAGTCTAATTTATCCGTTGACTGAAGTAAGGAACATGTTGGCAAACAATCAATGTCCTTCCATGAAAAACTGTACAAAAGTGTACAGAGCTGACTGCTGCATTTGTTAACAGTAATTTATGTGGAACTGAGACACTAGTCCGGTCAGGCACAGCATACTGACCAGGATGTCGCGCCAGGGTCAGGCACAACATACTGACCAGGACAGTATGCCAGGGTCAGGCACAACATACTGACCAGGACAGCATGCCAGGGTCAGGCACAACATACTGACCAGGACAGCATGACAGGGTCAGGCACAACATACTGACCAGGACAGCATGCCAGGGTCAGGCACAACATACTGACCAGGACAGCATGCCAGGGTCAGGCACAACATACTGACCAGGACAGCATGCCAGGGTCAGGCACAATATACTGACCAGGATAGCATGCCAGGGTCAGGCACAACATACTGACCAGGACAGCATGCCAGGGTCAGGCACAACATACTGACCAGGACAGCCTGCCAGGGTGAGGCACAATATACTGACCAGGACAGCATGCCAGGGTCAGGCACAATATACTGACCAGGACAGCATGCCAGGATAAGGTACAACATACTGACCAGGACTACTATCTCTCTTCTATGTAGCGTTCCCTGGAAACTGGCTGCTTTTAAGGCAGTCTGGCTGACGAGATGTGGATCAATGTGATCACCATAGAAATGAGCGTCACGCAGGTATAGTCAAGTATTGCACAATCGCATGGAGAACCCTGATCCACCTTCAGCACCACATTCGAGATGTGAGGAAAGCTACTACAACCCGACACTCACAAACCTACAACAACCCAACACTCACAAACCTACTACAACCCAACACTCACATACCTACTACAACCCGACACTCACAAAGCTACTACAACCCGACACTTGACCCACAAACCTACTACAACCCAACACTCACAAACCTACTACAACCCAATACTTGACTCACAAACCTACTACAACCTAACACTTGACTCACAAACTCACTACAACCCGGCACTTGATTCACAAACCTACTACAACACAACACTCACAAACCTACTACAACCCAACACTTGACCAACAAACCTACTACAACTCAACACTCACAAACCTACTACAACCCAACACTCACAAACCTACTACAACCCGGCACTTGATTCACAAACCTACTACAACACAACACTCACAAACCTACTACAACCCAACACTTGACCAACAAACCTACTACAACTCAACACTCACAAAACTACTACAACCCAACACTCACAAACCTACTACAACCCGGCACTTGATTCACAAACCTACTACAACACAACACTCACAAACCTACTACAACCGAACACTTGACCCACAAACCTACTACAACCCGACACTTGACTCACAAACCTACTACAACCCAACACTCACAAACCTACTACAACCCAACACTTGACCAACAAACCTACTACAACTAAACACTCACAAACCTACTACAACCCAACAATTGACTCACAAACCTACTACAACCCAACACCCACAAACCTACTACAACCCAACAATTGATTCACAAACCTACTACAACACAACACTCACAAACCTACTACAACCTAACACTTGACCCACAAACCTACTACAACCCGACACTTGACTCACAAACCTACTACAACCCAACACTCACAAACCTACTACAACCCAACACTCACAAACCTACTACAACCCGACACTTGACTCACAAACCTACTACAACCCAACACTCACAAACCTACTACAACCCAACACTCACAAACCTACTACAACCCGACACTTGACTCACAAACCTACTACAACCCAACACTCACAAACCTACTACAACCCAACACTCACAAACCTACTACAACCCGACACTTGACTCACAAACCTACTACAACCCAACACTCACAAACCTACTACAACCCAACACTCACAAACCTACTACAACATAACACTCACAAACCTACTACAACCCAACACTCACAAACCTACTACAACCCAACACTCACAAACCTACTACAACCCAACACTCACAAACCTACTACAACCCAACACTCACAAACCTACTACAACCCAACACTCACAAACCTACTACAACCCAACACTCACAAACCTACTACAACCCAACACTCACAAACCTACTACAACCCAACACTTGACTCACAAACCTACTACAACCCAACACTCATAAACCTACAACCCGAAAATTGACTCACAAACCTACTACAACCCAACACTCACAAACCTACTACAACCCGACACTTGACTCACAAACCTACTACAACCCAACACTCACAAACCTACTACAACCCAACACTCACAAACCTACTACAACCCGACACTTGACCCACAAACCAACTAAAACCCAACACTCACAAACCTACTACAACCCAACACTTACAAACCTACTACAACCCAACACTCACAAACCTACTACAACCCAACTCTCACAAACCTACTACAACATAACACTCACAAACCTACTACAACCCAACACTCACAAACCTACTACAAGCCAACACTCACAAACCTACTACAACCCAACACTCACAAACCTACTACAACCCAACACTCACAAACCTAGTACAACCCAACACTCACAAACCTACTACAACCCAACACTCACAAACCTACTACAACCCAACACTCACAAACCTACTACAACCCAACACTTGAATCACAAACCTACTACAACCCAACACTCACAAACCTACTACAACCCAACACTTGAATCACAAACCTACTACAACCCAACACTCATAAACCTACAACCAGAAAATTGACTCACAAACCTACTACAACCCAACACTCACAAACCTACTACAACCCGACACTTGACTCACAAACCTACTACAACCCAACACTCACAAACCTACTACAACCCAACACTCACAAACCTACTACAACCCAACACTCACAAACCTACTACAACCCAACACTTGACTCACAAACCTACTACAACCCAACACTCACAAACCTACTACAACCCAACACTTGACCAACAAACCTACTACAACCCAACACTCACAAACCTACTACAACCCAACACTTGACCAACAAACCTACTACAACTCAACACTCACAAACCTACTACAACCCGACACTTGACTCACAAACCTACTACAACCCAACACTCACAAACCTACTACAACCCAACACTTGACCAACAAACATACTACAACCCAACACTCACAAACCTACTACAACCCAACACTTGACCAACAAACCTACTACAACCCAACACTCACAAACCTACTACAACCTAACACTTGACCCACAGACCTACTACAACCCAACACTTGACTCACAAACCTACTACAACCCAACATCCACAAACCTACTACAACCCAACACTCACAAACCTACTAAAACCCAACACTTGACTCACAAACCTACTTCAACCCAACACTTACGAACCTACTACAACCTGACACTTGACCCAAAAACCTACTACAACCCAACACTCACAAACCTACTACAACCCAACACTCACAAACCTACTTCAACCCAACACTCACAAACCTACTACAACCCGACACTCACAAACCTACTTCAACCCAACACTCACAAACCTACTGCAACCCGACACTTGACTCGCAAACCTACTACAACCCGACACTTGACTCACAAACCTACTAATACCCGACACTCATAAACCTACTACAACCCAACACTTGACCAACAAACCTACTAGAACTAAACACTCACAAACCTACTACAACCTAACACTTGACCCACAAACCTACTACAACCCGACACTTGACTCACAAACCTACTACAACAAAACACTCACAAACCTACTACAACCCAACACTTGACCAACAAACCTACTACAACTAAACACTCACAAACCTACTACAACCCAACAATTGACTCACAAACCTACTACAACCCAACACCCACAAACCTACTACAACCCAACACTTGACTCACAAACCTACTACAACCCAACACTCATAAACCTACAACCCGAAAATTGACTCACAAACCTACTACAACCCAACACTCACAAACCTACTACAACCCAACACTTGACTCACAAACCTACTACAACCCAATTCTCCTAAACCTACAACCCGAAAATTGACTCACAAACCTACTACAACCCAACACTCACAAACCTACTACAACCCAACACTCACAAACCTACTACAACCCAACACTCACAAACCTACTACAACCCAACACTCACAAACCTACTACAACCCGACACTTGACTCACAAACCTACTACAACCCAACACTCACAAACCTACTACAACCCAACACTCACAAACCTACTACAACCCAACACTTGACCAACAAACCTACTACAACCCAACACTCACAAACCTACTACAACCCAACACTTGACCAACAAACCTACTACAACTCAACACTCACAAACCTACTACAACCCGACACTTGACTCACAAACCTACTACAACCCAACACTCACAAACCTACTACAACCCTACACTTGACCAACAAATCTACTACAACCCAACACTCACAAACCTACTACAACCCAACACTTGACCAACAAACCTACTACAACCCAACACCCACAAACCTACTACAACCCAACACTTGACTCACAAACCTACTACAACCCAACACTCACAAACCTACTACAACCCAACACTTGACTCACAAACCTACTACAACCCAACACTCATAAACCTACAACCCGAAAATTGACTCACAAACCTACTACAACCCAACACTCACAAACCTACTACAACCCGACACTTGACTCACAAACCTACTACAACCCAACACTCACAAACCTACTACAACCCAACACTCACAAACCTACTACAACCCGACACTTGACCCACAAACCAACTAAAACCCAACACTCACAAACCTACTACAACCCAACACTTACAAACCTACTACAACCCAACACTCACAAACCTACTACAACCCAACACTCACAAACCTACTACAACATAACACTCACAAACCTACTACAACCCAACACTCACAAACCTACTACAACCCAACACTCACAAACCTACTACAACCCAACACTCACAAACCTACTACAACCCAACACTCACAAACCTAGTACAACCCAACACTCACAAACCTACTACAACCCAACACTCACAAACCTACTACAACCCAACACTCACAAACCTACTACAACCCAACACTTGAATCACAAACCTACTACAACCCAACACTCACAAACCTACTACAACCCAACACTTGAATCACAAACCTACTACAACCCAACACTCATAAACCTACAACCAGAAAATTGACTCACAAACCTACTACAACCCAACACTCACAAACCTACTACAACCCGACACTTGACTCACAAACCTACTACAACCCAACACTCACAAACCTACTACAACCCAACACTCACAAACCTACTACAACCCAACACTCACAAACCTACTACAACCCAACCCTTGACTCACAAACCTACTACAACCCAACACTCACAAACCTACTACAACCCAACACTCACAAACCTACTACAACCCAACACTTGACCAACAAACCTACTACAACCCAACACTCACAAACCTACTACAACCCAACACTTGACCAACAAACCTACTACAACTCAACACTCACAAACCTACTACAACCCGACACTTGACTCACAAACCTACTACAACCCAACACTCACAAACCTACTACAACCCAACACTTGACCAACAAACATACTACAACCCAACACTCACAAACCTACTACAACCCAACACTTGACCAACAAACCTACTACAACCCAACACTCACAAACCTACTACAACCTAACACTTGACCCACAAACCTACTACAACCCAACACTTGACTCACAAACCTACTACAACCCAACATCCACAAACCTACTACAACCCAACACTCACAAACCTACTAAAACCCAACACTTGACTCACAAACCTACTTCAACCCAACACTTACGAACCTACTACAACCTGACACTTGACCCAAAAACCTACTACAACCCAACACTCACAAACCTACTACAACCCAACACTCACAAACCTACTTCAACCCAACACTCACAAACCTACTACAACCCGACACTCACAAACCTACTTCAACCCAACACTCACAAACCTACTGCAACCCGACACTTGACTCGCAAACCTACTACAACCCGACACTTGACTCACAAACCTACTAATACCCGACACTCATAAACCTACTACAACCCAACACTTGACCAACAAACCTACTAGAACTAAACACTCACAAACCTACTACAACCTAACACTTGACCCACAAACCTACTACAACCCGACACTTGACTCACAAACCTACTACAACAAAACACTCACAAACCTACTACAACCCAACACTTGACCAACAAACCTACTACAACTAAACACTCACAAACCTACTACAACCCAACAATTGACTCACAAACCTACTACAACCCAACACCCACAAACCTACTACAACCCAACACTTGACTCACAAACCTACTACAACCCAACACTCATAAACCTACAACCCGAAAATTGACTCACAAACCTACTACAACCCAACACTCACAAACCTACTACAACCCAACACTTGACTCACAAACCTACTACAACCCAATTCTCCTAAACCTACAACCCGAAAATTGACTCACAAACCTACTACAACCCAACACTCACAAACCTACTACAACCCAACACTCACAAACCTACTACAACCCAACACTCACAAACCTACTACAACCCAACACTCACAAACCTACTACAACCCGACACTTGACTCACAAACCTACTACAACCCAACACTCACAAACCTACTACAACCCAACACTCACAAACCTACTACAACCCAACACTTGACCAACAAACCTACTACAACCCAACACTCACAAACCTACTACAACCCAACACTTGACCAACAAACCTACTACAACTCAACACTCACAAACCTACTACAACCCGACACTTGACTCACAAACCTACTACAACCCAACACTCACAAACCTACTACAACCCTACACTTGACCAACAAATCTACTACAACCCAACACTCACAAACCTACTACAACCCAACACTTGACCAACAAACCTACTACAACCCAACACCCACAAACCTACTACAACCCAACACTTGACTCACAAACCTACTACAACCCAACATTCACAAACCTACTACAACCCAACACTCACAAACCTACTAAAACCCAACACTTGACTCACAAACCTACTTCAACCCAACACTTACAAACCTACTACAACCTGACACTTGACCCAAAAACCTACTACAACCCAACACTCACAAACCTACTACAACCCAACACTCACAAACCTACTTCAACCCAACACTCACAAACCTACTACAACCCAACACTCACAAACCTACTTCAACCCAACACTCACAAACCTACTACAACCCGACACTCACAAACCTACTACAACCCGACACTTGACTCGCAAACCTACTACAACCCAACACTTGACTCACAAACCTACTACAACCCAACACCCACAAACCTACTACAACCTGACACTTGCCCACAAACCTACTAAAACCCAACACTCACAAACCTACTACAACCCAACACTTACAAACCTACTACAACCCAACACTCACAAACCTACTACAACCCAACACTCACAAACCTACTACAACCCAACACTCACAAACCTACTACAACCCAACACTCACAAACCTACTACAACCCAACACTCATAAACCTACTACAACCCAACACTTGACTCACAAACCTACTACAACCCAACACTCACAAACCTACTACAACCCAACACTCATAAACCTACTACAACCCAACACTCACAAACCTACTACAACCCAACACTCACAAACCTACTACAACCCAACACTCACAAACCTAATACAACCCAACACTCAAAAACCTACTACAACCCAACACTCATAAACCTACTACAACCCAACACTCACAAACCTACTAGAACCCAACACTCATAAACCTACTACAACCCAACACTCATAAACCTACTACAACCCAACACTTGACTCACAAACCTACTACAACCCAACACTCACAAACCTACTACAACCCAACACTCATAAACTTACTACAACCCAACACTCACAAACCTACTACAACCCGACACTCATAAACCTACTACAACCCGACACTCATAAACCTACTACAACCCGACACTCATAAACCTACTACAACCCAACACTCATAAACCTACTACAACCCAACACTTGACTCACAAACCTACTACAACCCGACACTTGACTCACAAACCTACTACAACCCGACACTTGACTCACAAACCTACTACAACCCGACACTTGACTCACAAACCTACTACAACCCAACACTTGACTCACAAACCTACTACAACCCAACACTTGACTCACAAACCTACTACAACCCGACACTTGACCCACAAACCTACTACAACCCGACACTTGACTCACAAACCTACTACAACCCGACACTTGACCCACACACCTACTACAACCCGACACTTGACTCACAAACCTACTACAACCCGACACTTGACTCACAAACCTACTACAACCCGACACTTGACTCACAAACCTACTACAACCCGACACTTGACTCACAAACCTACTACAACCCAACACTTGACTCACAAACCTACTACAACCCGACACTTGACTCACAAACCTACTACAACCCGACACTTGACCCACAAACCTACTACAACCCGACACTTGACTCACAAACCTACTACAACCCGACACTTGACCCACAAACCTACTACAACCCGACACTTGACTCACAAACCTACTACAACCCGACACTTGACTCACAAACCTACTACAACCCGACACTTGACCCACAAACCTACTACAACCCGACACTTGACTCACAAACCTACTACAACCCGACACTTGACTCACAAACCTACTACAACCCGACACTTGACTCACAAACCTACTACAACCCAACACTTGACTCACAAACCTACTACAACCCGACACTTGACTCACAAACCTACTAAAACCCGATACTTGACTCCCGTTTCAGGGCGCACAAATGGGAAATCCTCCTCAGTGTCGGCATTCAACATCATCATGAGCATCATTGAAAAAACGCTAATGCGAGCTGATTCACAAAACTGTAAACCGATGTCTGGCCTCATTTCTGCACAAGTCTACAGAATACAATGTACATGTCTGATACTCGTTCAATCACAGATCACACATTATTAATAAACACATCAAAGACAACGGGACATTAAGATGGCACTCACTGCATATGTCATCACCTGCTAGAGGTAGGTCCTCAACAGAAGAGAGGCTGATCACACCAGAAGTGTTGATCCACTCCAGCGTTCTGTCAGTTGATCCACATGATTATGGTAGTCTGTGGACAGCGTTCCAGTAACATCAGAGTCCAGGCTCCAGATAATTCTAAGATGAACAGCTTGTGCCTGGCCTCACTTGTCTTACGTGGGTCTGGCCTTTACCAACAAGATAAGCGTTGCCAGATAATTTTTAACAATACTGACCAATAACATCTTGAAAACAGGTCAAAAGTAGCCCAAAAGTGAATGACTTAAATTGAATGAAACTTGTAAACAAATATGAACATAAATATACTAATGTTCATATTTTTAGAAGCGAAACTTATTCTGGTCACGCACAAATTTGTAAATTTTGCAGTTTAGAGGTGAACTATTAGAGAAAAATAGATTAGGGATCTATGGGTTATAATAGATCATACAGGTAAGGTGAGTGAGCAAGTCCAGGTAGCGGGGAAATGGGAAAATGCAATGTTAGGTATAATAAAAAGAAATATTAAACATAGGAGTAAGGAAGTGATAGTCAAACTGTATAAAGCTTTAGTTAGACCTAGATTGGAGTACTGTGTACAGGTGTGGAGTCCTTATCATAGAGGGGACATAAACATGCTAGAAAGAATACAAAAAAGAGCGACAAAGCTGATATTGGGATTCCAGAATTACAGTTATGAGGAAACTCAGAAAAACTGGCCTACAGTGTCTAGAAGAGAGAAGAATTCGAGGTTTATAAGATGATTAGAGGAACGGATAAATGAGACTATAACAAGTTTTTCACAATACAGCCACCTACAAGAACAAGAGGGCATAGCTACAAATTAACTAAAGAAAGGTCCAGATTAGATATTAGGTAATATTTGTTTAGTCGGAGGGTGGTGAATGGTTGGAATGCATTGCCAGGGGAGGTAGTGGAGGTAAGGAATAAATTGGATGCCCATAGTTTTTAGAGCAAGGTAATGTAAATTAAACTGGTAGTATACAGATTCTGCAGAGTCTTCTAAACCAGTATAAAGACGTTAAGTTAAGTTAAGATATAAACAATAACTGCCAGTAACACTGTTATCAAATGGATAATATCTGTTATGAAAACATGTAATATCAACATGCAATGAATGAGTTGAATCATCACAGTGGTACGTCTCTGTCTAGAAGCAAAAACTCGAAATTCAAAGTATCAGGCACTAGTTCTGTTTCACCACGTCCATACGTATCGGATGATGGCCAGCGTGTATCAGACAGAACATTTAGAGCATCTTCTCCAACATTTATACATGATCACAATGCTTTGTATTTTTGTTGACGTGGCAGTACTACGACTCCCCCCCTCCCTCCCCCAATCTTTGCCATATCATCTCCCGTATTTTGTCCACTTGCCAATAACAACCAACGATTTCTAATAAAGGGGAACTAAATAATCAAACTATTTAAATAATTTATTCAGATCAGAGTAAAAATTCAAATATTATTCAATTCAATTTATTTAAGTCCAAGATAGACTGAAATGTAATGCACGTTAATGCTGCAATTCGCTGAAAATAAACCCCTTTTTAGCTACATGCGCATTTATAACATCGTGAATATACAACATGTTTGTGTCAGGTAGCCCTTAACAATAACAGTCAAAAATAAAAGTAGCCCAAAATACAGTAACCCGCAACCGACCTTAATTTTGCGCAAATCTGAAAAAGAAGCCAAATTGGGCGGAGTAACCGCGAAACTGGCAACTCACTACACGCTTGACTCTTGGTGATGGGTGGTGTGCTTACCAAGGGAAACAATCCAGTAATATTTAGTCACAGAGGGAATACATGAGTTAACTTTTAGACGTCTGGTAGCTTGCACCTTGGGGTCTCCTCGGACGGGCACATATAGAATCACTCCTACCAGCAGGAGACACATGAACCAATTTTAGAGCTGAATCAACAGTTGTAAATGCAGCAACTCAGATTCTTATCAGTCAAAACACAACTATAAGAAGACCAGTCATTCTAACCGACTCCAGGACCGAACTCCAAGCGATCTCAAGCCGCAAACAAGATAGACTCCAGGACCGAACTCCAAGCCATCTCAAGCCGCAAACAATATCCTCATTTAGCATGTCCTTTATAGAACGTCGTTCCCATCACAGTCTGTCTGAAATAAACTCTTTCCGTTGACAAAACTCCAGCCATACCCAAGCATTCCTGGATATCTTGGTGCCATCGTCTTCTTGGTCTACCCCTTCCTCTTTTGCCTGGCACCATACCTTCCATCACTGTTCTCTCAAGACCGTTGTGTCTCTTGATGTGACCAAAGTACTTCAATTTCCTGGCCAAAATGGAATTGATAAACCAGTTCTCCTCTATGTTTAACTCTTGCAAAAAATATAAACTCTCAAATTTCGAAATTAGAAAAATAAGGAAATTCCTTCTCAATACACCACCTTCACAGACTTAGTAATTTCCGGGAATAGAGAGAGAAAAATAAACCTGCATCCTGTGCTACCTCTAGTCACCTGGACCAATACGTCTTGTCACTGGACCAAGGTAGCTCAGGACACGAGAGTGCAGTTGATGATAGTGCAAATTTTTCTCAATTTAATCAAATAAAAGTGCAATTCACAGTGACATCCCTTAGATTGTTTGCACAATTTTCTGTCCTGACGCTGTCGTTGCTTGTAATGGACATCTGATTTTGGTTGTTTGTGATGTCAAGACGTAACACATGACATATAGATGACTTTTGGATGTCAAGAAAGAAAACTTGACACCTAGATGACTTTGGGATGTAAAGAAAGAAAACACGACACATAGATGACTTTGGGATGTCAAGAAAGAAAACTTGACACATAGATGACTTTGGGATGTCAAGAAAGAAAACATGACACATAGATGACTTTGGGATGTCAAGAAAGAAAACTACTTGACACATAGATGACTTTGGGATGTCAAGAAAGAAAACATGACACATAGATGACTTTGGGACGTCAAGAAAAAAAACATGACTTTCTGATGTCAGGAAGTAAAACGTGACACATAGATGACTTTGGGATGTCAACAAATGAAACATAACACATAGATGACTGTAGGATTTCAAGTAAGAAAACATGACACATAGATGACTTTGGGATGTCAATAAATGAAACATGACTCATAGATGACTGTAGGATGTCAAGAACAGACGTCAGTGCTGTCCACATCTCCGAGCCAGCTGTTAGCTCGGAGAAGGATACCCATCATGTCCTGTTCTCAGCCATAGCACATGATAGTCTTCCTCTGAGATCAGCACCAAGTGAAATAAAATTTGGGATCAAGATACTGAGCAGAGCATAAGCTGCAGTGGTCAGCGACCCATAGCTGACTGCTAGCGTCAGGGTCAGCGACCCATAGCTGACTGCTAGCGTCAGGATCAGCGACCCATAGCTGACTGCAAGTGTCAGGGCCAGCGAACCAAAGCTGCCAAGACCCTTCTACACCTCCACGCGGTGATCCTGGATAACAGGTTGCAGCAGGGCAGACTGGCTAAGGAGAAGGGATCGAAGAGGGAAGGCTAACCCGGTACTCAAAAAATGCTTACTGAAGTCGGATGTGTTGGACCGAAAGGTGCAAAAATCGCAGTCAAGCTGTAAACTACGACACAACGCATTCCGTTCTCTATACTATATTCTGCTACTTAAGCTCTTTCAAGGCTTGGTAGCGGGAGATTGAGAACGAACGAAGCCAAGCCAAGCCAAATAAAATTTGAGAATGATCTGTGAGCTGGAAAATGGAGTTTAATGTATATAAATCCACAGTCATCCAAGTGGGTAAATCCAATATGGAACATAATTACAGAATGGTAGCAACAAATATTAGAACGATAGAAAACGAAAGGGACCTAGGGGTTATAATAGATCATGATGTTTGTCCATCACATGTGATGTAGATCACTTTTTTTCAGCCGTGTGGACAATATTTTCTCTTGCTGTGTCCTCTGAAATGGGTGACCAGCGCTGTGATTTGTATTAAAGTGAGGAAGAAACTGCGCCTTTTGTCAACCTCAATCTCTGGTCCTGAGTTACCTTTGGCCAGTTGCTAGATATTTATCAAGACGATAGCACAGGATGAAGATTTTTTCTCAGGGTTTACTCCCGAAGCCTTTCCCGTAAACAGGCATCCCGCAAGGCAGCAGAGGTGGGATGACATCTAACATTGTGTGCCGAGCCTTTTCCATAACCACAAGAGGTGGTAGGGACATCACTCAGCGTGTGACTGAGTCGATCATCTCTCCCCGGCTGTGTTCAGTCCATTATAGTCGTGTCTAAATGTCTCAACCGCCAATTTCGTGAAGTCCAGCCGTGTGAACTAGGTCGTGAAATACGATACAGGTTTAAGCGTAGTGCCATTCATTTAGCCGATGTCCAGATGTCAAATATGTGATATTTAAATTATAAATAAATAGAAGTTCATACAGGTAAGGTGAGTGAGCAAATTCAGGTAGCAGTGAAAAAGGCAAAATGCAATTTTAGGTATGATAAAGAGAAATATTTAAAATAGGAGCAAGGAAGTGATAGTCAAACTGTATAAAGCATTAGTTAGACCTAGATTGGGGTACTGTGTACAGGTGTGGAGTTCTTATCATAGAGGAGATATAAACATGCTGGAAAGGTTACAAAAAAGAGCAACAAAGCTGATAGTGGGATTCCAGAATTACATGAGAACACCTGCCTGCAGTGCCCAGAAGAGAGAAGAAATCAAGGTGACTTAACAGGTTTATAAGATGATCAACGGAAAGGAAAAATTACACGAAAGCAAGTTTTTTTTTTTCTTCAGAGTACAGCCGCTAATATGAATAAGAGGCACTGTTTCAAATTAAAGAAAGATCCAGATTAGACACTAGGAAATATTTATTTTGTCAGAGAGTGGTGTATGCTTGGAATACATTACCACAGGAAATACTGGAGGCAGGGTCAATTAATGCATTCAAGAATAGATTGGATGCGCATAGTATGTAGACCAAGTGAATGTAAATAAACAGGTTGTATAAAGACTGCAGATTCTTCTAAACTAGTATAAAGACGTTAAGTTAAGTTTGGAGAAATTCCACCAGCCCCACCCTTCCATTATGGTTACCCCTTCAGGACATGACAGGGGCTGGTCGTTCAACTTAACATGCCCAAAGCCTGGCAGGAAACCTAGTCAGGGTCATGCGCAGTGGGAGATTGATGCCCCCAATGAGAATAGGCGTATCCCAAATCCGGGAAATCTTCCAATCAGTCATCGTAGATTTCCAAATGAAACCCCCTGAGGAGAATTCTAAAACAGTAAGTCCTAGAGCCATGTCCTGTCCTCGCACCCATCACCCACACCTGCTTATACTTCACTAAATTAAAATTTAAATCCCTTTCTGTCCCGTCCGACATATTGAAAAATATGGCGTCAGAAGTATGTATTTATCTCCTGAAAGTGAAGAGCACTTGTGACGTGTCAGTGGCTTCAGATCCCCAGGAAGGTGAATACGAAGAGACTCTTGACAACTCCTTAGCTTCTTCTGGCCAAGTTCCCGGAGTTTATTTCCTTTTCATAATATAATGAGACTGTACTCTGGAGATATTTCGCTTTGTTTGGCTTGACTGGAACCATTTTAGGGTTATCAACAGTCACTAGCGAATGACAGCAAGCCGCGGACACGCTATTCAGATTGCTAAATTGAAATCTATTGTGTGTGAAACGTTGAGGTGTCATTTCTATTGATTCCTGGCTAAATCCGTGTGTACCCACCAGCCATCTTGAACTAAAGGTGGGATCAGCAAGGAAGTAACACGAAAAGAACGCACCAAACCTCTACTTGAGGATCCTTCTCTTTCTACTGCCTGCTCATCACTGGCTTCCAGCAGTGCTTCTCAGCCTTCTGCGTATCGTTGCCTCCTTCCGACCTTATTTTCTTGCTGTGGACCATCCTCT
Organism: Ariolimax columbianus; assembly: GCA_036924085.1. Lineage (NCBI taxonomy): Eukaryota > Metazoa > Mollusca > Gastropoda > Stylommatophora > Arionidae > Ariolimax > Ariolimax columbianus. The sequence continues at coordinate 1,112,654 of JAVGWX010000023.1, forward strand.
CTTACCTGTATTTAAATGTTTTGTTTCAAAAAGAACAAGTTTTATTTACAATTTGTACAATGTACACATTCAATGGATAACCAAATCGGCGTGCAATCGTTCAGCAACTTGTGATTCAGCCTTTCTTGACGGGGTGTGATCAGAGAATGTGATTCAGCCTTTCTTGACGGGGTGTGATCAGAGGATGTGATCCAGTCTTCCTTGGTGGGGTGTAATCAGAGAAGGTCAACGAGTACATCTTGGGCGCCTCCTCCATATGGAGAATAACCTGGAACCTGAACAGGCCATAGGTCGCTAACACGGTCCTGGACGGTTCCCATGACCAGAACCTACAAACCTCCCTCTTCAACTCCACTGAACTCCCTGCGATGTGCCCCCTACGATGTGCTACGGTTCTGAAACATGGATACTAGCAAAATAACTAGAGGACAAATTGAGGGCGACTCAGGCCTCTCTTTAGAGACGTTTGGTCGGAATCCCTCTCCGGAACCAACGTAAGGAAAGTCTCCACAATTCTGACATGAGACGGTTGTCTCTGTTAAATCCATGCAGACACGGCAGAACATAGATGACCAGGTCACATGTTGCGACGAAGCGACGGTCGATGGAGCACAGCGACAGCAGTCTGGTACCCCAGAGGTAAAAATAAACCGCGGGGAAAACCTCCAAAGCGTTGGTCAGACTCCCTTGCTGTAGACAACAACATCCGAGACGCCTCTGGGGGAGCGCATACCACCCACTGGACTTCCGTGGCCCAAGACAGAGCCCGCTGGAGACGAAGTTGGGGCAGGCAGCTTCGCCGAGGAACGGGTCATCAAAATCACCATAATATATCAAACACAATCACATCCATTTTGATTCTTGAAATGTTTCTGAATCTGCGCGAGCATTGTGCTTGACTATCAGACACTAACTAGCTCATATCCGGTTCTGGTGCCGTGAAGGAAAACCGAAGATCATCTATGTCCAGTCTGGGCGGTTCCGCGTTAGGCCGAGTAAATAATTAATGCAACTAAAACATAATACAAATAAGGAAATATGATACAGAATTACAACAGCAATAGGGCCTTTCAAAGACCTCTTGGCAATTGTCAAAAGACGGAAACTCGCTTGGTACGGTCACATGTCAAGATCAAATGGTCTTTTCAAATACAATCCACCACGGGAAGGTGCAAGGCAGACGACGAAGAGGTCGTCACAAAAAGAGATGGGAGGACAACGTAACAGAATGGAGCAATCTCTGACCAGAGGAGGCACAGGCAGTGACCTATGACAGAGAAAGGAGGCCGGGAGTTGTGGGGTTGTCTTTATCTGTGCCCCAACGACCTCATCGGTTAAGGGATGACTTGACATGATTTAACCTGAACTGACCTGAGCTGTTCTGAGATGACCTGATCTGACATGTCCTCATCTGACTTGCCCTGTCCTGTCCTGACCTGACCTGCCGTGAGATAACCTGACCTGATCTGTCCTGTCCTCATCTGACCTGACCTGTCCTGACCTGACTTATCCCGACCTGACCTGACCTGTCCTGTCCAGACTGACCTGTCCTAACCTGTCCTGACCTGACTTGTCCTGGCCTGCCCTGACTTGATCTGGCCTGTCCTGACCTATCCTGACTTGACCTGACCTGACCTGTCCTGATTTGACCTGTCCTGACCTGACCTGACCTGACCTGACCTGACCTGTCCTGAATCCCGAATTCTACCAAACATGAAATTGATGAGCTGGCCAAAAGTGGGGTAGACTCTACCACTCACTCCTTAGTTTCACACTACAGACCATCACTTCACTTAATTTCTTTAGACTGGTTTAGAAGACTCTTCAGAGTCTGTATACAACCAGTTCATTTCACTTTAAAAATGACTGTGATCATCCAATCTATTCTTGAATGCATTAACTGACCCTGCTTCAACCACATAATGTGGCAATGCATTCCAAGCATTCACCACTCTCTGACTAAAAAAATAATTCATAATATCTAATCTGGACCTCTCTTTAGTCAGCTTGTAGCTGTGCCCTCTTGTTATTGTGGGTGGCTGTATTTTAAAAAAAAACTTGTTATAGTCTAATTTATCCTTTCCTCTGATCATCTTATAAACATGTATTAAGTCACCACGAATTCTTCTCTCTTCGAGACACTGTAGGCCGGTTTTTCTTTCCCCATAACTGTCATTCTTGAATCCCACTATCAGCTTTGTCGCTTTTCTTTGTATTCTGGACACATGAACCCAGGATATTTTATAGATACTGCGGGCCGCTTCTTGTACAGAAACACCAACGTCAGCAGCAATCCTAGTAAATGGATCAACTATCCAGACCGGTATATCCCCATCCAGCATATGAAAGAAGCAAACCTCCACACCATATATAAAGCTGCTTCCAATCATCCACATACGCCATCATTACGTCATCCTTCAAACATCACTAACTGCTGCCTAAGAGGGAGACTGGGCCAATTCTCCCCTTCCTAAATGGATGGGATACATCTGAACTTTTCCAAGAAACCTAATAATCTCCTTGCTATTTTTGTTCGTCTCTGGTTGCTTCACTTTCCACTCGCCTTTAGTTTCTTCACTTTCCACTCGCCTTTGGTTTCTTCACTTTCCACTCGCCTCTGTGCCTCCTTGTCTCGTGTCGCGATAGGGGCTGATGTGGTTGATAGCTAGGACACTAACCTCCAATGTGATGAACAGAAACGGCGATGAAGAGGGAGTGAAATGAAGAGGGGAGTGAGGTGACGAGGGATGTGAGGCGAAGATGGGTGTGATGTAAAGAGGGGAGAGGTGAAGTGAGGAGTGAGGTGAAGAGGGGAGTGAGGTGAAGAGAGGAGTGAGGTGAAGAGAGGAGTGAGGTGAAGAGGGGAGTGAGGTAAAGAGGGGTGTGAGGTGAAGAGGAGAGTGAGGTGAAGAGGGGTGTGAGGTGAAGAGAGGAGTGAAGTGAAGAGGGGTGTGAGGTGAAGAGGGGTGTGAGGTGAAGAGGGGAGTGAGATGAAGAGTGGAGTGAGGCGAAGATGGGAGTGAGGTGATGAGTGGAGTGAGGTAAAGAGGGGAGTGCCACAGGGCTCGGTTTTGGGACCAATTTTGTTCTTGATATATATAAATGATTTGGACATTGATATGGGATCCATTATTGCAAAATTTGCTGATCACACAAAACTATGCTGTAGTTTCTCATCTAAAGCAGAAGTGGATATATGGAGGTCGGATTTAGATAAAATTCTAGAATGGTCTGTAAGCTGGCAAATGGAGTTTAATGTAGATAAATGTACAGTCATCCACATGGGTAGATCCAATATGGAACATAATTACAGAATGGGAGAAAACAATATTAGAAAGATAGATAAGGAAAGGGACCTAGGGGTTATAATAGATCATACAGGAAAGGTGAGTGAGCAGGTTAAGGTAGCAGTGAAAAAGGCAAATGCAATGTTAGGTATGATAAAAGAAATATTAAACATAGGAGCAAGAAAGTGATAGTCAAACTGTATAAAGCTTTAGTTAGACCTAGATTGGAGTACTGTGTACAGGTGTGGAGTCCTTATCATAGAGGGGATATAAACGTGCTGGAAAGGATACAAAAAATAGCGACAAAGATGATAGTGGGATTCCAGAATTACAGTTATGAGGAACGACTCAGAAAAACCGGCCTACAGTGTCTCGAAGAGAGAAGAATTCGTGGTGACTTAATACATGTTTATAAGATGATCAGAGGAATCGATAAATTAGACTATAACAATTTTTTTCTTCAAAATACAACCACCCACAAGAACAAGAGGGGACAGTTACAAATTGACTAAAGAAAGATCCAGATTACATATTATAAAACATTTTTTTAGTCAGAGAGTAGTGGATGCTTGGAATGCATTGCCACAAGAAATAATAGAGACAAGGTCAACTAAAGCATTCACAAATAAATTGTATGCGCGAAGTTATTATTAGATCAAGTGAAGTAAAAGAAACTGGTTGTATACAGAATCTGTAGTCTTCTAAACCAGTATAAAGAAGTTAGGCCAAGTTATCAGAAATAGCAACCGCTTGTTCTGGCCTGACAAACACCTTCCACAAGTCCTGTCAGAGAGCTTAGCTTCACAAACCTATTGTTACCAGGTGGCACAAGCAGTCAAAACCTTTATTTAATACGGGATTTCCCATCCAATGTTAATAAATTTCCAGACACGAACCGCCATCTACTTCCCTTCAGCACGTGTTATTCTCAAAGCCTTTCTTTGCGGCGCCAGAAATTATCACCTCTACACAAAGCCTACCCAAGCTATTCCACACTTTCATTTACACTACTCTTTCATCCAAGAAAGCCGATGTATGGGTGGATTGGATTCTCAAAGTATCTTCTCCAAACTTGAAATCATAAGGCCGTGTTTGTGAACAATACGTATACGGGAACTCCCCACAAGATGGTGGCCTGAAGCCAGTACTTCAGCCTGACAAAGTACACAGGTTTTGATGACGTTATTATCCCCAACCACTTCACGGAAACATGAAGGGGATACTCTCCAAGACGATTGTGTGGTCACAGAATGAGCGCTGAAGTAAATCCTTGTTGGGTGTGATCGGGCGACTCAGAAACTCACTTACTTTATTACTACTTACAGTAAGATAAATTAGACTATAGCACGTTTTTTTCTTCAAAATACAGCCACCTACAAGAACAAGAGGGCATATGTACAAATTAATTAAAGAAAGGTCCAGATTAGATATTAGGAAATATTTTTTTAGTCGGACAGTGGTGAATATTTGGAATGCATTGGCACAGGAAGTAGTGGAGGCAAGGACAATTAGTGCATTTAAGAATAGATTGGATGCGCATAGCTTTTAGAGCAATGAAATGTAAATGAAACTGGTTGCATACAGACTCTGCAAAGTCTTCTAAACTAGTATAAAGATGTTAAGTTAAGTTATAACATAACACACCGTAGTATGCCATAACATAACACAGTGTAATATAAATTACATAAACGCAATACAGTATAACATAACAACACACAAGATAAGATAGAACACAAGAACACAACATAACATACCATAACATGATGTAATGCAACATATCATAACATTTCAGAATAAAACATTACACAACATACCATAACATGATGTAATGCAACATATCATAACATTTCAGAATTAAACATAACATAACATACCATTTGATAGAACAATATAACATAATACACCATATGGTGAGGTCTTGGTCAGTATGTTTCACCTGGCTTGGGGTCTTGGTCAGTATGTTTTACCTGACGTGAGGTCTTGGTCATTATGTTTCAGCTGACGTGAGGTCTTGGTCAGTATGTTTTACCTGACGTGAGGTCTTGGTCAGTATGTTTTACCTGACGTGAGGTCTTGGTCAGTATGTTTTACCTGACGTGAGGTCTTGGTCAGTATGTTTTACCTGACGTGAGGTCTTGGTCAGTATGTTTTACCTGACGTGAGATCTTGGTTATTATGTTTCACCTGGCTTGGGGTCTTGGTCAGTATGTTTTACCTGACGTGAGGTCTTGGTCATTTTGTTTCATCTGGCGTGGGGTCTTGGTCAGTATATTTCATCTGATGTGAGGTAGGGTCTTGGTCAGTATGTTTCACCTGACGTGAGGTCTTGGTCAGTATGTTTCACCTGATGTGAGGTAGGGTCTTGGTCAGTATGTTTTACCTGACGTGAGGTCTTGGTCATTTTGTTTCATCTGGCGTGGGGTCTTGGTCAGTATGTTTCACCTGATGTGAGTTAGGGTCTTGGTCAGTATGTTTCACCTGACGTGAGGTCTTGGTCAGTATGTTTCACCTGATGTGAGGTAGGGTCTTGGTCAGTATGTTTCACCTGACGTGAGGTCTTGGTCAGTATGTTTTACCTGACGTGAGGTCTTGGTCAGTATGTTTTACCTGACGTGAGGTCTTGGTCAGTATGTTTTACCTGACGTGAGATCTTGGTTATTATGTTTCACCTGGCTTGGGGTCTTGGTCAGTATGTTTTACCTGACGTGAGGTCTTGGTCATTTTGTTTCATCTGGCGTGGGGTCTTGGTCAGTATGTTTCACCTGATGTGAGGTAGGGTCTTGGTCAGTATGTTTCACCTGACGTGAGGTCTTGGTCAGTATGTTTCACCTGATGTGAGGTAGGGTCTTGGTCAGTATGTTTCACCTGACGTGAGGTCTTGGTCAGTATGTTTCACCTGACCATTACTACTTTTTACCTCCATGTTGATCCTATGTAACTACTTTTACTCTGCAAGCGGAGTGATATAAAAGAGACAACAACAAATAGTTCCAGTGATAGTATTGTATTTATAATTTGCGACACACCAAGAATGGTGAATGATCAGAGAGTGTAACAGGAAACATAGTGGGATGGGGGGGGGGGGGGGGGGGAAGAAGATGGAGGCTGTGTGAAGGAGGATAAAGAGAGAGGAGAGAGAAAAAGACAGAGGGTAGAGAAAGAGAGGGAAAGGTAGAGATAGAGAAAGAGAGAGGGGGAAGAGATAGAGATGAAAGAGGAACATAACAATGAGAGAATGGATAAAGCAAAGAGACAGAAGGAGAAGAGAGAGACGGAGACACAAAAAGACATTTTAACAGAGAGGAGGGAACGAGAGAGAGGCAAATAGTAACATACGGATATACAGAGATCATAGAACGAGAGAGAGAGAGAAATAGAGAGAGAGAGAGAGTGAGAGAGAGAGAGTGAGAGAGAGAGTGAGAGAGAGAGTGAAAGAGAGAGAGAGAGTGAGAGAGAGAGAGAGAGAGAGAGAGAGAGAAGAGGGCCAAGATGAAACAACAAAATAATGAAATACAAGAAGAAGAAAGTCAACAAATCTTGGTGGAAATGTGACGTCCTGTTGAATAATTATGTGTACGTGTGTACGTGTGTACGTGTAAGATTGCGTTGTGCGTGTGTGTGTCTGAGCTGGACGTCCCGCTCGTTAAAGGAAAGTGAAGCGTCTGATATACCCTCTCCTTTCCAGGTGTAGAGATCGCCGCTGGATTCACCGTTCGGCTTGCCGGGAAACGGTTTCCATGCCAATGGCCCCTCCTAAATTATTGTGTCCCAAGCAGCACCTTCATGAGGGGCCCCCTGTTTCTTACACAGCCTGCTGTAGGGCGATCCCGAGTACCCGGCGGTATAACTGGGCGGGCAGATTGGGCTCATTAGCCTTGGTTGGCAGCCAATCTAAGAGAAGGTAAACTCTGACTCTAAACCCGGGTAGACGAAGCTCGTTAGCCTGTTCAGGCAGTTCGCCTAGGAGATGAGGATCTCTGATTTTAAACCCACAAGTCCCAGGGAGTGCTGGCTAGTCTTGGGTCGATGAGAGTATTATTGGATGTCTCGAGTAACTAGCATCTGTGGGGAACGACTCCACTGCATTGTGGAAACCTTGAGAGAGGCTAGGGCTACGGGAGTAAACCCAGACAGAAAATCCAGAGTGGTAGCACCTAAGACGGATATTTTCAAAATTGCGAACTCATTCTGGCAGTTCCTCCAGCTGAGCTGGTGCCAAATCGTCATGCTTTGCATTCCTTTGGATTACACCAGCGAGGCCGAGAGGGGGATCCTAAAGTTTGGGCAGCCCAGAGTCTCCATATTCAGCCCCCAGGCTTTTGCCCCGAGAGGCTACTCACAGGGTGCCATGTGCATGGTCTGCAAAGACTGAGACGCCTATGATGAATGTCTGTGTCATGCGTGTGTTATGTGTGTCTGTGCCATGCTTGTGTATGGCTGTGTAGGTGCATGTGTGTGTATGTGTGTGTGTGTCTGTGTGTAAAGCAATGTATCGAGGGTCAACGGCATTATGCTTATTAACATATACATGTGGGTCAAATACATTTACAGGTAATTACATACGCACACATCCATACACATACACCGTACTGACAAACACAGACAAACACACATACATACAAACATAAATATATACTCATACAAGCGTACACACATCTCAGAAAAATAATTATCTCAGACGACATTTGACACAAGTTGTCGCTGGAAATAACATGTCTGACATGAGTTATTGTTCTTGGTGGCACATCTGACAGGAGTTATTGTTCTTGATGGCACGTCTGACAGGAGTTATTGTTCTTGATGGCACATCTGACATGAGTTATTGTTCTTGATGCCACATCTGACATGAGTTATTGTTCTTGATGCCACATCTAACTGGAGTTATTGTTCTTTATGGCACATCATACAGGAGTATTGTTCTGGATGAGACATCAATAGTAGACTATCAGTATGGCACATCTGAAATATGTGTCTCTCATGATGTCACATGTGACTGTAGTAGTCTCCTCTGATGACACTCCAGACGTAGCTCTGCTTCCAACACCAGACACCAAACAAGCCTGAAGCCTGTAAGTCCAGAAAATATGGCAGGGTTCCAAAAGTTGAATACGAGACCTCTAGCTGTTTCTATTGGTCAGTTGCAAGCCAGAGTTCAAAGTCTGTTTGGTGAGACGTCATGATGAGGCTCTCTGTTAAAGGTCAGGGTCATTGGTGGACGTGTCGGGACAGACAAGACTGCAGTATTGTGCACAAGAATGATGATTGGCGGGGGAAAATGCAGCAGTGCATGACTTGACAGCAGGCAAAGACTCCTTGCTGACTGATTGCACCAAAGTCATCAAACCAGAGCTGACAGCAGGCAAAGGCTCCTAGCTGGCTGCTTGCATCAGGGTCATCAAACCAGAGCTGACAGCAGGCAAAGACTCCTAGCTGGCTGCTTGCATCAGGGTCATCAAACCAGAGCTGACAGCAGGCAAAGACTCCTAGCTGGCTGCTTGCATCAGGGTCATCAAACCAGAGCTGACAGTAGGCAAAGACTCCTAGCTGGCTGCTTGCATCAGGGTCATCAAACCACAACTGACCAAGACTCTATTCCTCCTACACGTGGCGGCCCTAGAAAAAGGCTGCATTAGTCACTAGTATAGCCTCACCAAGGAATAGGGATCGAAGTGGGAAGGCAAACTCGGTAGTAAAATACATCCAGCTGAAATTGGACGTGTGGGGTTGAAAGGCGTAGATATCGCTGCCTCGCTTTACGCCACGACAAGACGTCCTTTGGTAGGACGACGGCCACGGCGACCACGAAGAACGATGATGCAGCTATTGATGGAGCTGTTGATGAAGTCGTTGGTGGAGCTGTTGATGGAGCTTTTGATGGAGATGTTGATGGAGCTGTTGATAGAGCTGTTGATGGAGTCGTTGATGGAGCTGTTGATGGAGCTGGTGTCTGAGAGAATACAGCAGTCGTGTGTATGATCAGCGAACTACAGAAACCCATACATGTTCACAATTATCGTCGTTTGAAGAACAAGTCTGCCGGAATTACAATGATATCGATTATTCAGATCGGAATTTACGAAAAGTTGTAGGTTAGATGTCGGTGGAGTTAAACAAGTCCACAAGAAGACGCTCCACGGGGATGTGTCCGATGGTGGTCCGGAAGAAGAGATCCTGGATGGTAGCTCCACTGATGGCCCGCAAGGAGGGTAGCAGTAGCAGCAGCTTGCCAAATCTGGGGACAGAAGATGGAGGAGGTCAGGATGATAGGCGCCATACAGGCCACAAGATGATAGTCAGATGGTTAGTGTGGATGATGGGCCCTACACAGGCCACAAGATGATAGTCAGATGGTTAGTGTGGATGATGGGCCCTACACAGGCCACAAGATGGTAGTCTCAACTATTTATACTCTGGAAATTTTCATGACACACGTAGGCTGTACGTGTAGGCTGTACGTGTAGGCTGTACGTGTAGGCGTTGTGTGTATGCTGTATCTGAATGTCACGTGTGGTTACTGGCCAGTGTCACGGTGGGGGGGGGGGGCATGATGAGACGAAACATTGGTTGTTATGGTAACAGCAGAAGTGCGAGCATTCATAATTTGTAGTGGTGATAGCAGTTGTGTGGTAGTAGTAGTAGTGGTAGGGGTAGTGGTAGTGATAGTAGTAGTGGTAGTGTTAGTGGTAGTAGTAGTGGTAGTAGTAGTGGTAGGGGCAGTTGCAGTGTTAGTGGTAGTAGTAGCGGTAGTAGTGGCAATGGTAGTGGTAGTGGTGGTAGTGGTAATGGTGGTAGTGGTAGTGGTGGTAGTGGTGGTAGTGGTAGTAGTGGTAGTGGTGGTAGTGGTGGTAGTAGTGGTAGTAGTGGTAGTGGTGTTGGTAGTAGTGGTAGTAGTGGTAGTGGTGGTAGTGGTAGTAGTGGTGGTAGTGGTGGTAGTGGTAGTAGTGGTGGTAGTAGTGGTAGTAGTGGTAGTAGTGGTGGTAGTGGTAGTGGTGGTGGTAGTGGTAGTGGTGGTAGTAGTGGTAGTAGTGGTAGAACAGGTAGTAGTGGTAGTAGTGGTAGCAGTGGTAGTAGTGGTAGTGGTAGCAGTGGTAGTAGTAGTAGTAGTGGTAGCAGTGGTAGTGGTTGTAGTGGTAGCAGTGCTAGTGGTGGTAGTGGTGGTAGTGGTAGCAGTGGTAGTGGTGGTAGAGGTAATAGCTGCCGGTGGACGTCGTAGGGAGGTGTGACCACCTTTGTTTCATATTTTTTGGCAGGTGAAAATCCACTGGTGACTTGTCAGGTCAATCCCAGCATCTGTTAGCTTCTGGAATATACAATCGTCTATTTTTGAGACTGGTGGAGGTGGAAGTGTAAATCAGAGTAAAGTAGACCCGCAGCCTGTCAAGCGCCGTCTATGGTGCTCCGCTAGCCACATAACCAAGATCTGTTGTTTTTGCCACTCTATGTGGGGCGAGAATCCCTAGAATAATTTGAGTTCATTTCTAACTTGAATTTTGGCTGAGCAGCGGCCGTTAGGCCTACTGTTTTCGATTTCCAACTGGGTAGGTATTTTTAATGTGCGCGCCACTGCACACGGGTGTCTGATCTCACTACACAGAGATCAGGGGAAATATTTACCGGATGACCAACGTGAAAAAAATCCTGGTCTCCACCGGGATTTGAACCCACGACCTCCAGCACCCGAGGCGAACACCTTACCTAAAGACCAGTGGGTCCCACCCAGTAGTAATAGTAGCAGCTGTAGTAGTAGTATTCGTATTTTGTGGTAGTAGTAGTAATAGTAGTGGTTGTAGTAATTGTAGTTGTAGTAGTTGATGTAGCAGTTGTAGAAGTTGATGTAGCAGTTGTAGAAGTTGGTGTAGCAGTTGTAGTAGTTGATGTAGCAGTTGTAGTAGTTGATGTAGCAGTTGTAGTAGTTGATGTAGCAGTTGTAGAAGTTGATGTAGCAGTTGTAGAAGTTGATGTAGCAGTTGTAGTAGTTGATGTAGCAGTTGTAGTAGTTAATGTAGCAGTTGTAGAAGTTGATGTAGCAGTTGTAGAAGTTGGTGTAGCAGTTGTAGAAGTTGATGTAGCAGTTGTAGAAGTTGATGTAGCAGTTGTAGTAGTTGATGTAGCAGTTGTAGAAGTTGATGTAGCAGTTGTAGTAGTTGATGTAGCAGTTGTAGTAGTTGATGTAGCAGTTGTAGAAGTTGATGTAGCAGTTGTAGTAGTTGATGTAGCAGTTGTAGAAGTTGATGTAGCAGTTGTAGAAGTTGATGTAGCAGTTGTAGTAGTTGGTGTAGCAGTTGTAGAAGTTGATGTAGCAGTTGTAGTAGTTGATGTAGCAGTTGTAGAAGTTGATGTAGCAGTTGTAGAAGTTGATGTAGCAGTTGTAGAAGTTGATGTAGCAGTTGTAGTAGTTGATGTAGCAGTTGTAGAAGTTGATGTAGCAGTTGTAGAAGTTGATGTAGCAGTTGTAGTAGTTGATGTTGCAGTTGTAGTAGTTGATGTAGCAGTTGTAGTAGTTGATGTTGCAGTTGTAGTAGTTGATGTAGCAGTTATAGTAGTTGATGTAGCAGTTGTAGTCGATGTAGTATGGTAGAGGAAACGTGTGGCGAAAATGTTGTTGGTTATGGTGGTTTCGGTAGTTACGATGTTGTTGGTGGTAGTGAAGGTGTGGCGGTAGTCGTGGCGATGTTGGTGTTGTGGTGGCGATGTTGGTGTTGTGGTAGCGATGTTGATGTTGTGGTAACGATGTTGGTGTTGTGGTAGCGATGTTGGTGTTGTGGTAGCGATGTTGGTGTTGTGGTAGCGATGTTGATGTTGTGGTAACGATGTTGGTGTTGTGGTAGCGACGTTGGTGTTGTGGTAGCGATGTTGGTGTTGTGGTAGCGATGTTGGTGTTGTTGTAGCGATGTTGGTGTTGTGGTAGCGATGTTGGTGTTGTGGTAGCGACGTTGGTGTTGTGGTAGCGATGTTGGTGTTGTGTTAGTGATGTTGGTGTTGTGGTAGCGATGTTGGTGTTGTGGTAGCGATGTTGGTATTGTGGTAGCGATGTTGGTGTTGTGGTAGTGATGTTGGTGTTGTGGTAGCGACGTTGGTGTTGTGGTAGCGACGTTGGTGTTGTGGTAGCGATGTTGGTGTTGTGGTAGCGATGTTGGTGTTGTGGTAGCGATGTTGGTGTTGTGGTAGCGATGTTGGTGTTGTGGTAGCGATGTTGGTGTTGTGGTAGCGATGTTGGTGTTGTGGTAGCGATGTTGGTGTTGTGGTAGCGATGTTGGTGTTGTGGTAGCGATGTTGGTGTTGTGGTAGCGACGTTGGTGTTGTGGTAGCGATGTTGGTGTTGTGGTAGCGATGTTGGTGTTGTGGTAGCGATGTTGGTGTTGTGGTAGCGATGTTGGTGTTGTGGTAGCGATGTTGGTGTTGTGGTAGCGATGTTGGTGTTGTGGTAGCGACGTTGGTGTTGTGGTAGCGATGTTGGTGTTGTGGTAGCGATGTTGGTGTTGTGGTAGCGATGTTGGTGTTGTGGTAGCGATGTTGGTGTTGTGGTAGCGATGTTGGTGTTGTGGTAGCGATGTTGGTGTTGTGGTAGCGACGTTGGTGTTGTGGTAGCGATGTTGGTGTTGTGGTAGCGACGTTGGTGTTGTGGTAGCGATGTTGGTGTTGTGGTAGCGATGTTGGTGTTGTGGTAGCGATGTTGGTGTTGTGGTAGCGATGTTGGTGTTGTGGTAGCGACGTTGGTGTTGTGGTAGCGACGTTGGTGTTGTGGTAGCGATGTTGGTGTTGTGGTAGCGATGTTGGTGTTGTGGTAGCGATGTTGGTGTTGTGGTAGCGATGTTGGTATTGTGGTAGCGATGTTGGTGTTGTGGTAGTGATGTTGGTGTTGTGGTAGCGACGTTGGTGTTGTGGTAGCGACGTTGGTGTTGTGGTAGCGATGTTGGTGTTGTGGTAGCGATGTTGGTGTTGTGGTAGCGATGTTGGTGTTGTGGTAGCGATGTTGGTGTTGTGGTAGCGATGTTGGTGTTGTGGTAGCGATGTTGGTGTTGTGGTAGCGATGTTGGTGTTGTGGTAGCGATGTTGGTGTTGTGGTAGCGACGTTGGTGTTGTGGTAGCGACGTTGGTGTTGTGGTAGCGATGTTGGTGTTGTGGTAGCGATGTTGGTGTTGTGGTAGCGATGTTGGTGTTGTGGTAGCGATGTTGGTTTTGTGGTAGTGATAATGACAGCGATGTTAACGACTGTAAAGACTTTGATAATTATGAGAACCTGTATTCTGACACACATTGTACAGTTAAAGGCGAAGAACAAGTGGCACCTGCCACACGGAGAAAAACACTATTGGAGGAGGTAGAGAGCTGCACATCTCTAGTGAGCACCATAGACAAAACAGATGGTGCAGATGAGGATGTTAAAGACAGGATACAGAACGCAAGAGAAGGTTTTGTCATGTTGAGAACCAAAGGGGACTCTGAAGTGGCCAGGATACATAGCCAGTTGAACGTCGTGGAGTTCCAATCTGAGGCCGGTCCTTCTATAGGGAGGCGGAACATGGCGGATTACCAGACCCGGTCTGTTAGAAATTATTGAGTTTTACCAAGAAATTCCCGAAGAAAGATTCAAGGCTTGCAGGGGTTCGACACGGCTACAAATGAAAGTTTATGGGAGATCTTGATACTGATGACCCGGTCCACACTTCGTCTCCAGCGGATCTCTGTCTTGGGCCACGGGAAGTCCTGTAGGTGGTAAGCCCTCCTCCAGAGGCGTCTCGGATGTTGCAGCGTACAGCAAGGGAGTCTGACCAACACATTGGAGGTCTTCCCCACGGGCTCGTCTTACCTCGGGGGCAACAGGCTGCTGTCGCCGTGCTCCATCGACCATCGTCTCGTCGCAACATGTGACCTGCCCATCTATGGTTTGCCTTACCTGGATGGATTACTGCATCCTTCACCAGGGACAATCGTCTTATGTCAGAGCTGTGGAGACCTTGCATGAGTTGGTTCCGGAGAGTGATTCCAACCAAGCGTCTCTCAAGGGAGGCCTGGGCCATTTTCAGTTCGTCCTCTAGTGATTGTGTTAGTGTCTATGTCTTTCGGGAGAGAACAGGACAAAGATACATGGGACAGGACATTTGGAGAAGCTGGTATAGCTGTATAGGACACAAACTGTGATAGCCCCAAGCCAATATCACCAGACAATCTCTGCCATGGAACCCACAGGAAAATAGGAGAAATGGAAGTCTAAAGTACACATTGAAAAGACACACAGAGGCTGATTCAAGGTGAACAGGGAGAAGATGAACGAATTAAAGAAAGTAACTTAGGACAGGTCGTCTCGGAGTGGATTGGTTCAAGTCTTATTCGCACTAAAGTACGGCAAGCGAAGCAGAAGAAGAAGTGATGCTGTTAGTAATGAACATGATGATGGTGATAATGGTGACAACTGCACCTGAAAGGCTGTGTGGGATAGGCTGCCCTGATGTACTGGTTCAGAGTTAGTTGCACTTGGTCCTGATGTGAGGCCACTGCGTTCAGTTCTCGGAGAGTTCTTTCCTGGCCTGCGCTGTTGGCGAGTACTGGGGGGCAAAGACAGATGGTCAGAAAGTTTGTTGCGTCTTCTAGACACATGGCAGTGGAAAGGAAAGTAGGACCATCTTACTTATACAAAAGTATCACACCCTAAAAGCCCTATCCTACACAAGAGAATCTATATTTCTTCACATATGTCCACAGACGATTGACCTGTTGTGGTCTTTGCACGGTGGAGGGGTTGCTTCCTTTCGGTCTGTATATATTTTCATATTTTCTTCTAATTCCTCTATTCTTCCTATTACTGTCTTTATAAACCCCTGGTATCGCCTCTTCTAATTCCTCTATTCTTCCTATTACTATCTCTATAAACCCCTGGTATCGCCTCTTCTAATTCCTCTATTCTTCCTATTACTATCTCTATAAACCCCTGGTATCGCCTCTTCTAATTCCTCTATTCTTCCTATTACTGTCTCTATAAACCCCTGGTATCGCCTCTTCTAATTCTTCTATTCTTCCTATTACTATCTCTATAAACCCCTGGTATCGCCTCTTCTAATTCCTCTATTCTTCCTATTAATGTCTCTATAAACCCCTGGTATCGCCTCTTCTAATTCTTCTATTCTTCCTATTACTATCTCTATAAACCTCTGGTATCGCCTCTTCTAATTCCTCTATTCTTCCTATTACTGTCTCTATAAACCCCTGGTATCGCCTCTTCTAATTCCTCTATTCTTCCTATTACTTTCTCTATAAACCCCTGGTATCGCCTCAGAACACCTAGTTCTCAAAGTTTGTAGAATTATTTGTTCTTCCCTTGTGACGTTTTGTTTCTTTCGTGGTGTATCTTTTTCGGTTGTTCTCTTCTTCTTTTGTTCGCTTCTGTTTATTCTCTTTATTTTCAACATTTGCCGCGCTGCAGTTTGTTATTATAGCCAACAACAACACAAAAACCTAGTTTACACACCAGAGGATGAAAATTGACCGACGTCGTCAAGAAGCGGTATTGACATATATAACACAAACGGTGCACCATAGAAACATACGTAATTGCGGCTGATTTGATAGTAGACTACTACTACTTCCGTCTTTACCGATTTTAGGAAGTTAGATTGTGAGAAAATGCAAATTCTTTGGTCACATCAGGAGACACAGCGGTCTCGAGAGAAAAGTGATGGAAGGTAGAGTGATAGACAAAAGAGGAAGGGGTAGACCAAGAAGGCGATGGCACCAAGATATCCAGGAATGCCTGGGTATGACTGTGGCGGAGGCTGGTGTTTTGGCAAGGGAAAGAGTTTCTTTCAGACAGACTGTGATGGGAGCGACGTTCTATAAAGGACATGCTACGTGATTATGATGTAGATCTGTTGAGTTCATTCATTTAGATGTAATCTCTTTTTTTCTTGCGTTCGCCTTTTTTCTCTCATCCCCTAGGCGGTGTGCGTTGCACTATGGTTTTTATTTTGCGCATGTCGGCCCAGTGCATCCGACTTCAGCATGCATTTTATGTAAGGGCCTGCTTCCTCCTGCATTTTCTAAGGGTTTGCTTCCCCGGGGTAACGGCCGGTGTTGTGATGGGGATCGAACCCAGCACCACCTGGTTGTGAGCCGTGTCACTTAACCACTAGCCCACGCCGTCCCCAGATGTAATAAATACGCTTAAATAGAAAACTAACAGATATGCCTATCTTAAATAGAAAACTAACATATATGCCTATCTTAAATAGAAAACTAACAGATAGGCTTATCTTAAATAGAAAACTAACATATATGCCTATCTTAAATAGAAAACTAACATATATGCCTATCTTAAATAGAAAACTAACAGATATGCCTATCTTAAATAGAAAACTAACATATATGCCTATCTTAAATAGAAAACCAACATATAGGCCTATCTTAAATAGAAAACTAACAGATATGCCTATCTTAAATAGAAAACCAACAGATAGGCCTATCCTAAGAAGAACAGTTCAGTAACATGTTTGGTGTGGTTTTCATGGATTCTATGAAAAGCGACGCTCCGTAATCGGCGAGTCTTAATGTTTGTGCTTTGTTTATTTTAATAAATGTTCAACTTCATTCTCTTGCATCTCAGAAACTAACGCAAACATACAACACAAACAATAACACCAACAGGTTATGTAATCATTTATGTCTCTACACACAAGAAAATCATATCTATTGATTATATTAGCCAACTAATGAAAACGAGAACTTGACTGACACACCCTTTCGAACGCCATGGCCTACTTGTTTTAAACAGCACAATGCCCTTGAGACAGAAATATTCCGTGGAGTCAACCTGGAGGACCTTGAACTTGGTCATGGTATCACGGAGTGACCTGATCTCTCCCATCATGGCCAGGGTCTTGTCCACAGGGCAAGGGCTAACGGTCGGCGCTGGGGAATATATTCAAACTTGGTCATTACATGTGGGCTGGTCTAGAAATGCACGTAGCCTTAAATTTGCTGACATAATTGCATGTGGGCATGCTGGGAGGAGGCCAGAACTTAGCTTGAACCCGCTGACAGACATTTTGTGTGGGCTAGCTAAGAGAAGCCCACATAAACGTGATTATGTTCACATACGTTATGTGTCGGTCACACTGAGAGAAGCCGGTATCTTCAATATGTTCAGATATTTTGTGTGGACCACACTGACAGAAGCCGGTATCTTCGACATGTCCAGATACTCTGTGTGGACCACACTGACAGAAGCCGGTATCTTCAATATTTTCAGATATTTTGTGTGGACCACACTGACAGAAGCCGGTATCTTCGACATGTTCAGATACTCTGTGTGAACCACACTGACAGAAGACGGTATCTTCGACATGTTCAGATACTCTGTGTGAACCACACTGACAGAAGCCGGTATCTTCAAAATGTTCAGATACTCTGTGTGGACTACACTAACAGAAGCCGGTATCTTCAATATGTTCAGATACTTTGTGTGGACTACACTAACATAAGCCGGTATCTTCAATATGTTCAGATACTTTGTGTGGACTACACTAACAGAAGCCGGTATCTTCAATATGTTCAGATACTTTGTGTGGACTACATTAACAGAAGCCGGTATCTTCAATATGTTCAGATACTTTGTGTGGACCACACTAACAGAAGCCGGTATCTTCAATATGTTCAGATACTTTGTGTGGACTACACTAACAGAAGCCGGTATCTTCAATATGTTCAGATACTTTTATTTGTGTGGGCCAGCTGAGAAAAGCCCGATATTATGACGAACCAGGAACCACGAAAACAAAATGTCACAAATGACCATAAACCCCTAGGTAGCAACGTAAGAGTTCCACTTTGTGGAGTGACATCTGCATGACAATATCGATCAGATATAATTAGTAACGTCAAGTCAAGTAACCCATAGCATTACTGCCGTAGGGGGTGAGGTGTTAGCGATCTCATATTTCAAAGCCTCGGCTATATGAGGGCGGTAGCCATCTCCTCTCCCTAGCCGCTTTTACTTCCTGGACTGAACCGGTACCCATTTAAGGCTGGGTCGACCCGGGAGCCGTTGCGGTCTGAAAAAACATTACCGCCTCAACTGGGGAATGAACCGAGGACCATCCAGATTCGAAGCCAGCGCTCTACCCACTGCGCTACGCGGCTCCAAAAAAAAAAAAAATTATTAAAAAAATAAATTATGAACAAAATAAGATCAAAATATAAATGATTCAAGAACAAAATGTTGATGATGTTAGAACAAAATGTTGATGATGTTAGAACAAAATATTGATGATGTTAGAACAAAATGTTGATGATGTTAGAACAAAATGTTGATGATATTAGAACAAAATGTTGATGATGTTAGAACAAAATGTTGATGATGTTAGAACAAAATGTTGATGATATTAGAACAAAATGTTGATGATGTTAGAACAAAATGTTGATGATATTAGAACAAAATGTTGATGATATTAGAACAAAATGTTGATGATGTTAGAACAAAATGTTGATGATATTAGAACAAAATGTTGATGATATTAGAACAAAATGTTGATGATATTAGAACAAAATGTTGATGATGTTAGAACAAAATGTTGATGATGTTAGAACAAAATGTTGATGATATTATAATTAAATAATTGATGAGTCAAGAATTAAAGCAAAATATCGATCTGAGACGCCCTTACCCGAGGCTGCTAACAGGGAGCCTGGATCCAGCGGAAGTTGGAACTGGGAGGCCCCCAGGACAAACAACTCCCTCCAACTCTCTTCCAGGAGGAGGATCTGGTCTCTGAAGGGCAAGGTCACGAAGGCGGGCACTGTCTTGGCCCACTTGACGCTCAGGAAGAGCAGGCGGGCTGCAGACTCACATACAGTCTGTAGGTTGGCGGAGTAGGAGGCTTCGGGGAAGTCTGGAGGCTGTAGGGGATGGAGTGCGAGAGAAAAGAGTTAGTACAGAGATAGGAGAATGGATTGTGATTGTATGAGTATAGTAGGAGGGTAGGAGGGGGGGGGGGATTGTTTGGGGAGTAAAGTGAGCGAAAGGATGTGGGGGAAGGCTCAGAAGATGGCTTGCGGGAGTAAGGGGATTAGTACGGAGGTAATTTGGGGAGTAAGATTATGGATGGAAGATGAGCTCAATAGCTGGAATATGGGAGTATGAGGTTTGGGGGGGGTGGGGGTGTTGGGGCAGGAGGTGGATATGCAGCAAGAGAAGAGGATTGAGAGAGACTTGTGATACAAGAATTTATCATAAAAATGTTGTCCCAAGATACAAGAATTTGACAAGGAAAGTTTGTCCCAAGATACAAGAATTTGACAAGGAAAGTTTGTCCCAAGATACAAGAATTTGACAAGGAAAGTTTGTCCCAAGATACAAGAATTTGACAAGAAAAGTTTGTCCCAAGATACAAGAATTTGACAAGGAAAGTTTGTCCCAAGATACAAGAATTTGACAAGGAAAGTTTGTCCCAAGATACAAGAATTTGACAAGGAAAGTTTGTCCCAAGATACCAGAATTTGACAAGAAAAGTTTGTCCCAAGATACCAGAATTTGACAAGAAAAGTTTGTCCCAAGATACCAGAATTTGACAAGAAAAGTTTGTCCCAAGATACCAGAATTTGACAAGATTTCTGTTCGGAGGCTGTAAGAAGTAAGTCAGGCTGGATTGTTCAGTAAAGCAGCTTTCCTAACAAAGAGAATACTGATATCTAACAGGTACTGCCTTGCAGGTAGGTTGGCGACAGTCAAAGACTAGAGAAAAAACTCTGAACAGACGCGGGCTGAAGATGGATGAGCTGGGAGAAACGTTGTAGAATATAGGGCAACAGTCACAGACATGACTTTGTTGGAGTCACAGACATGACTTTGTTGGAGTCACAGACATGACTTTGTTGTAGTCAAATACATGACTTTGTTGGAGTCACAGACATGACTTTTTGGAGTCACAGACATGACTTTGTTGGAGTCACAGACATGACTTTGTTGGAGTCACAGACATGACTTTGTTGGAGTCACAGACATGACTTTGTTGTAGTCAAATACATGACTTTGTTGGAGTCACAGACATGACTTTTTGGAGTCACAGACATGACTTTGTTGGAGTCACAGACATGACTTTGTTGGAGTCACAGACATGACTTTTTGGAGTCACAGACATGACTTTGTTGGAGTCACAGGCATGACTTTGTTGGAGTCACAGACATGACTTTGTCGGAGTCACAGACATGACTTTGTTGGAGTCACAGACATGACTTTGTTGGAGTTACAGACATGACTTTGTTGGAGTTACAGACATGACTTTGTTGGAATCACAGACATGACTTTGTTGGAGTCACAGACATGACTTTGTTGGAATCACAGACATGACTTTGTTGGAGTCATAAGTATGACTTTATTGGAGTCACAGGCATGACTTTGTTAGAGTCACAGGCATGACTTTGTTGGAGTCATGAGTATGACTTTATTGGAGTCACAGGCATGGCTTTGTTGGAGTCACAGACATTACTTTATTGGAGTCACAGACATGACTTTGTTGGAATCACAGACATGACTCTGTTAGAGTCCCAGACATGACTTTGTTGGAGTCACAAACGTTTTTTTTTTTCAAGCCATTGACGTGGATGTCTCACAAATGAGAGAAGTATGAGACGGCGAGGCACGTGACGTGGATGTCTCACAAATGAGAGAAGTATGAGACGGCGAGGCACGTGACGTGGATGTCTCACAAATGAGAGACGTATGAGACGGCGAGGCACGTCTAACAATATGTTGGCTCCAAGGTTGAGATCCGAACTTCCGGGTTGTCCAAGAGACAAGTTGTCCGAACGAGCCACGAACACGATCGTCTGTCCACTAGTTACACTGAGACAAGGGACCCCATCAACTGTTGCATCACCACAGCCAGTGTCCTAGTCTCTGCTAACATCAGGGACACGGGGATCCCCGCTGGGATCAGGCTCTGTAGAATAGACGGATCCTGGAACTAGATTTCTGCATCGTACGCTACAGCAGAGACAAGCACTACACGAATGTCAGTGCATGTCACTCACTGGTCGCATCAGGTACACAAGGGCACACCCACTGGAGCCGAGGGCTACAGCAGAGACAAGCACTACACGAATGTCAGTGCATGCCACTCACTGGTCGCATCAGGTACACAAGGGCACACCCACTGGAGCCGAGGGCTATAGCAGAGACAAGCACTACAGCTAGCTACCCGTATTAGTAAGCACTCACATTTGTCATCACATAGGAGGGAATACCCGGTGAAGGCGTGGCGATGGCGGAGCCTGTGAGCCTATCTGTAGGTGGGTCGTATGCGATGTAACATGGCTGGAAGCACTGTAACCTGCAGATGTAACATCGTTCAGTCAGGTTAGTAACATGTTACAATTTTTTTAATTTTAATCAACTTAATAACGGGGATGATTGTAATCCTGGTTTTCAAACAGGCATGCTTATGTCTGTTGCCCGGTAGCCGAAGGCTATCCTTAGTAGTATTTTAGACTTTGTGCCACTTATTAGGCCTGGGGGATGGTACAAATAATTTGGGTAGATTTTTAACTTGAATTTTGTAGTTTTGTACGGACAGCTGCCGTTAAATCTACTCTTTTCGATTTCTAGCTGCCAAGAGATTTTTAACGTGTTGACAAACAAGAGAAGTGTCATGTGACTTAATACAGGTTTATAAGATGATCAAAGAAACGGATACATTAGATTATAACACGTTATTCAAAATACAACCACCTACAAGAACAATAGGGCACAGCTACAACTTGTTCAACGGAGGTCCAGATTAGATATTAGGAAATATATTTTTAGTCAGAGAGTGTTGAATGCTTGGAAGGCACTGCCACAGAATGTGGAGGAAGCAGGGCCAGTTAATGCATTCAAAAATAGATTGGATGTACATAGTTATTTTTAGTATCGGTGGAGTGGTTTAAACTGGTTGTATACAGATTATGTGGAGACTTATAAACCAGTATAAAGAAGTTAAGTTAGAAAACACGAAAAAATCATTTTAAAATCTAAGATGCGCAAGAAGGCAGCCATGTTAGGCAGAGAGTGGTTGAGAATGTATGAATCTCATCACGCCAACCAGGACAGAGTCGACCAGCAAGAAGGCAGCCATGTTAGACAGAGAGTGGTTGAGAATGTATGAATCACAGCACGCCAACCAGGACAGAGTCAACCAGCAAGAATGCAGCCATGTTAGACAGAGAGTGGTTGAGAATGTATGAATCACAGCACGCCAATCAGGACAGAGTCGACCAGCAAGAAGGCAGCAATGTTAGACAGAGAGTGGTTGAGAATGTATGAATCACATCACGCCAACCAGGACAGAGTCGACCAGTAAGATGCCAAAGTGACGATTGTCTGTTTATTTGTTGATTTGGTGGTTGAAGTTTTGAAGTTTCATTCCCTCGGAGCGAACACACGCCAAAACTCGCATGTACACTAGACTCACCTGTATGGTGCTGGCGTGAGTCCACCTCCACACTCAACAGACTCCTTGAGGTAAAGAGCTACCTGTCGACGGATAGTAGAGTTCCTGGGCCCTCTCTCGTGCTGGACAGCTGTGGTATGAACACATATCGTATAAATGTAGTCACAATGAAATCAAGGACACGTATGTTTCTCCACTTCAAGAATATGTTTGACAACAGAGAAGAAAGCGCAGAATTAGACAGTTCATGTGGGGTCTATGTTTGTTGGTAGGAAAGTTTACAGGTAATGGAATCTGTTTGTACGTCTGGATCTAACTCGGCTTATATCTTAAAGCGGGGTCAAGGTGCAGAGCAGTGCATGATCTGCAGCGGTCAGCGACCCATAGCTGGCTGCTAGCGTCAGGACCAGCGAACCGTAGCTGGTTGCTAGCGTCTGAACTACGATGACAAAGGCACGTGAGTTTGGAAAGAGAGGTTCATCACATGAGCCCTCACAGAGGTCCATCACATGACCCCTCAGAGAGGTCCACTACATTAGCCCCCAGAGAGGTCCATCACATGACCCATCAGAGAAGTCCACTACATTAGCCCTCAGAGAGGTCCACCACATGAGCCCTCAGAGAGGTCCACTACATTAACCCTCAGAGAGGTTCACCACATGAGCCCTTAAAGAGGCCCACCACATGAGCCCTCAGAGAGGTCCACTACATGAGCCCTCAGAGAGGTCCACTACATGAGCCCTCAGAGAGGTCCACCACATGAGCCCTCAGAGAGGTCCATCACATGAGCCCTCAGAGAGGTCGACCAAGTGAGCTCCAAGAGAGGTCCACTACATGAGACCTCAGAGAGGTTCATCACATGAGCCCTCAGAGAGGTCCATCACATGAGCCCTCAGATAGGTCCACCAAGGGAGCTCCTAGAGAGATCCACTATATGAGCCCCCAGAGAGACCTACCACATGAGCCCTCAGAGACCGAAACTGTTCGATACAGGTCTAACAGACACCAAAGGGCTATCTCTCAAACACTTGAGAACCGCTAATAGTTTTAAGTGAAACGTAGCTCATTGTTAACCCATGTTTGTACGCTTGACCGCCTAAAGCAATCCACCCTGAGAAAGGTCGGCAGCAGACGACTGAGTTAGTTAACCACTGATTTGTTATAAGATTGAATTCAATGATTAAGTTCGGGTTAATGGTACTTCGTTTAGGAGACCAAGAATCTGTGTAGAATAGTTTTGGAGGAAACATCAAAGGCTAGTTCTTGAATACTCGGAGCTAGTTTAATATATGATGTTTATTTAGTTAGTAGCTCTTTTCGTTTGTTGATATTATGTAACAATTATTCATGTAAATAAATGGTAGCTGACATGAATGTATACAATGGTCACCTAGTTATCCCTCTACGCCTGTGAGACTTGGACTCCTTGGACGGCTGCACTAGAACGTAAAATTTGCGCAATAGAATTAGATGCTTGCGAAGAATTCTTGGCATTTCATATCTGGATCGTGTTACAAGCGAGAGTGTTCTTGGAATTGTTAGGAAGGAGTTAGGCCAGTATAAAAACCTACTGACTATAGTAAAAACATGAAAATTGACATGGTATGGACATATGTCACGATCGGTGGGTCTTTTTTTTTTTTTTTTCGTTCGCCTTATTTCTCTATTCCCCAAGGCGGGTGTACGTTGCACTGTGGTTTTTATTTTGCGCCTGTCGGCCCTGTGCATCCGACTTCAGCATGCATTTTATGTAAGGGTCTGCTTCCTCCTGCATTTTCTAAGGGTTTGCTTCCCCGGGGTAACGGTCGGTGCTGTGATGGGGATCGAACCCAGCACCTTTGGGTTGTGCGCCGTACCACTTAACCACTAGGCCACGCCGTCCCCGATCGGTGGGTCTTCTTCTTCTTCTTCTTCGTACGCAGTCAGACAGTAACCATTATTTTTTCGAAAAAAGCGGCGGTCATCCTGAGGCTGTCGACACTGCCATAGAGCTTGTCTTGCAGTTCCACTGGTGATGGCCACATCTGCTCTCTCTGATCCTCGTATGTCGGGCAGTTCTGCAGTAGATGTTCAGCGGTCATGTTACCGGTACCGCACGGGCATTCGTTGGTACACCCTATCTTCAATTTGTTGAATAGATGGTACCTCAGTCTATTGTGGCCAGTGCGAAGTCTGAAGACAACGACCTGCTCTCTTCTGTCCAACTGGTAATAGGCATCGTTTTTGGTGTAACCAGTATGTTCGGTTCCCCATTTGGTCATATATCTGGCGATCGGTGGGTCTGACCAAGACCGTCATGCAAGGCACTGTGCTTGGGAAGCGGGGGAGAGGGAGACCCAAAAAAAAAGAGATGGGAGGACAATATAAAAGAGTGGACGGGAAGGTCTATAGCTGAAACTAATACCCTGGCGAAAAATCGAGACGTATGGTGGGAACTGGTTTGACAAACTGCAATAACCGTGCCTCAACGACCTTCCAGGTTACAGGACATGATGAGGAAATGGTATTTATCTTATAGGCTAAGGATAGTATTAGTGTTTTCTGTGGTTGAAGTGGTGTCGTTGTGGAGTGTCTGCTGTATAGTCAGTAAACTCTTAAGATAATTCCTCAGCTAAGCCTGCCCTGGGACAGTTTAACCGGGCACCTTTGTCACGAGACGCCAGCGTCCAGACCAACTCTGATAATCAGATGCTCGGATACTAAACTCTGGTTATGGGAGTCTCTCAGTGCAGCGTTTCTCAAACGGGGTTTCCAAGAAACCTAGGCCCGCGAAAAATCGCTGGAAGCTAGAACTTTCCCGAGAAACCGCTAGGGACTCCGCGAGAAATCGCTGGAAGCTAGAACTTTCCCGAGAAACCGCTGTGGACTTCACGAGAAATCGCTAGGGTCTCCGCGAGAAATAGTGATTAGAAGACTGTTCTAATCATATGTAAATGTATTTTTGCCCTTTTCATGTTTAATTTCACATTCGCATTTTACCTACAATCATCATCAAGTGCTGTCTCCGCATCGGAAGTTGACGGTAATTGGTCCCCACCTGCCTCTGTTCCGCACCAGGCTGGTACACTCAGCCAGACTGTGTATCGACCACATCTTGATGTTGTCTGTCCATCCGTGCCTCTGCTACCATCTGTCTTTCTTGCCCTCCACTCTTTCCTCCATTTAAAAAAAAACAAGTTAGTTGTCCATTGTAAGCGAGGATGCAGACAACATCAGACGGTTTTGTCTTTATGATGTAACTTGTGCTGTATTTGGATTATAGTGAGTAAGGGCTGCGTTGGTCATCAACCTCACTCTCTGGTTCTGAGCTACCGTGGCCCAGTGGCAAGACATAAGTCAAGATGACTGGAGGTAACTCAGGATACAGGTACTCTAGTCTCACCTCTTTTGAGACCAATGGTAATTTCAATCCTACGAGTCTCAAACCCCCGTCGTTTCCATTCATTGCTTTGATAGCCGAGTACCTTACCTCTCAACCACAACGAGTCTCTCCAATATAACTTTCAGCGGACTGCCATCGCCCTTGACGTGACCAAAATATTTTATGTTGCTTCTTTTCATTTCCATCAGAAGTATCATCTTCATTTGTTTTCCTATCTTTTGAAGGACCTCACCCAAGTCCTCTTTCAAGACTTCAGGACACATTGTTGGCAGTTGGCTAACCTCCCCTAGAGGCACGGCTATGCTGGTTCATGGATTCGAACACCAAGTCACGTCGGACTGTCAGCAGAGTCACTAACCGTTATGCCACATATGCCGACAGACGACAAAGAGGACTGCTTCTCTTCCCCGAAGAATAGCCAGGTTTCCAGAATTCGGAAAGTGATGTTGGCAGAAGGCACTGATTCAGCAGGACGTATCGAGACGTGGGGGATTGCAATTTGTCCAGAATTAGCGATTATTGTTAATAAACCGAGAATCGTTTCTCGCATTACCATCACCGCCAGTCGAAAGCTTAATCCCGGCTGTCAAGAGGAACAGCATCCATGCCTCAACTTGTAACTGATCGGCTAAGACCCCGGTCGAACGTGCTGGTCACATGAAACTTGAGCGAGAGTAAACGGCAACGGAGATCCAGGCCAGTAAGAGCACAACGCCATCCTATAATTGGTTAATACGTGCCCCACTGGCGAGGATACGTTGTCCCGTTCTCAAATGCCCGTTCTTAGATTGCCATTTTGTATCAAAACTTGGGAAATCTCGCGGGATGTCACACGAGAACGAAGAATGGCTGACATAAAAGATGGTCTACCAAACACGGGCCTTGTCTCTTTATTTCTTCTCACATTCTTCTATAGCTGTCATTGTATATTGGCGGTTTATTTCAGTCCATCTTCACACTTGCAGTTTTGTTGTTATTTTACAAAAAAGGTTGTTAGATACAGGCAACGTGATCGGGGAGGAAGTGTTGTTGTACCAACTTAACTTAACGTCTCTTTACTGGTTTAGAAGACCCTGCAGAGTCTGTATACAACCAGTTTCATTTACATTTTCTTACTATAAAGCTATCCGCATCCAATCTATTCTTAAATGCGTTAATTGTCCCTGCCCCCACTACCTCCACAATGCATTTCAAGCATTCACCACTCTCTGACTGAAAAATATTTCCTAATATCTAATCTGAACCTTTCTTTAGTTAATTTGTAGCTTTGCCCATCTCTGCGCCCTCCACAACAGATAGGAAGTCCCAATTACCTTACCCAGTCCTGCTCCCCTCCCCATTACAGAATAGATATCCCCAAACCTTATCCATCCCAGCCCCCCCCCCCCACAACAGATAAGATGTCCTACCAACCTTACCCATCCCTGCCCCCCCCCACAACAGATAAGATGTCCCACAAACTTTATCCATACCCCCCCCCCCACAACAGATAAGATGCCCCACCAACCGTATCCATCCCTGCCCCCCCCCCACACCAGATAAGATGTCCCACCAACCTTACCCATCCCCCACAACAGATAAGATGTCCCACCAACCTTATCCATACCCCCCCCCACAACAGATAAGATGTCCCACCAACCGTATCCATCCCTGCCCCCCCCTCCCCCACAACAGATAAGATGTCCCACTAACCTTATCAATCCCTCCCCCTTCCTCCCACAACAGATAAGATGTCCCCCCAACCTTATCCATCCCAGCCCCCCCCCCTCCCACAACAGATAAGATGTCCCACTAACCTTATCCATCGCTCCCCCTTCCCCCCACAACAGATAAGATGTCCCACTAACCTTATCCATCGCTCCCCTCCCCTCCCACAACAGATAAGATGTCCCCCCAACCTTATCCATCCCAGCCCCCCCCTCCCACAACAGATAAGATGGCCCACCAACCTTATCCATCGCTCCCCCCCTCCCACAACAGATAAGATGGCCCACCAACCTTATCCATCCCTCCCCCTTCCCCCCACAACAGATAAGATATCCCCCCAACCTTATCCATCCCAGCCCCCCCCCCCACAACAGATAAGATGTCCCCCCAACCTTATCCATCCCAGCCCCCCTCCCCCTCCCACAACAAATAAGATGGCCCACCAACCTTATCCATCCCTCCCCCTTTCCCCCACAACAGATAAGATATCCCCCCAACTTTATCCATCTCAGCCCCCCCCCCCCCACAACAGATAAGATGTCCCCCCAACCGTAGCCATCCCAGCCCCCCCCTCCCCACAACAGATAAGATGGCCCACCAACCTTATCCCTCCCTCCTCCTTCCCCCCACAACAGATAAGATATCCCCCCAACCTTATCCATCCCAGCTCCCCCCTCCCACAACAGATAAGATGTCCCCCCAACCTTATCCATCCCACCCCCCCCCCACAACAGATAAGATGCCCCCCCCCCCAACCTTATCCATCCCTCCACCTTCCCCCCACAACATATAAGACCACTCACCGTCCTTATTCATGCCGGATTCCGTGCACTTCCTCATCCGGCACGCCCGGCACTGATTCCGGTGCGTCTTGTCCACCGGACACAACAGCTGACCTCTAGACTTGCAGACGTACTGCCTGTTCCGGCGTACTGACCTCTGGCAAATAGCCCACAAATCGATGTCAGGATTAACTGATCTTAAACCTTCACCGTGTGTACACATACCAGACGTGTTCAAATTAAACCGGACCTAACTGCACCAAATGAACATGCGTACAATGCGCACGATGACGTCACTTCTGATGTAAACAGCACATACCGACCGTCAAGTTTGCAAAATGTCATTATCGTCCGACTCATAGTTTCCTCAGCAGACCGTTTTAAACATGGCGTAAAATAACACAAAACTGTACTTCTATAAATATAGTATAAAACTGTACTTTTATAAATATAACATAAAACTGCACTTCTATAAATATAACATAAAACTGCACTTCTGTAAATATAACATAAAACTATACTTCTATAAATGTAACATAAAACTGTACTTCTGTAAACATGGGATACAATTTTACTTCTATAAATATAAGATATCATTGTACTTCTATGGAGCCGTGTAGCGCACTGGCTTTGCATCTTAGTTCATTCCCCAGATGAGGCGGAAATGGTTTTTCAGACCGCAATCGCTACCGGGACTACTCAGCCTTAAATGGGTACCGGTTCAGTCCGGGAAGTAAAGGCTTACACCATAATATGGACCTAACACCATGTTCCGTACGCGCCGCGTGCCGTGGCGAGATCTTGACTTTCTCTTGTGTGTGCTCTGAAAATAGATTTAGGTGGCAGGTTGCAGTAGCTTTCCTTACACCCAGAGCACGCTGATGAAGGTAGGCGAGGGTCCTCCAGGCAGTAGTGCTAAGCTTGACTTCATCTGGTTGTTGACCATTATTACATGGATCACAACTATCCCCCACCTCGTTGTCGAGGGAGCACCGTGTGGAGGTGGGGTCTTGGCTAGTATGTTTCACCTGATTAACATAGTCTGATCAGTGTGTTTCACCTGACTAACATAGTCTGATCAGTGTGTTTCACCTGACTAACAAAGTGTGATCAGTGTGTTTCACCTGACTAACATAGTCTGATCAGTGTGTTTCACCTGACTAACATAGTCTGATCAGTGTGTTTCACCTGACTAATATAGTCTGATCAGTATGTTTCACCTGACCCTGACATAGTCTGATCAGTATGTTTCACCTGACCCTGACATAGTCTGATCAGTATGTTTCACCTGACTAACATAGTCTGATCAGTATGTTTCACCCGACCCTGACATAGTCTGATCAGTATGTTTCACCTGACTAACATAGTCTGATCAGTATGTTTCACCCGACCCTGACATAGTCTAATCAGTGTGTTTCACCTGACCCTGATTAACATAGTCTGATCAGTGTGTTTCACCTGACCCTGATTAACATAGTCTAAATCAGTATGTTTCACCTGACCCTGACATAGTCTGATCAGTATGTTTCACCTGACCCTGACATAGTTTGATCAGTATGTTTCACCTGACGAACATAGCCTGATCAGTATGTTTCACCCGACCCTGACATAGTCTAATCAGTGTGTTTCACCTGACCCTGATTAACATAGTCTGATCAGTGTGTTTCACCTGACCCTGATTAACATAGTCTGATCAGTATGTTTCACCTGACCCTGATATAGTCTGATCAGTATGTTTCACCTGACCCTGACATAGTCTGATCAGTGTGTTTCACCTGACCCTGATTAATATAGTCTGATCAGTATGTTTCACCTGACTAACATAGCCTGATCAGTATGTTTCACCTGACTAACATAGCCTGATCAGTATGTTTCACCCGACCCTGACATAGTCTAATCAGTGTGTTTCACCTGACCCTGATTAATATAGTCTGATCAGTGTGTTTCACCTGACCCTGATTAATATAGTCTGATCAGTGTGTTTCACCTGACCCTAACATAGCCTGATCAGTGTGTTTTACCTGACCCTGATTAACATAGTCTGATCAGTGTGTTTCACCGGACCCTAACATAGCCTGATCAGTGTGTTTCACCTGACCCTGACTAACATATCCTGATCAGTATGTTTCACCTGACCCTGACTAACATAGCCTGATCAGTATATTTCACCTGACCCTGACTAACATAGTATGATCAGTATGTTTCACCTGACCTTGACTAACATAGCCTGATCAGTATGTTTCACCTGACCCTGACTAACATAGTCTGATCAGTATGTTTAACCTGACCTTGACTAACATAGTCTGATCAGTATATTTCACCTGACTCTGACTAACATAGTCTGATCAGTATGTTTCACCTGACCCTGACTAACATAGTCGGATCAGTAAGTTTCACCTGGCCCTGACGTTACTTATCCCCTACACCTCCCCCCCCCCCCCCACCACCACCCCCCGTATCGCCTACTCCACGACTTCTGAAGATTATGAACACAGTGGTTGTACTTACCTTAAAGAATCCAGCACACCTGTGGAGCATAGAAGGTCAGGTTGTTATTCTTGCACACCTGTCAGTGGACAGGTGACATGTGTCACAGGTGAGATTGAGTTAGTCTTGGTAGTCTGTCAGCGAACTGATGTCACGTGTCATAGGGGCAGGATGATGTTGTAGTGTGACAGTTGTACAGGTGTGACATGTGCTGGACAGGTGTGACATTTGATGGACTTTTGTGACATGTGATGGACAGGTGTGACATGTGCTGGACAGGTGTGACAGTTGTGGAACTCACCCGTCGCAGGCGTAGATGCCGTAGTGCTTTCCCGAGGAGTGATCATCACAGACCTCGCAGGGGGTGTCCAACAGGATCCGGCCTGGTCAAGGTAAAGGTTCTCACATTAGATGGCGTGGGGGACAGGTGAGAGGACAGGTGAGGGGACAGGTGAGGGGACAGGTGAGGAGACAGGTGAGGGGACAGGTGAGGAGACAGATGAGGGGACAGGTGAGAGGACAGATGAGGGGGCAGGTGAGGAGACAGGTTAGGGGACAGGTGAGAGGACAGGTGAGGGGATAGGTGAGGAGACAGATGAGGGGACAGGTGAGGGGACAGGTGAGGGGACAGGTGATAGGACATGTGAGGGGACAGGTGAGGGGACAGGTGAGGGGACAGGTGAGGAGACAGGTGAGGGGATAGGTGAGGGGATAGGTGAGGAAACAGATGAGGGGACAGGTGAGGGGACAGGTGAGGGGACAGGTGATAGGACATGTGAGGGGACAGGTGAGGGGACAGGTGAGGGGACAGGTGAGAGGACAGGTGAGGGGGCAGGTGAGGTGACAGGTGAGTGGAGAGATGAGAGGACAGATGAGGAGACAGGTGAGGGGACAGGTGAGGGGACAGATGAGGGGACAGGTGAGAGGACAGGTGAGGGGGCAGGTGAGGAGACAGGTTAGGGGACAGGTGAGAGGACAGGTGAGGGGATAGGTGAGGAGACAGATGAGGGGACAGGTGAGGGGACAGGTGAGGGGACAGGTGAGGGGACAGGTGAGGGGACAGGTGAGGGGATAGGTGAGGAAACAGATGAGGGGACAGGTGAGGGGACAGGTGAGGGGACAGGTGATGGGACATGTGAGTGAGG
The DNA here is from genome assembly GCA_036924085.1 of Ariolimax columbianus. NCBI lineage: Eukaryota > Metazoa > Mollusca > Gastropoda > Stylommatophora > Arionidae > Ariolimax > Ariolimax columbianus. The sequence continues at coordinate 1,144,862 of JAVGWX010000023.1, forward strand.
GGACAGGTGAGGGAACAGGTGAGAGGACAGGTGACAGGACAGATGAGGAGACAGGTGAGTGGAGAGATGAGAGGACAGATGAGGAGACAGGTGAGGGGACAGGTGAGGGGACAGATGAGGAGACAGGTGAGGGAACAGATGAGAGGACAGGTGAGAGGACAGATGAGGAGACAGATGAGAGGACAGGTGAGGGGACAGGTGAGAGGATAGGTGAGGGGTCAGATGATGGGACAAGTGAGGTGGTAGGTGAAGGGGCAGGTGAGGGAGGCAGATAAGGGACAGGTGAGGAGACAAGTGAGGAGATAGGTGGGGACAGGTGAGGCTCATAGGTGCTGAGTCTCTCTTAGTCAATAACAAAAGCTGGGGATATTGATGATTCCTGTAGCTGTGCACGCTCCTGACCTCGCCTCCCCTGCCCTCGCCTCCCCTGCTTTCTCGCCCCCTCCCTGCCCTCGCCTCCCCTGCCCTCCCTCCCTTCCGACTCGACTCGATTCTTCTAAAATTCTCCCGTAAGTTACCGATTCATCTATTCCAAAGTCGTGATCCAACAGGCGATAGACTTCATAATGTCAGCCCTATCCATATCTAAAGTGTCCACCTGTGTGTGTGGGGGGGGGGGGGGGGCATGTATATTGTAAGGAGCAGCTAAGGAGGGTTCTGCATGGGACTGGCTACAGCATCCTATATAAAGCCCATGCCGTACAAACTTCAACAGATATAGACAGAGTAACGTCTATTGGCATGGCATCATCTGTTTGTCCTAAACATATGCTCCGGAGGGAACTGATCGGTTTTGATTAAGGAATAATTCATTCGTTCTCTCTAGTAGTGTCAGGTGAAAAATGTTTCTCATTAAATTTCTACAAGACCCATCTCGCGGATCCCCCCTCCCTTCCGCTCCCCAACCCTCGCTGCCCCGAGTCATGTGCTCCGCCCTTCGCCATCCAATAACGTATTAAAATATGTACATACATAATGACTAGGCAACCCGACCAGCGGCCGACAGCCTCTTGTCACACCGATTGACGGCCGACAGCCCGTATCTGATGCTCTCCAAACAAATTCATTTTGTACTTAGCGGAGCGCGGATGCTATGGATCGACTAGAAGTCAAAAAGTGCTCCAAGCAACAAGTCATCAAGCCAGACCCATCATCTAACATGCACATCAAGTGTGGACAAACGCGTCTCATCGGCTCCCATGGGATGTGTATTGTGAACCAAGTACTGGTCGCTGGAGTGCGATTTGCGGCAGAGACAAAGATCATTCTAGAATCACTCTCCTCAAATGTATGCACGGGGCGCCCCCTCCCTTTCCCCCACCACGGAGCCGCCCATTGAGCGATTCCAGAGATCACTTTCAGGCATGAAATCAACAAACTCCTCCTGGCAGATTCCGGTAGACAAATGGAGACCATTTGATGCGAAGTGGGAGACGCGTGTCGGTACATTGATGGAAAACCTTGTGTCTATTGGACTGGACTAAGTGGCGTGACTACATCAATTGTTCAACATGTATGCTACCTTACAACTTACAACATTACCAGTTTCAACTTGCAGAGTCACGCTCAAAACGTGGCAAACACAAATCGTGACGCTTCAGCCGTTTATATGAAACGTGACATTTCAAGTCACCGAGAAATGGTGATATCTGTCGCACACCAAACGTGATGTCTGGGCTGTCCCCAGGCTTCCTTGAAGTACTTGAGTAACCTTTCTGTAGTGGATGGAATGTATGTTGATCTACCAGGGGTATGTAAAGTCTTGGTCGATCTGTGCATCTAGAAGGAAGGTTGCCCTTCTGCAGGTCCCAACTTTTGTGTGAGACGGTGGTAGGTGCATGTCTGCTAGGCTCGAGCAGCGCCGCTTTCTCTGGACTTGTGCAGGACCCAGATCAGTTTCCAGTCGGTTCTGTCTCGGACGGGTTGTCTAGTGGTGGGAGGCTAACTTCTGTCTCGGACGGGTTGTCCCGTGGAAGGCTAACTTCTGTCTCGGACGGGTTGTCCCGTGGAAGGCTAACTTCTGTCTCGGACGGGTTGTCCCGTGGAAGGCTAACTTCTGTCTCGGACGGGTTGTCCCGTGGAAGGCTAACTTCTGTCTCGGACGGGTTGTCCAGTGAAAGACTAACTTCTGTCTCGGACGGGTTGTCCTGTGGAAGGCCAACTTTTGTCTCGGACGGGCTGTCCAGTGAAAGACTAACTTCTGTCTCGGACGGGTTGTCCTGTGGAAGGCTAACTTCTGTCTCGGGCGGGTTGTCTAGTGGTGGGAGGCCAACTTTTGTCTCGGACGGGCTGTCCAGTGAAAGACTAACTTCTGTCTCGGACGGGTTGTCCAGTGGAAGGCTAACTTCTGTCTCGGACGGGTTGTCCAGTGGTGGAAAGCTAACTTCTGTCTCGGGCGGGTTGTCTAGTGGTGGAAAGCTAACTTCTGTCTCGGACGGGTTGTCCCGTGGAAAGCTAACTTCTGTCTCGGACGGGTTGTCCAGTGGTGGAAAGCTAACTTCTGTCTCGGGCGGGTTGTCTAGTGGTGGAAAGCTAACTTCTGTCTCGGACGGGCTGTCCAGTGAAAGACTAACTTCTGTCTCGGACGGGCTGTCCAGTGAAATACTAACTTCTGTCTCGGACGGGTTGTCCAGTGAAAGACTAACTTCTGTCTCGGACGGGCTGTCCAGTGAAATACTAACTTCTGTCTCGGACGGGCTGTCCAGTGAAATACTAACTTCTGTCTCGGACGGGTTGTCCAGTGGTGGGAGGCTAACTTCTGTCTCGGACGGGTTGTAAAGTTGAAGGCTAACTTCTGTCTCGGACGGGTTGTCTAGTGGTGGGAGGCTAACTTCTTTCTCGGACGGGTTGTCCAGTGGAAGGCTAACTTGTTTGAGGATCGTCCTTGTTATGCAGCTCGAACGGAGGGCTGGCTTCTATGGCGTCTCCTTCTGTTGTGCGGTTACCTGGGTGGTTGCTGTGCTCCAGCGTTGGTCTTTCCTTCTGACTACATGGCCAGACCAGCGGTGCTTGTGTTGTTGTCATGACGTGTAATATCCTTGACGTGTTATATCCTTGACTTGTAATATCCTTGACTTTTGATATCCTTGACGTGGTATATCCTTGGCTTGTAACATCCTTGACTTGTGACATCCTTGACTTGTGACATCCTTGGCGTGTGACAGCCAAGACGTGTGACATCCTTGACGTGTGACAATACCCGGACGCCACTCTTGTGTAGGCGGCCCACCTGGCGCTGTAGCCTAAGTGATACGCCCACGAGATGTCGCTCGAGCGAGGCACGTGTTGTCCTGAGCTGTTTCTCCACGGCTTCTGTCAGAGACCAGGTTTCGTGTACGCTCTGTGTACGTGTAGATGTCTCCTGACAGGTTCTGTGTGTTTGTTTGTCTGTGTCACTGAAATGTGTCAGGATTGCTCTCAGACATTTCATTTATCTGTCTCGCGAGTCTGTTTCATTTTAGGTGACCTGCCTCCATCTGAGTGGTCCGCCGGGCTCTTTGTGTATGACAAGGACAAGAATAGCACCACTGCCCCACAGAGAGCATGTCGTAGGAGGCAACTAACTGTGTGCCATGGCATAACAGCCGTCATGGTTATGTGTTTGTTAAGAGCAGCATAGATGGCGCCTAACAGGCTGCGAGTCTACTTTTTGTCTAGTGTTTGAGTCTATTTTGATGGATTCGCACATCAGTTAACCGCCATCTGTAGTGGAGTAATAAGCTGCTCGAGCCTAGCCCGCTAAGCAGGAAATCCTCCTGCCGGCTACATCCAGATCACTCCAGAGATAGGACCCTCACAGGACATGCCGCTGCCGGCTACATCCAGATCACGCCAGAGATAGGACCCTCACAGGACATGCCGCTGCCGGCTACATCCAGATGACGCGAGAGATAGGACCCTCACAGGACATGCCACTGCCGGCTACATCCATTCACGCCAGAGATAGGACCCTCACATGACATGCCTCTGTAGAAGTACAGGTCCACAAAGACTAAGACCCCCATCTGTGTGCCCATTGCAGACTGTTTTTTCTTCCATTACATTTATCTACTTCTTCTTCCTTTTCTTCTTCTTCTTCTTTATCTTTTTCATTTCTGTCGGCCCAGTGCATCCGACTTCAGCATGCATTTTATGTAAGGGTCTGCTTCCTACTGCATTTTCTAAGGATTTGCTTCCCCGGGATAAATGCCGATGCCGATGGGGATCGAACCCAGCACCTTCGGGTTGTGAGCCGTGCCACTTAACCACTAGGCCACGCCGTCCCCAACTTAATGATTTAAGAGCAGTACTCTGTCAACTATGCCATCATTCCGCACCAAAAAGAGTAGTGGTACAGTTTGTTCCATCCCACTGTAACATCCAAGGCAACGAGGAGGCAGACAGACTGGCAAAAGAAGGTGCAAGACTACCACAACCAGATTCTAGTATGACGTACGAAGAGTCAAAACGGCTTATTAAAGCCAGATTCATGACCAAATGGGAAACAGAACATACTGGTTACACAAAAAACGATGCCTATTACCAGTTGAACAGAAGAGAGCAGGTCGTTGTCTTCAGACTCCGCACAGGCCACAATAGACTGAGGTACCACCTATTCAATAAACTGAAGATAGGTGGCACTGACGAATGCCCGTGTGGTACAGGGAAAATGACCGCTGAACATCTGCTGTAAAACTGCCCGACATACGAGGACCAGAGAAAGCACATGTGGCCATCACCAGTGGCAATACTAGACAAGCTCTATGGGAGTGTCGACAGCCTCAGGATGACCGCTGCTTTCTTTGAACAAATTCAAGTTGACGTCTGACAGCGTACGAAGAAGAAGAAGAAGAAGAAGAAGAAGAAGAAGAAGAAGAAGAACTCGCTCTTCGAGCCTCCCGTTTCCAGGAGCGTCACATGGAAGCTAAATAGTGGATTGGCCAGTTCTGGTTCAAAGACTATGACGCAAGACTCCAACCATGAAGCCCAGGATGCTATCCTCTTGTCCCTCGCGCTGTTGTCTCCTAATGTCCTTCAAGTCCTGCCCTTTATTGTCCTCACATTTTCATCGCCGAGTCCTCTATTCTCTACCTATCGTTATCGTTGCTGTTATCTTGTCCTGCGGCACTTTCTTCTGTCGTTCTCGGTAGAGTGAGCGAGGGAGAGAGTAAATTAGATGTAGTGGAGCGAGGGAGAGCGAAAATTAGATATAGTGAAGTGAAGGGGAGAGAAAATTGGATATAGTTGAGCGAGGGAGAGAGAAAATTAGATATAGTGGAGCGAGGGAGAGAGAAAATTGGATATAGTTGAGCGAGGGAGAGCGAAAATTAGATATAGTGGAGAGAAGAAGAGAGAACATTAGATATAGTGGAGCGAGGGAGAGCGAAAATTAGATATAGTGGAGAGAAGAAGAGAGAACATTAGATATAGTGGAGCGAGGGAGAGAGAAAATTAGATATAGTGGAGAGAAGAAGAGAGAACATTAGATATAGTGGAGCGAGGGAGAGCGAAAATTAGATATAGTGGAGCGAGGGAGAGAGAAAATTAGATATAGTGGAGAGAAGAAGAGAGAACATTAGATATAGTGGAGTGAAGGAGAGAGAAAATTAGATATAGTGGAGCGAGGGAGAGAGAAAATTAGATATAGTGGAGAGAAGAAGAGAGAACATTAGATATAGTGGAGAGAAGAAGAGAGAACATTAGATATAGTGGAGTGAAGGAGAGAGAAAATTAGATATAGTGGAGCGAGGGAGAGAGAAAATTAGATATAGTGGAGAGAAGAAGAGAGAACATTAGATATAGTGGAGAGAAGAAGAGAGAACATTAGATATAGTGGAGTGAAGGAGAGAGAAAATTAGATATAGTGGAGAGAAGAAAAGCGAAAATTAGATATAGTGGAGAGAAGAAGAGAGAACATTAGATATAGTGGAGTGAAGGAGAGAGAAAATTAGATATAGTGGAGTGAAGGAGAGAGAAAATTAGATATAATGGAGCGAGGGAGAGAGAAAATTAGATATAGTGGAGCGAGGGAGAGCGAAAATTAGATATAGTGGAGAGAAGAAGAGAGAACATTAGATATAGTGGAGCGAGGGAGAGCGAAAATTAGATATAGTGGAGAGAAGAAGAGAGAACATTAGATATAGTGGAGAGAAGAAGAGAGAAAATTAGATATAGTGGAGCGAGGGAGAGAGAAAATTAGATATAGTGGAGCGAGGGAGAGAGAAAATTAGATATAGTGGAGAGAAGAAGAGAGAAAATTAGATATAGTGGAGTGAAGGAGAGAGAAAATTAGATATAGTGGAGAGAAGAAGAGAGAAAATTAGATATAGTGGAGTGAAGGAGAGAGAAAATTAGATATAGTGGAGAGAAGAAGAGAGAAAATTAGATATAGTGGAGTGAAGGAGAGAGAAAATTAGATATAGTGGAGAGAAGAAGAGAGAAAATTAGATATAGTGGAGTGAAGGAGAGAGAAAATTAGATGTAGTGGAGTGAAGGAGAGAGAAAATTAGATGTAGTGGAGTGAAGGAGAGAGAGATTGATGAAGCGAGTGGTAGAGAGGCAAACACATAACGGGAGAGAGAGAATGGGAGAGAGGAAGGAGAAAGGAAAGGAGATAGGAGTGAGCGGACGAGGGAGAGGAAGACATTAAGACAAATATTTGACAGGGAACATAATTGAACACCACATATCGAGTTACCGTTATGTCGGCTTCTGTTAAGGGCATAGGGCAGGCTGTTGGACAAGATGGACGAGAAAGTGCTAACGGCTCGCTCAAGTACGGTCCATGGTCTAAGGTTGGCCATTTTGTGGTGGCTATGAAACTGAAAGAGAGAAAGATAGAGATGGGGGGTGCATCGATTGTTTGCAGGCTGTCACATATATCAGGGAGGGAGGACCATGCAGGTAGGAGGGTAGGTTCCGACTTTAGGGAGGAGCTTCTATAGCTGTCAATCAGATACACGCGAGGAGAGCACGGGCCGCGCGAGCCGAGCAGAGTTCGCTGACGGGAGACATGCAATGGGCGCTGTGTTTACGGAAGTAAGATGGCGGATTAGATGGAGTCGAGGATTAAAGATGATCATGTGTGAAGATCATGGAAGGAGGTCAAGTGAGAAGGTCAGCTGAGAAGATCGAATGAGAGAATCATGAATGGGTCTAGTGAAAAGATCGACGCACGGCCAAGGGAAAAGGGTACATGAGGACAAGAAGTCATTTGCCATGAGAAGGTTAGAAGGTCGTGGGAAGGTCGTGGGAAGGTCGTGTTAGAAGATCAAGTTAAGGGGTCGCCAGAATGTCAAGTGAAGGTGTTGCCAGATAGTCAGGTGAAGGGGTCGCTAGAATGTCAAGTGAAGGGGTTGCCAGAGTGTCAAGTGAAGGGGTCGCTAGATGATCAAGTGAAGGGGTCGCCAGAATGTCAAGTGAAGGGGTCGCCAGAATGTCAAGTGAAGGGGTCGTTAGAAGGTCGTGTGAAAGGGTCCTGACAGGGTTGGGAGAAGATCAAGCGTGAAGGTCGTGAAAATTTCATGTGAGAAGGTCGTAATAAAGTCAAATGAGAAGGTCAAGTAGGAATATGGTGAGGTCAAGTGAGATGATTAAGCGAGAAGATTCTCACAAATCAGAAAATCATTCTCATTTTTCTCTCAGACCTCAAAAACAAACATGGGATTAAGATTCTGAGCAGGGCATGAGATACAGCGGTCAGCGACCCAAAGCTGCCAAGACCCTTCTACACCTCCATGCGGTCATCCTGGATAACAGGCTGCAGCAGGGCAGACTGGCTAAGGAGAAGGGATCGAAGAGGGAAGGCTAACTTGGTACCAAAAAATGTCTGCTGAAGTCGGATGTGTTGGACGAGAAGGTGCAAATATCACAGTCAAGCTGTAATCTCCGACACAAAGCATTCCGTTCTCTGGACTACATTCTGCTACTTGCAAAGCCCTTTTCAGGGTTTGGTAGCGGGGGATTGAGAACCAACGAAGAAGAAGAAGAAGACGAAGCATAAGTAAGGGCCGACACAAATAGAGACCTCTCTGCCAGTCAACAACGTACCGACCATAGCCGCAAATACAAATATATTATAAGCGCTCAGGACACACACCAAGATGGGGATGTGAAGTCATAGACAAACACGCATTGTGTCTGGAGATACTCGTACACTGGATCAAATCACAAGTTGGTAGAATTAGCACACAGGACCAAATCACAAGTTTGGAGAATCAACCCACTGGACCAAATCACAGGTTTGGAGAATCAGCATACAGGACCAAATCATAAGTTTGGAGAATTAGCATACAGGACCAAATCACAAGTTTAGAGAATCAGCATACAGGACCAAATCACAAGTTTGGAGAATTAGCATACAGGACCAAATCACAGGTTTGGAGAATCAGCATACAGGACCAAATCACAAGTTTGGAGAATTAGCATACAGGACCAAATCACAAGTTTAGAGAATCAGCATACAGGACCAAATCACAAGTTTAGAGAATCAGCATACAGGACCAAATCACAAGTTTAGAAAATCAGCACATATTTATTGTCTACGTGATCTTCGCGTTCAATGTGATGTCTTTCAGCCAGGATTACGGGAAAGGATTTCAAATGACCATTCCGGATATATGCACAGTTATAGTTAAAGGATTTAGAGTTGGTAAACTGTGTGGCGATTAGAGAAGCTGATAAGTGTAGTTATTTCAGAGATAAATTGTACGGTGGCGAGAAAAATCTGAGACAGACAGTCAAGTTTATGAGGTAGGAAGATGTGATGTTTTGAGAGATAAAATCTGGGGAGGCGAGAGGGTCCAGAGACAAATCGTCAAGTTTATGAGGTAGGAAGATGTGATGTTTTGAGATATAAAATCTGGGGAGGCGAGAGGGTCCAGAGACAAATCGTCAAGTTTATGAGGGAGAAAGATGTGATGTTTTGAGAGATAAAATCTGTGGAGGCGAGAGGGTCCAGAGACAAATCGTCAAGTTTATGAGGGAGAAAGATGTGATGTTTTGAGAGATATCATCTGGGGAGGCGAGAGGGTCCAGAGAAAAATCGTCAAGTGTATGAGATGCATAGCCGGGCTCGTTATAGGAATCTCTTCATTACCTGACGCTGAAAGGCACAACAAGATAGGTAAAAGAAGACGAAAAAGAAGTTGAATAAGGAGGCAGCTAATCTACTCAATCAGTACTTTAGCACAGTATACACAATAGAAAGCTGTTCCAAGATCCCAGAGCCTATAGATATTTTCCAGAGAGACATGGATTCAGCGGGATTAAGATCAATCTGTATTACAGTGGAAATGGTTTTGGAAAGTGGATAAATGTCTAGATCCAGATTATATTCATCCAAAACTGTTGTTTGAGAGACCAACTAGCGACATTATGGGCTTTATTATACTTAACTTAACTTAACGTCTTTATATTGGTTTAGAAGACTCTGCAGTCTGTGTACAACCAGTTTCATTTACATCATATTGCTTTAAAAGCTATGTGCATCCAATTTATTCTTGAATGCATTAATTGTCCTTGTCCCCACTACTAAAACTCCTAAATGTTTCATATAAAGATCGTGTCACGAACGTAGAAATACGTCAGAGAGTTGAAGACGCTATTGGTCCTTTTGAAGATCTGTTCACAGCTATCAAAAGACGAAAGATGGCCTGGTGCGGGCACGTCGCGAGGTCCAACGGAATTACCAACTCGATACTCTTTGGTTCCGTACCAAGACAGAGAGGGCGAGGACGTCCAAGGAAGAGATGGGTGGACAACATCACTGAGTGGTCAGGCCTTCGTCCCGGTGAGATACGTCATGTGGCGACAGACAGAGAGGGATGGCGTGGGATTTTGGGAGTGTCTTCGTGTGTGCCCTAACGACCGGATGGGTTACGGGATGAACTGAACTGAACTGATCTGAACTCCACTACTTCCTGTGACAATGCATTCCAAGCATAAAGCACTAACAAAATATTTCCTAATATCTAATGTGGACCTTTCTTTAGTCAACTTGTAGCTCTGCCCTCTTGTTCTTGTGGGTGGCGTGTATTTTGAATACCTTGTTATAGTCTAATTTATCCTTTCCTTTGATTATCTTATAAACATATATTATGCCACCTCGAATTCTTCTCTTTTCTAGACACTGTAGGCCGGTACAGTTTGACGATCACTTCCTTCCTTATGTTTAATATTTCTTTTTATCATACCTAACATTGCATTTGCTATTTTAACTGCTACATGAACTTGATCACTCACCTTTCCTGTATGATCTATTATAACCCCTAGGTCCCTTTTCTTTTCTATCATTATAATATTGTTCTCTTCCATTCTGTAATTATGTTCCATATTGGATCTACCCATGTGGATGGCTGTACATTTATCTACATTAAACTCCATTGCCAGCTTACAGACCATTCTCAAATTTTATCTAAATCCGACCTCAATATATCCACTTCTGCTTTAGATGAGACACTACTGCATATTTTTGTGTCATCAGCAAATTTAGCAATCATGGATCTCATATCAATGTCCAAATCATTTTTATATATCAAGAACAAAATTGATCCAAAACCGAGCCCTGTGGCACACCACTTTTCACTTCACACCACTCAGAGTACTCCTTATTTATGCCCACTCTCTGCATTCTTCCCGTTAACCAATTTTCAATCCATTTGGCAACTTCCTCACCTATTCCATGTGATTTTAACTTAACGTATATGTTCTCAATCACTTGCAAAAGGGATTGTTCCACTGGATTGGAAAGATGCAGGAGTGATCCCCTTATTCAAAAAGGGCAAAAAATCAGATCCAGCAAATTATAGACCGGTGAGTTTAACGAGCATAGTCTGTAAATTGTTAGAGTCAATAATCAAAGAAAACATTGTAATGCATTTAGACAAATTTAATCTAATTAGAAATAGTCAGCATGGGTTTACTAGAGGGAGATCATGTTTAACAAATCTATTAGAATTCATGGAGGAGTTTACCAAAATGTTAGATGAAGGGAAGCCAGTGGATGTTATTTATCTAGACTTTGGAAAGGCCTTTGATAGAGTACCTCATCAAAGATTATTTCGAAAGTTAAAATCACATGGAATAGGTGGGGAAGTTGCCAAACGGATTGAAAATTGGTTAACGGGAAGAAGGCAGAGGGTGGGAATAAATAAGGAGTACTCTGAGTGGTGTGAAGGGAAAAGTGGTGTGCCACAGGGCTCGGTTTTGGGACCAATTTTGTTCTTGATAAATATAAATGATTTGGACATTGATATGAGATCCATGATTGCAAAATTCGCAGGTGATACAAAACTATGCAGTAGTGTCTCATCTAAAGCGGAAGTGGATATATTGAGGTCGGATTTAGAAAATATTCGAGACTGGTCTGTAAGCTGGCAAATGGAGTTTAATGTAGATAAATGTACAGTCCTCCACATTGGTAGGTTCAATATGGAACATAATTTCAGAAAGGGAGTGAACAATACTATAAAGATAGAAAAGTAAAGGGACCTAGGGGTTATAATAGATCATACAGGAAAGGTGAGGGAGCAAGTTAAGGTAGCAGTGAATAAGTCAAATGCAATGTTAGGTATGATAATAAGAAATATTAAACAAAGGAGCAAGGAAGCGATCGTCAAACTGTATAAAGCATTAGTTAGACCTAGATTGGAGTACTGTGTACAGGTGGGGAGTCCTTATCATAGAGGAGATATAAACATGCTGGAAAGAATACAAAAAGGAGCGACAATGATGATAGTGGGATTCCAGAATTACAGTTATGAGGAAAGACTCAGAAAAACCGGCCTACAGTGTCTAGAAGAGAGAAGAATTCGTGGTGACTTAATACAGGTTTATAAGATGATCAGAGGAAAGGATAAATTAGACTATAACAAGTTTTTTTGAAATACAGCCACCTACAAGAACAAGAGGGCATAGCTACAAATTAGCTTAAAACAAAGGTACAGTTTAGATATTAGAAAATATTTGTATAGTCAGAGAGTGATGGATGCTTGGAATGCATTGCCACAGGAAGTAGTGGAGGCAGGGACAATTAATGCATGTAAGAATAGGTTGGATGCACATAGCTTTTAGAGCAAGGAAATGTAAAAGAAAAGTTGTATTCCGGCTCAGAATCTTCTAAACCAGTATAAAAACGTTCAGTTAAGTTAAGAAGAAGAAGTTTGTTTCGTTTCGTCAAGTAATTGACGTCATGACGTATAATACCCATAAGATACCCACAAGTCCTCGATTCTGCTCCATATTTTTGGAGAATCTCAGCACAATGGACGAACTATGTAGCACAGGATGCCGTAATGGATTGGGTTTCATCATCATCATGAAGCATGTCCTTTGTAGAACGTCGTTCCCATCACAGTCTGTCTGAAAGAAACTGGTTCCCCTGCCAAAACTCCAGCTTCCGCCACTGTCATACCCTGGCACTCCTGGATATCTTGGTGCCATCGTCTTCTTGGTCTACCCCTGCCTTTTTCGCCTGGCACCATACCTTCCATCACTGTTCTCTCAAGACCGTTGTGTCTCTTGAAGTGACCAAAGTATTTGCATTTTCTAGCCAAAATGGAATTGATAAACCAGTTCTCCTCTATGCTCAGCTCTTGCCGAATGTCTACATTTGTTCTTTTCTCTGTCCAGGGTATTCTGGGGATCTTTCTGTAACATTTTGACTCGAAGGATTCGATTCTTTGTCTAGAAGTTTTGGTAATCGTCCATGCTTCACAGCCATAAGTTGCCACAGGAAAAACACAGGCTCTCAAGACTTTTACTTTTATCGTTTTGTTGGTGCCCTGCCATAATTTCTTCAGGCTGTTCAGTCTCTGCATTGCCATAGCTAGTCTTCTTCTGATTTCTTTCGAGCAGTCACCATTTTTGTCAGTTCTGGAGCCCAGATATTCAAAATGTATGACCTGGTCTATTTCCTCACCACCCACTGTAAATTTATGCTGACATTGTGTTTTGTCAGTGGTCATTATCTTTGTTTTGTTTATGTTTATAAACAGGTTTTGATCTTTACTGTATCCATTTACAGCTGAAAGTAGCTGCTCTAGCCCTTCTGATCTTCTTGATAGATTGGCTTGACTTTTTATTTAATTTTCAATTTTGTCCGGGCAGCGGCCGCTAGGCTTTTCTTGTCTATTTACAACTGCCGGGGGGTTTCAAACGTGCGAGACTGACACGAGCGACCGATCTCTACTACCCAGAGATCTGGAGAAATACCAGAAAGTCCACGTGAAAAACTCCTGGTCTTCCCCGTGATTTGAACCCGCGACCTCCAACACCCGAGGCAGACGTCTTACATCGAGACCAATCAGTCCCAAAGACGAAGAAGAAGAAAAAAAGAAGGAAGAAGGAAGAAAGAAGGAAGGAAGGAAGGAGGATGGAGGAAGGAAGGGAGGAAGGAAGAAGGAAGGAGGAAGGAAGGAAGGAAGAAGGGAGGAAGAAGGAAGAAGGAGGAAGGAAGGAAAAAGGAAGGAAGAAGGAAGAAGGAAGGAGGAAGGAAGAAGGAAGGTGGAAGGTGGAAGGAAGGAAGAAGGAAGGGAGGAAGAAGGAAGAAGGGAGGAAGAAGGAACGAAGAAGGAAGAAGGGAGGAGCAAGGAAGAAGGGAGAAAGAATGGAGAAAGAAGGGAGAAAAAAGGGAGGAAGAAGGAAGAAAGAAGGAAGAAGGAAGAAGGAAGGAAGAAAGGAGAAAGAAGGGATAAAGAAGGGAGAAAGAAGGGAGGAAGAAGGAAGGAAGAATGGAGAAAGAAGGGAGGAAGAAGGTGAAGAAGAAGAAGAATAGATGTGGTTATTTAAAGACAATCGACGAAGAAGATGAAAACATTAAATGACAAATGCCAGATTTGCTGATGAGAGAAATCAACGGACAAATGCCAGATACCAGATTCGTTGATCACCTAAATGAATGCTCACATGAAAACTTCCATCCAGTTTCATCAAAATGAAACCGAATCTTCACTTTCTGAAATAACGATACACTGCATATTATCAATCAGGAAAAATTATTGATTTAGTGGAGTTGGATGGAGAGGTGAGGGGCTGCCGGACTCTGTGCTGGTACCAGGAATGGTGGGGGAGATGCCAGCGGGACCGCTCGTGCAGAATATCTTGACATTTGATCCTTAACTTTGTCAATCAATCTGAAAATTAGCTGTGACGTGCCCCGAACAGAACAATAATATCAATGTGCGTGTGCGGTCCGTTTAATGGAACGTCTTCTATTTGCATGTTTTCCATATCATCATCATCAGGTGCCATGCCGGTTAGTGATCATGGACCTCCACCCACTTCTATCACGTGTCGTTGACCAACTGTTGTTGATTTTCGGCCGTGCCATTCTCTTAGGCTGTTCAACATCTTCTCTCTCTGCCTTCCTCTGTCTCTCAGGCTGTACAGCATCTTCTCTCTCTGCCTTCCTCTGTCTCTCAGGCTGTACAGCATCTTCTCTCTCTGCCTTCCTCTGTCTCTCAGGCTGTCCAACATCTTCTCTCTCTGCCCTCCTCTCTCAGACTGTCCAACATCTTCTATCTCGACCTTCCTCTGTCTCTCAGGCTGTCCATCATCTTCTCTCTCTGCCTTCCTCTGTCTCTCATGCTGTCCAGTATCTTCTCTCTCTGCCTTCCTCTGTCTCTCAGGCTGTCCAACATCTTCTCTCTCGGCCTTCCTCTGTCTCTCAGGCTGTCCAACATCTTCTCTCTCTGCCTTCCTCTGTCTCTCAGGCTGTCCACCATCTTCTCTCTCTCTCTCTCTCTCTCTCTCTGCCTTCCTCTGTCTCTCAAGCTGTCCACCATCTTCTCTCTCGCTCTCTCTGCCTTCCTCTGTCTCTCAGGCTGTCCAACATCTCCTCTCTCTCGGCCCTCCTCTGTCTCTCAGGCTGTCCAACATCTCCTCTCTCTCGGCCCTCCTCTGTCTCTCAGGCTGTCCAACATCTCCTCTCTCTCTGCCTTCCTCTGTCTCTCTTTCCTGCTATCTTTCCCGTTGTCACAAAGTGCCCCAAGCCGCCTCTTCTCATAACATGCCCGATAAAGGATGCCTGCCTTGTTCTGATCCATCCAATAAGTTGTCTTCGTGTGTGTCCCTCCTCGGGTACTGTATCATTAGTCTTCTTTTCAGTCCATGGGATCCGGAGCATTCTTCTCTAAAACCACATCTCCATTCCTTCCAAAGATCTAAGTGCTTGCTTGCCATTGTCCATAATTCACTGCCATATGTCAGTAATGGTTCCACGTAGCATTCAATAACTCTTTTCCTCAGTTCCAGCGACAAGGTTTTGTTACACAAGATTCCCTTCATGGCCTGGAAGAAAGATTTGGCTTGGACTATTCTTCATTTTATTTCGTAATTAGATCTCCCATCTGATGTCATGTATGTGCCCAGGTATCCATCTCCCACCTGATGTCATGTATGTGCCCAGGTATCCATCTCCCATCTGATGTTATGTATGTGCCCAGGTATCCATCTTCCATCTGATGTTATGTATGTGCCCAGGTATCCATCTCCCATCTGATGTTATGTATGTGCCCAGGTATCCATCTCCCATCTGATGTTATGCATGTGCCCAGGTATCCATCTCCCACCTGATGTTATGTATGTGCCCAGGTATCCATCTCCCATCTGATGTTATGTATGTGCCCAGGTATCCATCTCCCATCTGATGTTATACATGTGCCCAGGTATCCATCTCCCACCTGATGTTATGTATGTGCCCAGGTATCCATCTCCCACCTGATGTTATGTATGTGCCCAGGTATCCATCTCCCATCTGATGTTATGTATGTGCCCAGGTATCCATCTCCCATCTGATGTTATGTATGTGCCCAGGTATCCATCTCCCACCTGATGTTATGTATGTGCCCAGGTATCCATCTCCCACCTGATGTTATGTATGTGCCCAGGTATCCATCTCCCATCTGATGTTATGTATGTGCCCACAGCTGTTACACAGCTTGTGACAATATTCAATCAGACTCGGTTGTGCTCTCAAACTGTAACCGTTGTAATGAAGATGCCATCTTCCAGCACACCACACGACTGTACGTCGGTATCAGTCATCAAGACGCTGAGCAGCGCATGAGCTGCGGTGGTCAGTGCTCCATAGCTGACTGCTAGCGTCAGGGCCAGCGACTTACAGCTGCCTGCTAGCGTCAGGACCAGCGAGTCACGACTACTGCTAGCGTCAGGGCCAGCGACTCATGACTACTGCTATCGTCAGGGCCAGTGCTCCATAGCTGACTGCTAGCGTCAAGACCAGCGACTCATGACTACTCCTATCGTCAGGACCAGCGAGTCATAGCTGACTGCTAGCTTCAGGGCCAGCGACTTACGGCTGACTGCTAGCGTCAGGGCCAGCGACCCATAGCTGACTGCTAGCGTCAGGGCCAGCGACTCATGACTACTGCTAGCGTCAGGGCCAGTGACCCATAGCTGACTGCTAGCTTCAGGGCCAGTGACCCATAGCTGACTGCTAGCGTCAGGGCCAGTGACCCATAGCTGACTGCTAGCGTCAGGGCCAGTGACCCATAGCTGACTGTCAGCTTCAGGGCCAGCGAACCAGAGCTGCCAAGACCCTTCTACACCTCCAAGCGGTGATCCTGGATAACAGGCTGCAGCAGAGCAGACTGGCTAAGGAGAAAGGATCAAAGAGGGAAGGCTAACCCGGTACTCAAAAAATGCTTGCTGAAGTCGGATGTGTTGAACTGAAAGGTGCAAATCTCGCAGTTAAGCTGTAAACTTCGACACAACGCATTCCGTTCTCTGGACGACATTCTGCATACTTAGGCCAGTGTCAGGGTTTGTTAGCGGGAGATTGAGAACGAACGAAGCCAAGTCAAGCATCAAGCAAAACCTCTGAGCTCACTGAGGAGCATAGGCGTTCTACAAATCGTGTCCGCGTTTGCCTGTCTTGTCCAAGATCTGGTCCCTATCTCTTTCGTTTCAAGTTGACACAATCTCCCTTCTACATGTCAGCATTGGTCTACCCTGCTTCTACTACACTGTGGTTTCCAGATGAGAGACCGTCTGGTAATATTACCAGCGGGATTCTTCAATATATTCCGATCCAACCGTTTGAGGAACTTCTGGCTACATTTCTGGTTTCTACCCTGGTGGCACAAATGACATTTCTTAGACACCTCAATTTTTAGACACCTCAATTCTTAGACCCCTCAATTCTTAGACCCCTCAATTCTTAGACATCTCAATTCTTAGACATCTCAATTCTTAGACATCTCAATTCTTAGACATCTCAATTCTTAGACATCTCAATTCTTAGACACCTCAATTCTTAGACACCTCAATTCTTAGATACCTTATTTCACACATCGTAACGCCCTCTCGCGTGCCTTGTACAAGAACAAAGGTTACCATTAACATCACACAGCTGACGGAAACAACAATGGCTCCATTCTGTGGAGGTGTGTCTTGAGTCTACAATGTCCCGTTCTGAGTCTGAAGATCTTTGTCTGTCCATCTCTGCTAAGTTTGTCTATGCTGTCATTTTCTGGCTTGTATTCTTTGTGCTGGTCTCTCTATTCCGTCCTCATGGATCGTTTGGTGAGTGTCTTTGTGCTGGTCTCTCCATTCTGTCCTCATGGATCGTTTGATGAGTGTCTTTGTGCTGGTCTCTCTATTCTGTCCTCATGGATCGTTTGATGAGTGTCTTTGTGCTGGTCTCTCCATTCTGTCCTCATGGATCGTTTGGTGAGTGTCTTTGTGCTGGTCTCTCTATTCCGTCCTCATGGATCGTTTGGTGAGTGTCTTTGTGCTGGTCTCTCCATTCTGTCCTCATGGATCGTTTGGTGAGTGTCTTTGTGCTGGTCTCTCCATTCTGTCCTCATGGATCGTTTGGTGAGTGTCTTTGTGCTGGTCTCTCCATTCTGTCCTCATGGATCGTTTGGTGAGTGTCTTTGTGCTGGTCTCTCCATTCTGTCCTCGTGGATCGTTTGGTGAGTGTCTTTGTGCTGGTCTCTCCATTCTGTCCTCATGGATCGTTTGGTGAGTGTCTTTGTGCTGGTCTCTCCATTCTGTCCTCATGGATCGTTTGGTGAGTGTCTTTGTGCTGGTCTCTCCATTCTGTCCTCATGGATCGTTTGGTGAGTGTCTTTGTGCTGGTCTCTCCATTCTGTCCTCATGGATCGTTTGGTGAGTGTCTTTGTGCTGGTCTCTCCATTCTGTCCTCGTGGATCGTTTGGTGAGTGTCTTTGTGCTGGTCTCTCCATTCTGTCCTCGTGGATCGTTTGGTGAGTGTCTTGGTCCTGTTTGAGGCTGATATTGTTAATATATATATTTCTTGTTCCCAATTCCCTCTATGGCTTCTACCATCTTAGGGGACAGCTTTTGTCCATGGTGGGATTTTTGATGTTTGTTTTAGATCTCCAATCACTGCCCGGATTATGATTTGACCTGCTCTTGCACGCTCTTCTGTTTTTTTAAATATGATGTGGTTTTTCTTTAATCTGCCTCGTCCCATGCGATTTATCCTGTCCTACATTGGGTGATCTGGCATTTATTTGAACTTCTCCCCCTGCTGGAGTGTTTTTGTGTCTCTCCATGTTGTTCTCATAGCTCCAGTGATGATACGTTTACCTTGGTTTCGGGTTATATTTAATTTTTTGGAGTTATTATTTGTTGCTGTGGACCATGCTGCTATCCCGTATTCTAGCACTGGTCTCACATAACCTGTGTACAGTTTCTTTAGGGTGCCCGTGTCCGCTCCCCACCAGCCTGCTATCCCGTATTCTAGCACTGGTCTCACATAACCTGTGTACAGTTTCTTTAGGGTGCCCGTGTCCGCTCCCCACCAGCCTGCTATCCCGTATTCTAGCACTGGTCTCACATAACCTGTGTACAGTTTCTTTATGGTGCCCGTGTCCGCTCCCCACCAGCCTGCTATCCCATAATTCTAGCACTGGTCTCACATAACCTGTGTACAGTTTCTTTAGGGTGCCCGTGTCCGCTCCCCACCAGCCTGCTATCCCGTATTCTAGCACTGGTCTCACATAACCTGTGTACAGTTTCTTTAGGGTGCCCGTGTCCGCTCCCCACCAGCCTGCTATCCCGTATTCTAGCACTGGTCTCACATAACCTGTGTACAGTTTCTTTAGTGTGCCCGTGTCCGCTCCCCATGTTAAGCCTGCTATCCCGTATTCTAGCACTGGTCTCACATAACCTGTGTACAGTTTCTTTAGGGTGCCCGTGTCCGCTCCCCACCAGCCTGCTATCCCGTATTCTAGCACTGGTCTCACATAACCTGTGTACAGTTTCTTTAGGGTGCCCGTGTCCGCTCCCCACCAGCCTGCTATCCCGTATTCTAGCACTGGTCTCACATAACCTGTGTACAGTTTCTTTAGTGTGCCCGTGTCCGCTCCCCATGTTAAGCCTGCTATCCCGTATTCTAGCACTGGTCTCACATAACCTGTGTACAGTTTCTTTAGGGTGCCCGTGTCCGCTCCCCACCAGCCTGCTATCCCGTATTCTAGCACTGGTCTCACATAACCTGTGTACAGTTTCTTTAGGGTGCCCGTGTCCGCTCCCCACCAGCCTGCTATCCCGTATTCTAGCACTGGTCTCACATAACCTGTGTACAGTTTCTTTAGTGTGCCCGTGTCCGCTCCCCATGTTAAGCCTGCTATCCCGTATTCTAGCACTGGTCTCACATAACCTGTGTACAGTTTCTTTAGGGTGCCCGTGTCCGCTCCCCACCAGCCTGCTATCCCGTATTCTAGCACTGGTCTCACATAACCTGTGTACAGTTTCTTTAGGGTGCCCGTGTCCGCTCCCCACCAGCCTGCTATCCCGTATTCTAGCACTGGTCTCACATAACCTGTGTACAGTTTCTTTATGGTGCCCGTGTCCGCTCCCCACCAGCCTGCTATCCCATAATTCTAGCACTGGTCTCACATAACCTGTGTACAGTTTCTTTAGGGTGCCCGTGTCCGCTCCCCACCAGCCTGCTATCCCGTATTCTAGCACTGGTCTCACATAACCTGTGTACAGTTTCTTTAGGGTGCCCGTGTCCGCTCCCCACCAGCCTGCTATCCCATATTCTAGCACTGGTCTCACATAACCTGTGTACAGTTTCTTTAGGGTGCTCGTGTCAGCTCCCCATGTTGAGCCTGCTATCCCATATTCTAGCACTGGTCTCACATAACCTGTGTACAGTTTCTTTAGGGTACCCGTGTCCGCTCCCCATGTTGAGCCTGATATCTTCCTCATTATCGCCATTCTGGTCTTAGCTTTGTTGGTGGCTTTTTTTATCTGGTTTTTCCATGTCAACCTTGGGTCCATTGTTATTCCCAGATAAGTTGGACTTGTCAAGTGGGAGAGTCTGGCCATTTACTTTCAGGATTATTTCTTGGGGCTTGAGAGAAGATTGTGTACGTGGTTTTGGAATCGTTTATAACGATTTGCCATTGTTTTGTCCATGTCTCTATCTTATTTAGGGCCTCCTGCATTTGGTTTCAAGCTACAGGTGTAGAACGTCTGGTCAGGCAAAACACACTGATCAGAGAATGTTAGACAGAATCAGGATAAATATATTGGCCAAAACCCTCACCTGACCTCCTCGTTGATCGTCCTGGAAACGGGCTGTTGTCGAGGGCAACAGTCTGGCTAACAAGGTGAGGTTCGATGTGATCCCCATAGTAGTGACTGACACGCAGATGAAGCCAAGCATTGCACAACCGCCTGGAGGACCTCGACCCACTTCATCAGCACGCTAGGGATGTCAGGAAATCTACTGCAATCTGACACAAGTTCCGTCCTTTTTCAGGGCGCACAAAAGGGTTACAAACCCATTATGGGCATTAGCAACCAACCAACCAACCATCCAGCCAACCAACCACCCAACCATCCAGCCAACCAACCACCCAGCCATCTAGCCAACCAACCATCCAGCCAACCATCCAGCAAACCAACCAACCATCCAGCCAACCAACCAACCAACCAACCAATCAGCCAGCCAGCCAAATAGCCAACCAGCCAGCCAATCAACCAACCAACCAGCTACAGATGTAGACTCTACAGATGTCCATAGTGCCAGGTCATCTACATATAGTGCACTGTGTACTCTTTTAGGGATTTCTGGGATTATATCATTGATATATATGAGGAACAGCATGGGTGAGAGTATTCCACTTTGCGGGAATCCTTGTTCCATTTTCTTCTTTTTGCTGAGGTGTCCTTGGAGTTGCCCCCTTGCTGTCCTGTTATCTAGGTAATCACTGATCCACTTGTACATCTTGTTGGTTACACCCACTTGTACATGTTGTTGGTTACACCCACTTGTACATGTTGTTGGTTACACCCACTTGTACATGTTGTTGGTTACAGCCACTTGTACATGTTGTTGGTTACACCCACTTGTACATGTTGTTGGTTACACCCACTTGTACATGTTGTTGGTTACACACACTTGTACATGTTGTTGGTTACAGCCACTTGTACATGTTGTTGGTTACAGCCACTTGTACATGTTGTTGGTTACACCCACTTGTACATGTTGTTGGTTACACCCACTTGTACATGTTGTTGGTTACACACACTTGTACATGTTGTTGGTTACAGCCACTTGTACATGTTGTTGGTTACACCCACTTGTACATGTTGTTGGTTACACCCACTTGTACATGTTGTTGGTTACACACACTTGTACATGTTGTTGGTTACACCCACTTGTACATGTTGTTGGTTACACCCACTTGTACATGTTGTTGGTTACACCCACTTGTACATGTTGTTGGTTACACACACTTGTACATGTTGTTGGTTACAGCCACTTGTACATGTTGTTGGTTACACCCACTTGTACATGTTGTTGGTTACAGCCACTTGTACATGTTGTTGGTTACACCCACTTGTACATGTTGTTGGTTACAGCCACTTGTACATGTTGTTGGTTACACCCACTTGTAGCAGTTTGAGTTTGAACCCACTCTCCCATAGTTTGTCAAAGGCCTTTCCTAGAATGCTTTCTGTGGTCACTTTCTGCCATAGGGGCGAGAACTGTTCTTTTGGAGTTTTGAACAGGGTCGTCAATGGTGAAAGCAAGGTCAGAGGAAGATGTTGAGGACCTTCGCTTTGGAGGAGGGTGGTCTGGGAGGCTGTCAGCTAGAGGCTGATGTTAACCTCTCTTTTCTCTAGTTCGTGTCCCCTTTTCTTAACCCCCACCTCTCAGGCTGTCTGTTCGTGCAGCTGTTGTTGTTGTTGTTGTAATTATTGTTGTTGTTGTTATAATTATTGTTGTTGTTGTTATTATTGTTGTTGTTGTTGTTGTAATTATTATTGTTGTTGTTGTTGTTGTAATTATTGTTGTTGTTGTTGTTGTTGTAATTATTATTGTTGTTGTTGTTATTATTATTGTTGTTGTTGTTGTAATTATTATTGTTGTTGTTGTTGTTGTAATTATTGTTGTTGTTGTTGTTATTATTATTGTTGTTGTTGTTGTAATTATTATTGTTGTTGTTGTTGTTGTAATTATTGTTGTTGTTGTTGTTATTATTATTGTTGTTGTTGTTGTAATTATTATTGTTGTTGTTGTAATTATTGTTGTTGTTGTTGTTATAATTATTATTGTTGTTGTTATAATTATTGTTGTTGTTGTTGTAATTATTATTGTTGTTATAATTATTGTTGTTGTAATTATTATTGTTGTTGTTGTTATTATTATTGTTGTTGTTGTTGTAATTATTATTGTTGTTGTTGTTGTTGTAATTATTGTTGTTGTTGTTATAATTATTGTTGTTGTTGTTATTATTGTTGTTGTTGTTGTTGTAATTATTATTGTTGTTGTTGTTGTTGTAATTATTGTTGTTGTTGTTGTTATTATTATTGTTGTTGTTGTTGTAATTATTATTGTTGTTGTTGTTGTTGTAATTATTGTTGTTGTTGTTGTTATAATTATTGTTCTTGTTATAATTATTGTTGTTGTTGTTATAATTATTGTTGTTGTTGTTATAATTATTGTTGTTGTTATAATTATTGTTGTTGTTGTTATAATTATTGTTGTTGTTGTTATAATTATTGTTGTTGTTGTTATAATTATTGTTGTTGTTGTAATTATTGTTGTTGTTGTTGTTATAATTATTGTTGTTGTTGTTGTAATTATTGTTGTTGTTGTTGTTATAATTATTGTTGTTGTTATAATTATTATTGTTGTTGTTATAATTATTGTTGTTGTAATTATTATTGTTGTTGTTGTTATAATTATTATTGTTGTTGTAATTATTATTGTTGTTGTTGTTATAATTATTGTTGTTGTTGTTGAATGCCCACAATGAGTAAGTTTCCTTTTTTGAGCGACGTGAAAAGGGCGTTCAGTGGCAGGTTGTAGTAGCTTTCCTGACATCCCGAACGTGCTGATGAAAGTAGACGTCGGGCCTTCAAGCGGTTGTGCTATGCTTGGCTTCATCTTCGTAACGCTCACTACTACAGGGATTAGGTCTATCCACATCTCGTCAGTCAAGCTGCCGAATGTTTCTAGGGAACGCGTAGTTAGTTAGTTAGTTAGTTAATCAGTTAGTCTGTTAGTTAGTCAGTTAGTTAGTTAGTTAATTAGTTAGTCAGTTAGTCGGTTAGTCAGTCAGTCAGTTAGTCAGTCAGTCAGTTAGTTGCCTCTCGAAAAGAAGCTGGTGACATCGTCAGACATGTTTATTTAGATGTGACTGCACGTGACTGTACAGTCAGATCTGAGCGTGACAAACTTTACCGCACGTGGTGCACACGTGAACAGCATTTTTAGTTGGTCAGTCTTATATTCTTTCCTCTCGTGTAGCAACAAGCGGACCGGCATGCCATCATGAAACTGGCGGACAAATGTGATGAATTTTTCGGGACAACCGAGTTTCGCCATGATTCTCCAGAGTTCGTCCCTGTTGACGGTGTCAAATGTCATGATCAGGTCAACAAAAGTCGTGTACAGATCAAGATGATGTTCCTGACATTTCTCTTGGATCTGACGAGCTGCACAAATCCCGTGAACCGTCCCATGACCAGCTCGGAAACCACATTGACACCCTGGGAGTGGCTTCTGCTCGAGATGGGTTGTTAAGTGGTTGAGCAAGACTCGAGCTAGGATGTTCTTGTAAGAGGGTGTCCAATAGGCCACCCGAGGGAACGCTACATGGACAAGAGATAGTGGTCCTGGTCAGTATGTTTGGTCTGACCCTGACATGACGTCCTTGTCAGTATATTGTGCCTGACCCTGACATGACGCCCTGATCAGTATATTGTGCGTGACCATGACATGACGTCCTGGTCAGTATATTGTGCCTGACCCTGACATGACGCCCTGGTCAGTATATTATGCCTGACCCTGACATGACGCCCTGGTTAGTATATTGTGCCTGACCCTGACATGACGTCCTTGTCAGTATATTGTGCCTGACCCTGACATGACGTCCTGGTCAGTATATTGTGCCTGACCCTGACATGACGTCCTGGTCAGTATATTGTGCCTGACCCTGACATGACGCCCTGATCAGTATATTGTGCGTGACCATGACATGACGTCCTGGTCAGTATATTGTGCCTGACCCTGACATGACGCCCTGGTCAGTATATTATGCCTGACCCTGACATGACGCCCTGGTCAGTATATTGTGCCTGACCCTGACATGAAGTTCTGGTCAGTATATTGTGCCTGACCCTGACCTGACGTCCTGGTCAGTATACTGTCCGGACTAGCAACAACAAATAACAACAATACTGAACTAGCAAATCATAGAAGAAAGGATTTATGGCGGATGTCAACATATAAGGACACAATGGTCTACCTACGTGACCAGTCGCGATGGAAGACAGTCTATCAGATAAGTAGACCATTTATGTTTTCCTATTATATATATCCGCAGTGTCACCGCAGCCTCGCCTTAATTGAAACTTATACAACATCACGCCCTCATTATGAGCTGAGGCGCCTAGTTCAATTCTGTCTTTCATTTTCTAATATTGAAACCAGGTACTCGTTTACACGTGGGTTAACTGGGTCATACCGATAACAATGCTCGAGTCCGGTATTACTGTCGCGAAATATGATCTCTCAATCCCTCTGCCACTCAATATGTTTCCTTTACTTGTTCACCACCTATGTACGAGTTTTGACTTATGGGTGTGAACCATGGACAATGTCAACGACCCAGAAAATCCAGCTCCAGGGAGTGAGAAATGGGGTAGCTGAGGAAGGTGGTCCCAGTAACAGGACGAGACGAGGTCCACAATCAGACCGGCAAGATCTTGACACCCAGCCCTTCCAGGCTCGAGGAGCAATCTCAACTTTTGTGGTTTGGTCGTGTCTGCAGAAGAGATCGGCTATCACGGCAGGCATGGTAAGGAAAGAGTCAGGGATCAAAACCCACGGGACGACCCAACATCCGCTGGGATGACGACAGATTGTCTATCAGAGACTGTGGACTGGACCCAGGCTAAGAGGAAGACAGGGATAGAATGGCTTGAGTTCTTTCTGGTAAGGCTCTATTCCTCCAGGGTAGAAAACTCTACATCCCAGGGTAGAAGAAGGTAAAAGTCTCTACATCCCAGGGTAGAAGAAGGTAAAAGTCTCTACATCCCGGAGTAGAAGAAGGTAAAAGTCTCTACATCCCAGAGTAGAAGAAGAGCGACTAAGCAAGGTAGAAGGCTCTACACCTCAGCGTAGAAGAGGAGTGGCATAAATCTGTAAAAATAATCAGAAATAAGTGTTGCCCTGTTTACGCTAGATGTTACATTTTTACACACGGAAATGCGGTAAGCAGCCTGTCTTACCTTGGTTTAGTTTTACGTGAATTTCAGCAGTTTTACTTATGTAAATACAAACGCTAATCGGAACTCAGTTTTACGTGACTTTTATCATTTTTCAGTTTAATTCAGTTTAAGTGCCATCTGAAATGGATCCCCAGTGTACTCTATCTCTTTTCATAATGGTGTAATCTGGCAGGCTTTCCCCAGTCCATCTTCTGATGTTATCCACCTACTTAAAACGTTGTCTGTCTCTTGAACGACTGCCTTCCACCCTCCCCTCCAGTGTGGTCTTCAACAAGGGAAGACATGTGAGGAGATTGCAGATAGTCAACTTGAAATTGAGGGATATACAATGTTAAGGAAAGATAGGATAATTGGAGACAAGACTAAGGGAGGTGGCGTTTTATTATACTGTAAAAATTCTGTTAATATAACGATCAAAGATTATTTATCATGTGGTAACAAAAATGAAAGTGTATGGGGAGAAATAGAAAGTGGGGGTGAAAAAACAGTGATTGGAGTGTGCTATAGATCTCCATCAAGTCAAAAAGAGGAAGATGAGGAGCTGATTAGTAGTATAGCAAAGGCAAGTAAAGGGAAATTATTATTAATGGGAGATTTCAACTATCCAGAAATAAAATGGGATATGGCAGAAGCACTTGTAGAGTCAAAACCTTTTGTTACGTGCATAACTGACAATTTTTTAATTCAACATGTAGAAGCAGCCACCAGAGGCAAAAACATACTCGACCTAGTTTTTACCACAGAGGAAAATATGATTGAAAACGTTACCGTTGGGGAACTGTTTGGCTCAAGTGACCATCAAATCATCCGTTGGGATCTTATTGCAGGGAAAGAAGTAAACATAAAAACGCGAACATACGACTACTCTAAGGCAGATGTTAAGAGGATGAAAGAGGCAGCGAACCACATAATCTGGAAAGATATTATTGTAGGAACAGATGTTGAACAGGAGTGGGAAAGTTTTAAAACAGTTCTAGAAACGCTAAAAGAGGAATGTGTTCCATGTAGGGAGGTAAACCCCAAGCGTAAAAAGTGGATAACTAGATTTGTAGTGAAATGTAGAAGAGCAAAAAATAAAGCATGGCAAAAATATATAGAGGCAGGTAAATCAAAAGAAACATATGTAAAATATTTGGACAAGCAGAACATATCTCAGAAAGCAAATAAAACAGCAAAAATAGACTTTGAAAAAAAACTTGCTCAGAGGATCAAGACTGATAGTAAAAGCTTCTTTTCTTATGTTAGAAATAAACAAAGAACGAAAGACAAAGTAGGCCCTCTCATAGACAGTACAGGGAAAATAATAAGTGAGAATAGGGAGGCTGCTAATCTGCTCAATCAGTACTTTGGCACAGTCTTCACAAAGGAGGACTGCTCCGAGATCCCAGAGCCTATAGATATTTTTCAAAGAGACATGGATACAGCGGGATTAAGATCAATCTCTATTACAGAGGAAATGGTTTTTAAAAAATTGGAGGGGATTGAAAGTGAATAAATGTCCAGGTCAAGATGGTATTCACCCAAAATTGCTGAATGAAATTAGAAACCAACTAGCAAAACCATTGGCTATATTATGTTCTCAATCACTTACAAAAGGGATTGTTCCACGGGATTGGAAAGATGCAGGAGTGATCCCCTTATTCAAAAAAGGCAAAAAATCAGATCCGGCAAATTATAGACCCGTGAGTTTAACGAGCATAGTCTGTAAATTGTTAGAGTCAATAATCAAAGAAAACATTGTAATGCATTTAGACAAATTTAATCTAATTAGAAATAGTCAGCATGGGTTTACTAGAGGGAGATCATGCTTGACAAATCTATTAGAATTCATGGAGAAGGTTACTAAAATCATAGATAAAGGGGAGCCAGTGGATGTTATTTATCTAGACTTTTCAAAGGCCTTTGATAGAGTACCTCATCAAAGATTATTTGGAAAGTTAAAATCACATGGAATAGGTGGCGAAGTTGCCAAATGGATTGAAAATTGGTTAACGGGAAGAAGGCAGAGGGTGGGCATAAATAAGGAGTACTCTGAGTGGAGTGAAGTGAAAAGTGGTGTGCCACAGGGCTCGGTTTTGGGACCAATTTTGTTCTTGATATATATAAATGATTTGGACATTGATATGAGATCCATGATTGCAAAATTTGCTGAGGACACAAAACTATGCAGTAGTGTCTCATCTAAAGCGGAAGTGGATATATTGATGTCGGATTTAGATAAAATTCGAGAATGGTCTGTAAGCTGGCAAATGGAGTTTAATGTAGATAAATGTACAGTCATCCACATGGGTAGATCCAATATGGAACATAATTACAGAATGGGAGAAAACAATATTAGAAAGATAGATAAGGAAAGGGACCTAGGGGTTATAATAGATCATACAGGAAAGGTGAGTGAGCAAGTTAAGGTAGCAGTGAAAAAGGCAAATGCAATGTTAGGTATGATAAAAAGAAATATTAAACATAGGAGCAAGGAAGTGATCGTCAAACTGTATAAAGCTTTAGTTAGACCTAGATTGGAGTACTGTGTACAGGTGTGGAGTCCTTATCATAGAGGGGACATAAACATGCTAGAAAGAATACAAAAAAGAGCGACAAAGATGATAGTGGGATTCCAGAATTACAGTTATGAGGAACGACTCAGAAAAACCGGCCTACAGTGTCTCGAAGAGAGAAGAATTCGTGGTGACTTAATACAGGTTTATTAGATGATCAGAGGAATCGATAAATTAGACTATAACAAGTTTTTTAAAATACAGCCACCTACAATAACACGAGGGCATAGCTACAAGCTGATTAAAGAGAGGTCCAGGTTAGATATTAGGAAATATTTTTTTAGTCAGAGAGTGGTGTCTGCTTGGAATGCATTGCTAGGGGAGGTAGTGGAGGCAGGGACAGTTAATGCATTTAAGAATAAACTGGATGCGCATAGATTTTAGAGCAAGGTGTTGTAAATGTAACTGGTTGTATACAGACTCTGCAGGGTCTTCTAAACCAGTATAAAGATGTTAAGTTAAGTTAAGGAGGTATGTCTTGTTATATGACCAAAATAACGTAACTCTCTAACCCTGATTTCGGTCATTCATTCTCTTTTCACCCCCAACTTTTCCAATATCTCCACATTTGTTTTCTTCTCTTTCCAAGAAATGCGACCCAATCTTCTATGTACCCACATCTCGAAGGCTTCAATACTCTTTTCCAACTTGTTATTGATTGTCCATTTTCTGCGCCATAAAGTAGTGACGAGTATACATAACACCTGACAATTCTCATTTTCAAATCCTGATTTATCTGCTTGGATGTCAGTATGTGTCGCATGTTGCTGAATACCATCTTGGCCATACCTATTCTCTTTCTGATTTCTTGTTCACAGCTGCCATCTTCCGTTATTATATGACCTAGATAGGAGAAACTCTGTACCTGTTCCAGTAGTTGATCTTTTATTGTTATCTGCATACCTGGTTTCTTGTCACTTTTCTCAATTATCGAAGTCTTTGTTTTCTTGATGTTTATGTCTAATCCAAACTTGACTTATTGTGTATATTCTTGTCACAAACTCTTGACTTATTGTGTATACTCTTGTCACAAGCTCTTGTAATTCTTGCTCACTTTTTGCCATCAAAACGGTATTACCATTTTAAATTAAGTTAATACAAACACCAGTTTAACTCAATTTTACGTCAGTTTTACATTTGTTTAATTATGTAAATACAGACGCGAGTGAAGCCCGATTTTAAGGGATGGTTTTGCTTAGTTAATCTGCTGCAAAATAGGTTGACATACGAGGACCAGAGAAAGCACATGTGGCCATCACCAGTGGCAACACTAGACACGCTCTTTGGCAGTGTCGACATCCTCAGGATGACTGCTGCTTTCTTTTAACAAATTCAAGTTGACGTGACAGCGTATGAAGAAGAAGAAGAAGAAGAAGAAGAAGAAGAAGAAGAAGAAGAAGAAGAAGAAGAAGAAGAAGAAAAAGAAGAAGACACGACAATGTCTCAGTTTTACAGCTTGACTTTTGCAGCTTTACTTTTATAATTAAAATGAAAGCAAATATGAGTCAATAAAAAGTGATCTTTGAAGATTTTACTTACTGGAAGAAGCGGACAACCGGTTCATGACGTCAGCAGCTGTTGCGAACAAGAGATGAATGTATCCTAGGAGATATGCAGAAGGCAGGTGGAGCAGAGGATCCTTTTAGAGGTGTTTCATGACGTCACAGCATCAGTGATCCCTCACGGTAATGAACGCTATACTAGTCACAGAAAGCACGGCTACACTACCTCCACATGGGCATTTTCTTGTTGGATCCAGTCAAGCACAATGTCTTTAGCCTTCAGCTTCGGTCGGAGGGGGAAAAACCCCGCTCGGACGTCGCACGTGGACGGCACGCACGCTCGTGCAAGTTACACGTGATTAAGGTACGCAATCTGTATTGACGTCAGATGTACCTTATCAGATCTGTACTGATCTCCTGGAACTTTATCTTCATAAAGGTTGTAGGATAATACGATTAAACCTATAGATATAAATATAGGATAAAACTACACTTCTATAAATATTGAATAAAACTATACTTCTGTAAATATTGCATAAAACCATACTTCTATAAATATTGGATACAACTACACTTCTATAAATATTGGATAAAACTGCACTTCTATAAATATTGGATAAAACTACACTTCTAGAAATATTGGATAAAACTACACTTCTATAAATATCGAATAAAACTGAACTTCTATAAACATTTAATAAAACTACACTTCTATAAATATTGGTTAAAACTACACTTCTATAAATATTGGTTAAAACTACACCTATAAATATTGGATAAAACTATACTTTTATAAATATAGGTAAAAACTATTTCTATAAATATATGATAAAACTATATTCCTGTAAATTTATGATAAACCACTTCTATAAATATAGTATATTTAAGGCAGCCGCGTAGCGCAGGGGTTAGCGTGCTGGCTTCGCATCTGAATGGTCCTGGGTTCATTCCCCAGTTGAGGCGGAACGGCCCCCGGTCCGGGAAGTAAATGCGGCGAGGGAGAGGAGATGGCTACCGACCGCCATCATATAGCAGAGCCTTTGAAATGTGAGATCGCTAACATCTCAACCCCTAGGCAGTAATGCTTAGGGTTACTTTACTTTACTTTACTATAAATAAAGGATAAAATTGTATTTCTATAAATATAGAACCAAACTACATATTCTTTGAACATAAGATAACACTGTACTTCTACAAATGTAAGATACAACTTTTCTGAGTGAACTACAAACCTATATTAATCAAAAATGCAATTGCTTATAGAAGAGAAAGTTAAGACTATTTCTCCAGGAGTAGACAAAATTCTCATTGCTAGTAGATGATAAGACTTGGACTACAGAATGCCAGGGTTTGAAATCACGGACGAATAGAAAAAAACCAATACGAGCAGGTTCGTTCCTAGTCCGAGCTGTTCTCCAATCGAAAAGGTACATGATGTTGGAGAACATCAAGGAAGGGAACTGGCCAACCCAACTCAAAGCTGTCGCTTAGTCCATGAAGAGTTTTCTCCATCTCTGACGGCAATTGTTGCCATGGAATCCGCCTTTACCTTTAAACCCCATGAACACTTCTGATCACTAACATAAACAGAAAAGAGATGAAGGTATGCGTTAGGGGAAGTAAGAAAGATGAAGGTATGTGTCAGGGGAAGTAAAAGGGAGATGAAGGTATACGTCAGGGGAAGTAAAAAGGAGATGAAGGTATGCGTCAGGGGAAGTAAGAAAAGAAATTTCCGCAAGTCAGTATCGCTAGACATTCTCTGGAACTTCCCGGGAAAAAGAGGCAAAAGAATACAGGGGAAGTAAGAAAAGAGATGAAGGTATGCGTCAGGGGAAGTAAGACTTTATGTCCAAAACACCAATAATCTAGACCATTAGGTCCAAAACACCTTTGTCGTGTTGAAAACCATATGGAAATCTAAAGTGATCTGAATGCATAGCAAGCTAGGATCGTGAACCCAAATGTGGAGTCGGTCCTTCTATAGGTAGGGGAAACATGACTGACGGACAAACTCAGTATTAAGAGATTATAGGACTTTATCAACAAATCCCTGCGAAAGATTCTAGACCTGTAGTAGTTGGACAAGGTTACAGACGAAAGTTTATGGGAGAGAACGTGTCTAAGACACGAGGGACATGAAATATTGGGGACAAGTTGGCTCTGGATTGGTCACACACTTCGATTACCGCAAGTCAGTATCGCTAGACATTCTCTGGAACTTCCTGGGAAAAATAGGTCAAAGAATACAGGTAGAAAAGAAGTAGAGGACGATACAAGGAAATTCAGGGGAAAGCGAAAAGGACTGGATGCAATAGCTCAGGACATGTTTTCATGTCTCAAGATGGTAAGGGAATATGTGAAATAGTTGGTTGATGGAGCCTTTACTACAAGATGGTAAGGGAGATGGGTGAAGGTTGGTTGATGGAGCCTTTACTACAAGATGGTAAGGGAATATGTGAAATGGTTGGTTGATGGAGCCTTTACTACAAGATGGTAAGGGAGATGGGTGAAGGTTGGTTGATGGAGCCTTTACTACAAGATGGTAAGGGAATATGTGAAATGGTTGGTTGATGGAGCCTTTACTACAAGATGGTAAGGGAGATGGGTGAAGGTTGGTTGATGGAGCCTTTACTACAAGATGGTAAGGGAATATGTGAAATGGTTGGTTGATGGAGCCTTTACTACAAGATGGTAAGGGAGATGGGTGAAGGTTGGTTGATGAGGGAGATGTGATAAGGTTGGTTGATGAGGGAGATGTGATAAGGTTGGTTGATGAGGGAGATGTGAGAAGGTTGATTGATGAGGGAGATGTGAGAAGGTTGGTTGATGAGGGAGATGTGATAAGGTTGGTTGATGAGGGAGATGTGAGAAAGTTGATTGGTGAGGGAGATGTGATAAGGTTAGTTGCTGAAGCATGTGCCACAAGATGGTAAGGGAGATGGGAGAAAGTTGGTTAATGGAGCATGTACCACAAGATGGTAAGGGAGATGTGAGAAGATACATAAATATTAGATAAGATTGTACCTCTTTAAATATTATATAAAATTGTACTTCTATAAATATTAGTTGTAACTATACCTATATAAATATCAGAAAAATATGTACCTATAAAAATATTATATAATACTACACCTCTATAAATTTAAGATAAAAGTGAAGATCTATAAACATAAAAAATAACTTCTGTAAATACACGACAAAACTATAAATATAAGATGAACATGTATTGCTAAACATACAAATATAAATTTAGAATGCACTTCTATACATGCAAACATAAATTAAGACTGACCCTCGGTACATAAAATATAAATTAAGACCTAGCCTATACACAAACAAATATAAATTAAGACCTAGCCTATACACAAACAAATATAAATTAAGACCTTGCCTATACACAAACAAATATAAATTAAGACCTAGCCTATACACAAACAAATATAAATTATGACCTTACCTATACACAGACAAATACAGATTGAGACCTTGCCTATACACATATAAATACAAATTGAGACCTTACCTATACACAGACAAATACAAATTGAGACCTTACCTATTCACAGACAAATATAAATTGAGACCTTACCTATACACAGACAAATACAGATTGAGACCTTACCTATACACAGACAAATACAAATTGAGACCTTACCTATACACAGACAAATACAAATTGAGACCTTACCTATACACAGACAAATACAAATTGAGACCTTACCTATACACAGACAAATACAAATTATGACCTTGCCTATACACAGACAAATATAAATGAAGACTGGCCCTCTGTACATGTCATATGAGACTATTCCGTGGTTGCCTCGGTCCAGATAACATTAATGTCAGACTTAAGGCCTGTCTATGACGATAAGATTAATGTCAGACTTAAGCCCTGCCTATGATAAGATTAATGTCAGACTTAAGGCATGTCTATGATCACCAGATTAATGTCAGACTTAAGGCCTGCCTTCGATCACCAGATTAATATCAGACTTAAGGCCTGCCTTCGATCACCAGATTAATGTCAGACTTAAGGCCTGCCTATGATCAACAGACTAATGTCAGACTTAAGGCCTGCCTATGACGATAAGACTAATGTCAGACTTAAGGCCTGCCTATGATCACCAGACTAATGTCAGACTTAAGGCCTGCCTATGATAAGACTAATGTCAGACTTAAGGCCTGCCTATGATCACCAGATTAATGTCAGACTTAAGGCCTGCCTATGATAAGACTAATGTAAGACTTAAAGCCTGCCTATGATAAGACTAATGTCAGACTTGAGGCCTACCTATAACGACCAGAAAAACACGACCGTGCCCGAAGAGATGCAGCACGAGAATGGTATAGCAGCTGTGATACTGCAGCAGAGCGGTAATGGTCAGAATATGATTATCCTGCACATATCCAGTAAGTGGATATGGATATAAACCAGAGGAAGACGATCAATGTCGACTTTGAAAGCCTCAACTACAGACACACGCGACGTGCCAGCCCCAGTGACGAGTCAGAGTTGAATCCGAGGATTGACATAAACTATCCGCGCGCACACAGAGAGCATGTCTCAATCAAAAAGACATGGCCGTTTCTTCACACGTCCAATATGGAGGACATCTTGTCCTGTCAAGTTTGGATGATGTGCGGACATGACCCATCACTAGAAACCTCACGTCTCACCATTTGTTCCGACTGTAACCTCATCTTATCGTGCGGCCAATCCAGGAGCAGAGACAACTCCATTCTGCATTTCCCAGGCATATCTATCCGCCATCTTGGCATGTAGTCTCCGCCCAGTTGCTATTTTTAAAATAATAAACCCGTTGCTATTGGAGGAAATCTAGCCGTCTGATTGACAGGTCTGTTCTTCGTCCCAGGCACCTGACAACTAGCGATGTTTCTATAGTTCTCTGCCATATTCATAGATCAGAGCAAATATTTGTCTCTACAACCGCCTAATCGGTTCGTCTACTACAATCTCCGACGGTTGATGCCAACCTCTCTTTCCTCAAACAATGAACGTCTCTGTGACGTAGTGGTTTGAGCTGTTGCTCATGTCGATTAGGTAATGTCAAATGTAGGGCCATAACACGCGCTGCTGTTGGGGATGGAGTGTCCTGTACTAAACTTGTTTTTGAGGTGAGATCACCAGATCCCTTGTTCGCTTAGCTTCCTTACAGTAAGTCATGTACCCATTTACAACCAGGGAACCGGGTTCAGCTATCAACACGTTCTAGTCGAACCAGCTGTAAACGATTACCCGGCTTACTGTCTTCTTCTTCTTTCTTTTTCCTTCTTTTGTGTCCTGTTTGTGTCTTTCAGGTTATGAAGAGGTTTCTTGACCGGGCCCTAGTATGTGCTTGTCCCTTTCAGCGTCATGTTATGAAGAGGTTTCTTGACCGGGCCCTAGTATGTGCTTGTCCCTTTCAGCGTCAGGTTATGAAGAGGTTTCTTGACCGGGCCCTAGTATGTGCTTGTCCCTTTCAGCGTCAGGTTATGAAGAGGTTTCTTGACCGGGCCCTAGTATGTGCTTGTGCCTTTCAGCGTCAGGTTATGAAGAGGTTTCTTGACTGGGCCCTAGTATGTGCTTGTGCCTTTCAGTGTCAGGTTATGAAGAGGTTTCTTGACCGGGCCCTAGTATGTGCTTGTCCCTTTCAGCGTCAGGTTATGAAGAGGTTTCTTGACCGGGCCCTAGTATGTGCTTGTCCCTTTCAGCGTCAGGTTATGAAGAGGTTTCTTGACCGGGCCCTAGTATGTGCTTGTGCCTTTCAGCGTCAGGTTATGAAGAGGTTTCTTGACTGGGCCCTAGTATGTGCTTGTGCCTTTCAGTGTCAGGTTATGAAGAGGTTTCTTGACCGGGCCCTAGTATGTGCTTCGTACACGGGGAGCTTTACTGCTTCCATTGTATCTCTGTCCCAAGGTTGAACCATAAAAGCCAAGATCCCAAGATTGAAACATTGAAACATAAAAGCCAAGATACAAAGAACATAAACAAAAGTGACAAGATCCCAAGACCCCAAGATCTAAACAAAAGCGACACGATCCCAAGACCCCAAAATCTAAACAAAAGCGACACGATTCCAAGATCTAAACAAAAGCGACACGATCCCAAGACCCCAAGATCTAAACAAAAGTGACAAGACCCCCAAGATCTAAACAAAAGTGACAAGACCCCAAAATCTAAACAAAAGCGACACGATCCCAAGATCTAAACAAAAGTGACAAGACCCCAAGATCTAAACAAAAGTGACACGATCCCAAGACCCCAAGATCTAAACAAAAAGTGACAAGACCCCAAGATCTAAACAAAAGTGACAAGACCCCAAGATCTAAACAAAAGTGACACGATCCCAAGACCCCAAGATCTAAACAAAAGTGACAAGACCCCAAGATCTAAACAAAAGTCACACGATTCCAAGACCCCAAGATCTAAACAAAAGTGACAAGACCCCAAGATCTAAACAAAAGTGACACGATCCCAAGACCCCAAGATCTAAACAAAAGTGACAAGACCCCAAGATCTAAACAAAAGTGACAAGACCCCAAAATCTAAACAAAAGCGACACGATCCCAAGATCTAAACAAAAGTGACAAGACCCCAAGATCTAAACAAAAGTGACACGATCCCAAGACCCCAAGATCTAAACAAAAGTGACAAGACCCCAAGATCTAAACAAAAGTGACAAGACCCCAAGATCTAAACAAAAGTGACACGATCCCAAGACCCCAAGATCTAAACAAAAGTGACAAGACCCCAAGATCTAAACAAAAGTGACAAGACCCCAAGATCTAAACAAAAGTGACACGATCCCAAGACCCCAAGATCTAAACAAAAGTGACAAGACCCCAAGATCTAAACAAAAGTGACAAGACCCCAAAATCTAAACAAAAGCGACACGATCCCAAGATCTAAACAAAAGTGACAAGATCCCAAGATCTAAACAAAAGCGACAAGATCTCAATTTTGAAACATGAAAGCCAAGGTCCCAAGATTGAAACAACAAAGTCAAGAAATGTTGACACGGCCCCCAGAGTTTCAAGCCTAGATTGGTGCGCCATAAAGCCCTTTGTTTAATCATCTAGCCATCATGACGAGTCAAATGCCTGTCCGGCGTCCACATATGTTATTGAGAGGCAAATAAACGATGCAGTTATCTCACCATACACCGCTAATCGATATTTCATGGAGCACCCGTCTTTGCCTCGTGTCTATCGTTACCACGCTGATGGCCTTTACACCCATAGCTCTTACGGGCACTTGGCGACACCACTCGCTCGTTTAACCACCGACTAATCGATGACAGTTGTGACAGATCGATGTTGGTATAGTTTATATTCGATTACATACGTCGTTAATATCCAGGGGTCGCCTGCCCAGGCATCATTGCACGTGCTTGAGTGGCACAGAAAGGCAGACCAGTGCTTCTCAACCTGGTCGCTAGTGACCATTAGTGGGAGATTTTAGTTTTTGATGGACGGTAGCAGAATAGTTACATTCTGTATTAAAAACTTATTGTTACTATTATTATTTTGTGGCAATGCAGAGGCTGCTACACAACCTGAGGACAGTAGGAGAGAGGATACCCAACCTGAGGACAGTAGGACAGATTCTACCCAACCTGAGGACAGTAGGACAGAGGTTACACAACCTGAGGACAGTAGGACAGAGGCTACCCAACCTGAGGACAGTAGGACAGAGGCTATCCAACCTGAGGACAGTAGGACAGAGGCTATCCAACCTGAGGACAGTAGGACAGAGGCTACACAACCTGAGGACAGTAGGACAGAGGCTATACAACCTGAGGACAGAGGCTACCCAACCTGAAGAAAGTACGACAGAGGCTACCCAACCTGAAGAAAGTACGACAGAGGCTACCCAACCTGAGGACAGTAGGACATAGGCTATCCAACCCGAGGACAGTAGGACAGAGGTTACACAACTTGAGGACACTGGCAGACTACCAACAGACCAACAAGAGTGAACAGTTGTGAGAACCTGTGTTTTTCCCGTGGCAGCATACGGTTGTCAAACATGGACAGTTACCAAAACTTCAAGGAAGAGAATCGAGTCCTTCAAGTCGGGATCAAGAAGATGAGCAACGTAAGAGCTGACTACTAGGATCAGGGCCAGCGAACCATAGCTGCCAAGACCCTTCTACACCTCCACGCGGTGATCCTGGATAAAAGGCTGCAGTAGGGCAGACTAGCTAAGGAGAAGGGATCGAAGAGGGAATGATAACCCAGTACTAAAAAAATGCTTGCTGAAGTCGGATGTGTTGGACCGAAAGGTGCAAATATCGCAGCTAAGCTGTAAACTACGACACAACGCATTCCGTTCTCTGGACTACATTCTGCTACTTAAGCCTTTTCAGGGTTTGGTAGTGGGGGATTGAGAACGAACGAAGAAGAAGAAGAAGAAGAAGAAGAAGAAGAAGAAGATGAAGAAGAAGAAGAAGAAGAAGAAGAAGAAGAGTCCTTCAAGTCGAAATGTTATAGAAAGGATCTCAGAAAACATGGACCGAAAAGAAAGAAGAATGCAGACATTCGAAAAGAGTTGGACATAGAGGATAACTGGTTCATAAATTCCATAATGAACAGAAAATTGAAATAATTTGGCCACACCAAAAGACACAACGGTCTTGGGAGGATGTTAATTGAAGGCTTGGTGCCGGGCAAGAGAGACAGACCGAGGAGGTGATGGCACCACGATGTCAAGGGTATGACTCTGGAGCAGGCTGGAGATCTGGCAAGAGATTGAGTTTCTTTCAGATGTTATGTGATAGGAGCCATGTACTGCACAGGACATGCAACATGATGATGATGTATTAAAACATCCACAATATACAGACTTGGAGGACGATCACGGAATTGTTTTCAATTTAGATTTCAGAGGGCATTAAGGAATATTTAACTTGACGTAACGTTTTTATACTGGTTTAGAAGACTCATCACAGTCTGTATACAACCAGTCACATTTGCATTACCCTGCTTTAAAAGCTATGCACATCCAATCTATTCTTAAATGCATTAACTGTCTCTGCCTTCACTACCTCCTGGGGTTATGTATTCACCACTCTCTGGTTAAACAAATATTTCCTAATATCCAATCTGGACTTTTCTTTAGTTAATTTGTTTTTGTGTTTTCTTGTTCTCCAATGACCCTCGCGGACTTTCAACAAGTGGGCGCAGGTATAGAGAGACGAGCCCTGGCTTGGACTTAAGACATTTGTGGGGAGTTCGTTTTAATATTAAGACAGAATATTATGTGTCAATATTTTTGTTCATTATATTAATGAAACCGACTTGAGGGGAATGGTAAGACAGTAAAGGGAAAACAAAGGGCTCAGCTTAAAGAACAAGAAATCGGAGGTGATGGTAGTGAGGAAGACTCCTGGCTCTCCAAAATGGTGGGTCAGAGCGAAGAGGGCCGAATTGAGACAAGTTAACACGTTGAAATACCTGGGCATATACATAACATCAGGTGGGAGATGGATACCTGGGCTCATAACATCAGGTGAGAGATGGATACCTGGGCTCATAACATCAGGTGGGAGATGGATACCTGGGCTCATAACATCAGGTGGGAGATGGATACATGGGCTCATAACATCAGGTAGGAGATGGATACCTGGGCTCATAACATCAGGTGGGAGATGGATACCTGGGCTCAATGACATCAGGTGGGAGATGGTTACCTGGGCTCATAACATCAGGTGGGAGATGGTTACCTGGGCTCATGACATCAGGTGGGAGATGGTTACCTGGGCTCATAACATCAGGTGGGAGATGGTTACCTGGGCTCATAACATCAGGTGGGAGATGGATACCTGGGCTCATAACATCAGGTGGGAGATGGTTACCTGGGCTCATAACATCAGGTGGGAGATGGATACCTGGGCACATACATAACATCAGATGGGAGATGGTTACCTGGGCTCATAACATCAGGTGGGAGATGGATACCTGGGCGCATACATAACATCAGATGGGAGATGTAATTACGAAATAAAATGAAGAATAGCCCAAGCAAAATCGGTCTTCCAGAACATGAAGGGAATATTGTGCAACAAAACCGTGTCGCTGGAACTGAGATAGAGAGTCCTTGGCTGCTACATGGAACCAGTACTGACATATGGCAGTGAATCATGGACAATTAGCAAACAGCCACTTAGACCTTTGGAAGCAGCGGAGATGTGGTTTTACAGAAGGATGCTCCGGATCCAATGGACTGCAAGGACGACTGATGATACAGTACTCGAGGAGGGACACACACGAAGACAACTTGTTGCATGGATCAGAACAAGGCAGGCATCCTTTATCGGGCATGTTATGAGAAGAGGCGGCTTGGAGCACGTCGTGACAACCGGAAAGATAGCAGGAAAGAGAGACAGAGGAAGGCCGAGAGAGAAGATGTTGAACAGCCTGAGAGACAGAATAAGGCCGAGAGAGAAGATGTTGGACAGTCTGAGAGACAGAGGAAGGTCGAGAGAGAAGATGTTGGACAGCCTGAGAGACAGAGGAAGGCCGAGAGAGAAGATGTTGGACAGTCTGAAAGACAGAGGAAGGTCGAGAGAGAAGATGTTGGACAGCCTGAGAGGCAGAGGAAGGCCCAGAGAGAAGATGTTGGACAGCCTGATAGACAGAGGAAGGCCGAGAGAGAAGATGTTGGACAGCCTGAGAGACAGAGGAAGGAAGAGAGAGAAGATGTTGAACAGCCTGAGAGACAGAGGAAGGCAGAGAGAGAAGATGTTGGACAGCCTGAGAGACAGAGGAAGGCAGAGAGAGAAGATGTTGGACAGCCTGAGAGACAGAGGAAGCCGAGAGAGAAGATGTTAAACAGCCTGGGAGAGGAAGGAAGAGAGAGAAGATGTTGGACAGCCTGAGAGACAGAGGAAGGAAGAGAGAGAAGATGTTGGACAGCCTGAGAGAATGGCACGCGCTACATTCAACAACGGGTTGGTCAACGACACACGTGATAGTAGTGGGTGGAGGTCCATGATCACCAACGTCAACCGGCAGGGCACCTGATGATGATAATGAGCCCCTTTCAGGCATGACTATAGGATGATACGACTTGGAGATGGAAACAAAAATTATAGAGGCCTCTCCACCTCATAAGCTTGTGCATCGTTCTATGGAGAACAAGATATTGTCAATACAGCAGTTCACCCCTCTTCAGGTAACTAATTGATCCAGGAGACCAGCATTGGCCGATACAGACTGGAGTCAGAGACGTCGCAGGAGTTACCAGAATATCGATGGAACCATCACTATACGGCCTTATGGACACCAGCTCCAGCGATGAAACCACCACTAGACGGCCTTAGGGACACCAGCTCCAGCGATGGAACCACCACTAGACGGCCTTAGGGACACCAGCTCCAGCGATGGAACCACCACTAGACGGCCTTAGGGACACCAGCTCCAGCGATGGAACCACCACTAGACGGCCTTAGGGACACCAGCTCCAGCGATGGAACCACCACTAGACGGCCTTAGGGACACCAGCTCCAGCGATGGAACCACCACTAGACTGCTTTAGGGACACCAGCTCCAGCGATGGAACCACCACTAGACGGCCTTATGGACACCAGCTCCAGCGATGGAACCACCACTATACGGCCTTATGGACACCAGCTCCAGATTTTCTCTTATGGTTACCTCCCGAAGCCTTTCCCGTGAACAGGTATCCCACAAGGCAGCGGGGAAGGGGAACCGTTTTTATCATAACAGTTTATTAGACCTACTAAACTCTCATGTCCAAACGGCCTACTTACGGGTGGTGTGTCCGGTTTTTGATTATTTTATGGCACCGTATGATAAATAATGCGGTAAGTTTGTTTACTTTTGTTCCCAAAAACTATCATTCTATATGTTTTCACTCGATCCCTGGACACTTGAACCCCAATAACATTAACAAGGCAGACATACTAAAGGGATCAATACAAGAGGGATCAATACAAGAACAGCCACACACAGCAACAACTTTACAAACAGCTCATAAGATCAGCAAACAAAGAAACTTGGCTGAACAGATGGGAAATGGGAAACACGGGGAGGAAGGTCTACAAGGAAGGATCAGAGCACCATTTTCCGACTGAGAACCCAACACATCCCACTAAACAAACACCTGAACAGAACCCAACACATCCCACTAAACAAACACCTGAACAGAACCCAACACATCCCACTAAACAAACACCTGAACAGAACCCAACACATCCCACTAAACAAACACCTGAACAGAACCCAACACATCCCACTAAACAAACACCTGAACAGAACCCAACACATCCCACTAAACAAACACCTGAACAGAACCCAACACATCCCACTAAACAAACACCTGAACAGAACCCAACACATCCCACTAAACAAACACCTGTACAGAACCCAACACATCCCACTAAACAAATACCAGAACAGAATCCAACCACAACCCACTCCTGATCGCCAGCTGTGTAGACACCCATATGAAACCGTTGGTCATCATCTCTTTGATTGCTCAGCGCTCAACGATATTAGGATGGTGCTTCTTCTTCGAGGCCAGATAAATGGAATACTGTGTTTGGCACTAGACAACAACTGACAAACACGTACAGATACCATCCCATGGCATTGGGTCCAAGAGTGAGTGCCCTTATACTGCTGGACCCGTAACAACAACAACCTATATTTTCTCTAAGTTTGTTAAGAACACCACAATAACGCACCCGCCATCTTATAATCGTAATTTGATTGTAATTGATATAATTAATAATCTATTTCACTGACAAGATGTCATGGCGTCTTCTTACAAAAACAAGACTTTAACTTGGGACGAACTCACGAACATGTTGCACATGGTTGTCGTGGATGACAGAGGAACACGTGTCCATAAATTGACGCCCATTAATCTGTCTGCAAAGATCTGGCACAGATTGTGAGCAGATCAGCTTCCGCTCTGGCATATTTGTGTTTTATGTGACAGTCGGCAGGCACGATTATCGTCCGTGTTAATTGTATGAGCTGCCTTCCTTGGCTACAAGTACCATTCAGCGTTTAGGTGATAACCCCAGCTTGGTTTGATTTATAACAGTGTCTCCCAACCTTTGCTACACCAGCGGGCCGGTGGAGATAGGACAGAGGTTTCGTGGACCACTCAGACAGAAATACATTTATATAGTATGTTTTTTATTAGTTTTTAAATGTAATATTATAAAATGAAACTTCTATATTTATTTAAGGGGAGAGGAGGCTAACGTCTGGTCAGGTGGGGAGGGGAGGCTAACGTCTGGTCAGGTGGGGAGGGGAGGCTAACGTCTGGTCAGGTGGGGAGAAGAGACTAACGTCTGGTGGGGAGAGGAGAGGAAACTAACGTCTGGTGGGGAGAGGAGACTAACGTCTGGTCATGTGGGGAGAGAAGACTAACGTCTGGTCAGGTGGGGAGGGGAGACTAATGTCTGGTG
This sequence comes from Ariolimax columbianus, assembly GCA_036924085.1. Classification (NCBI taxonomy): domain Eukaryota; kingdom Metazoa; phylum Mollusca; class Gastropoda; order Stylommatophora; family Arionidae; genus Ariolimax; species Ariolimax columbianus. The sequence continues at coordinate 1,188,092 of JAVGWX010000023.1, forward strand.
GGGAGGGGAGACTAACGTCTGGTCAGGTGAGGAAAGGAAACTAACGTCTGGTGGGGAGATGAGGCTAATGTCTGGTCTGGTGGGGAGGGGAGACTGACGTCTGGTCAGGTGAGGAAAGGAAACTAACGCCTGGTGGGGAGATGAGGCTAATGTCTGGTCTGGTGGGGAGGGGAGACTGACGTCTGGTCAGGTGGGGAGGGTAGACTAACGTCTGGTGTCTTGGGGAGAGGAGACTGACGTCTTATCAGGTGGGGAGGGGAGACTAACGTCTGGTCAGGTGGGGGGGGGGGAGAGGAGAGTAACGTCTGGTCAGATGGGGAGAGGAGACTAACGTCTGGTCAGGTGGGGAGAGAAGACTAACGTCTGGTCAGGTGGGGAGAGAAGACTAACGTCTGGTCAGGTGGGGAGAGAAGACTAACGTCTGGTCAGGTGGGGAGAGAAGACTAACGTCTGGTCAGGTGGGGAGAGAAGACTAACGTCTGGTCAGGTGGGGAGAGAAGACTAACGTCTGGTCAGGTGGGGAGAGAAGACTAATGTCTGGTCAGGTGGGGAGAGAAGACTAACGTCTGGTCAGGTGGGGAGGGGAGACTAACGTCTGGTCAGGTGGGGAGAGAAGACTAACGTCTGGTCAGGTGGGGAGAGAAGACTAACGTCTGGTCAGGTGGGGAGAGAAGACTAACGTCTGGTCAGGTGGGGAGAGAAGACTAACGTCTGGTCAGGTGGGGAGGGGAGACTAACGTCTGGTCAGGTGGGGAGGGGAGACTAACGTCTGGTCAGGTGGGGAGAGAAGACTAACGTCTGGTCAGGTGGGGAGGGGAGACTAACGTCTGGTCAGGTGGGGAGAGAAGACTAACGTCTGGTCAGGTGGGGAGAGAAGACTAACGTCTGGTCAGGTGGGGAGGGGAGACTAACGTCTGGTCAGGTGGGGAGAGAAGACTAACGTCTGGTCAGGTGGGGAGAGAAGACTAACGTCTGGTCAGGTGGGGAGAGAAGACTAACGTCTGGTCAGGTGGGGAGAGAAGACTAACGTCTCGTCAGGTGGGGAGGGGAGACTAACGTCTGGTCAGGTGGGGAGGGGAGACTAACGTCTGGTCAGACAAACATGCTGGCCAAGACCCCTACCTGGACCTCATCGTAGTTTTCCCTGTAAACAGGCTGATTTCGTGGCAGCCCCGCTAACGAGGTGGGGGAACTACGTAATTCTCGTAGTAGTGACCGATTAGCTTTTTATAACTGTCTAAAGGAAGCCGGCTCATCTTTTTCTTCTTATCCGTCTTCTTTTTCTTCTTCTTCAATCAACTGATGCTGTGCTGCTAGTCCGGTGAGGTTCGTGAAGAAGTCTGTGCGTTTCAGGCCTTCGCCGGTCCCCTACAACTTTTCGAACATGGTCGCTCTAGTCTGGACCTGTCTTTAAACAATTTGTAGTTGTGCCCCCTCATTCTTGTAGCTGGTTGTACTATGAAAAACTTGGTATAATCTAATGTATCCTTTCCAGTTATTTTAAACACTTGTATTAAGTCACCTCAAACTCTTCTTTGTTCTAGCCACTGAAGACCAGTTTTCTTGAGTCTTTCCCCTTAACTATCATTCTAAAACCCTGCGATCATTTGTGTAGCTCTTCTTTTTACCCTTTCCAGCATGTTTATATCCACTCTATTATATGAACTCCACACCTGAACACAGTACTCTAATTTAGGCTTCACTAATGATTTATATAACTTGACTATTACTTCCTTGCTATTATGTGAAATGTTTCTTTTTATCATGCCCAACATGGCATTTGACTTTCTCACTGCCACCTGGACTTGCTTCCGCCCCTTTCCTGTAAGATCTTTTATAACACATAGGTCTGTTTCCTTTTTATTTTCCTAATAGTGTTCTCTCCCATACTGTAATTATGTTCGACATTTTTTCCTAATAGTGTTCTCTCCCATACTGTAATTATGTTCGACATTTTTTTCCCTAATAGTGTTCTCTCCCATATTGTAATTATGTGCGACATTTTTTCCAGAACAACGACACTAACACTTTGCTAATTTCAATTGTTTGAGATGTTTTTTACCAGATTGTGTACATCCCTGAACATCGCCAGCTGTTGTTTATTTGTTGGACAGAATAAGGCGGTGACAATTTACAACGGACATGTTTATTGTATTCAATGTTAAATAGGCAGCCATTATGCCTGGAGATATCAGTGCATCGCGGAGGTAGCAGTGTTCTATTAACACACTTGATTTGGGAGTCAAGGTAACGCGAGTTTACGTGCGTGTCTTTGTATGGTCCTAATTGTGTCTTTGTGTGGTCTTAATAGTGTCTTTGTATGGTCCTAATTGTGTCTTTGTGTGGTCTTAATCGTGTCTTTGTGTGGTCCTAATTGTGTCTTTGTGTGGTCCTAATAGTGTCTTTCTGTGGTCTTAATCGTGTCTTTGTGTGGTCTTAATCGTGTCTTGTTTGTGTCTGCGCGAGTTTATGTGCGTGTCTTGTGTGGTCCTAATCGTGTCTTTGTGTGGTTCTAATCGTGTCTTTGTGTGGTCCTAATCGTGTCTTTGTGTGGTCCTAAGAGTGTCTTTGTGTGGTCCTAAGAGTGTCTTTGTGTGGTCTTAATAGCGTCTTTATGTGGTCCTAATCGTGTCTTTGCGTGGTCCTAATCGCGTCTTTGCAGGGTCAATAGTGTCTTTGTGTGGTCCTAATAGTGACTTTGTGTGGTCCTAATAGTGTCTGTGTGTTGTTCTAATCGTGTCTTTGTGTGGTCCTAATAGTGTCCCTGTGTGGTCCTAATAGTGTCTTTGTGTGGTCCTAATCGTGTCTTTGTGTGGTCTGAATAGTGTCTTTGTGTGGTCTTAATCGTGTCTTTGTGTGGTCCTAATCGTGTGTTTGTGTGGTCCTAATCGTGTCTTTGTGTGGTCCTAAGAGTGTCTTTGTGTGGTCCTAATCGTGTCTTTGTGTAGTCCTAATCGTGTCTTGTTTGTGCCTACGCGAGTTTATGTAGTGAGTTTCCGTTTGTGTCTTTGTCCTAGTCCATTCTTGTTTGTGTCTGCCGGAGTTTTACTCATCTCTTCCAGTAGTTATATATGTCTCCAATAATGTTTGTGACAAACATATGCCAGTACATATATTTCCCTAATATTCTGATACCGCCCTCATATAGCAGAGCCTTTGAAATGTCAGATAGCTAACACCTCACACCACTACGGCCGTAATGCAATGGGTTACTTTACTTTTTTACTGTACTATTTACAGATATAATCTCCCCTATACTGTTTACAGATATAATCTCCCCTATACTATTTACAGATATAATCTCCTTTATATTATTTACATATACCATCTCCCCTGTCCTAGTACAAATTTTCGTCTCAAGAACGAAGATCATTTCAAACATAGCGATATTGTGAAGATATTTGGGAGATATTTGGGGGAGATATTGGAGATATATTGGAGATATATTGTGTAGATATTGTGTAGATATTGTGAAGATATTGGGGAGATATTGGGGAGATATTGGGGAGATATTGGGGAGATTATGGGGAGATATTGGGGAGATATTGGGGAGATATTGGGGAGATATTGGGGAGATATTGGGGAGAGTGGAGAAACTTTGATTAAGCTGGCCAGACCACCCATGGCTGGAAGACTTATCGTGTAGTTGTTACAAACCTATGCTCCACATTAGGCCCTATATGGTTTGATTGATCGACTGAATTGTGTTTTTTCAGTCCAGTTGAAGTGCCATCTCCTTACCGAAGGTCGGCTGCAATGTATCCCCATTGTACTCTATCTCTTCTCGTAATGGTGTAATCTGATACTTTTCCCAGTCCATCTCCTGATGTTATCCACCCCCTTAAAACGTTGTCTTCCTCTTGAACGACTGCCTTCCACCCTCCCCTCCAGTATGGTCTCCAACAAGGAGGTATGTCTTGTTATATGACCAAAATAACGTAACTCTCTAACCCTGATTTCGGTCATTCATTCTCTTTTCATCCCCAACTTTTCCAATGCCTCCACATTTGTTTTCTTCTCTTTCCAAGAAATGCGACCCAATCTTCTATATACCCACATCTCGAAGGCTTCAACACTCTTTTCCAACTTGTTATTGATTGTCCATGTTTCTGCGCCATAAAGTAGTGAAGAGGATACATAACACCTGACAATTCTCATTTTAAAATCCTGATTTATCTGTTTGGATGTCAGTATGTGTCGCATGTTGTCGAATACCATCTTGACTGACTTCTGTTTTTTATTATGTTGAAAGTCAGGTTCCTGCCAGAGACAGGTTTGAGTTGATCAGGCCAGTTATGGGTACCCTACAGAAGGATGAAGAGACAGACGCTCGGGAAAATGCATATGCACAGATGATTATAGATTGTGGTGTGAATATGGACGAACGGAGAAAGTGTGTTCAGTCTGGATAAATCCGAAAAACACGAAATCAACACCTGACTGGGACAATAGATATACCATTGGCTGGCTGCTTGGGCGGAGACCTGAGCACTTCTGTGTAAGGATGTTGGTTCCTAGATACAATGTTCAAGTATAGGCCAGCTAAGTATATGTTCTGGAATCCTAAAGGATAGAGAACTAGGAGCTGATTGAAACAATATTGAAGAAGAAAGATTGATACAATCAAAAAGGCAAAAAGAGAGAAGTGCACAGTTTGACAGGATGATAGACGCAACAGGAAACATTACACACGACACATGACACATTACACACGACACATGACACATTACACACGACACATGACACATTACACACGACACATGACACATTACACACGACACATGACACATTACACACGCCACAAGATGCATTACACAACACATGATACATTACACACACCACATGACACATTACACACGACACATGACACATTACACACGACACATGACACATTACACACGACACATGACACATTACACACGCCACATGACACATTACACACGACACATGACACATTACACACGACACATGACACATTACACACGACACATGACACATTACACACGCCACAAGATGCATTACACAACACATGATACATTACACACACCACATGATTCATTATTCACGAAACATGACACATTACACAACACACATTACACACGACACATTACACAGGACACATTGCACAAGACACATTACACAAGACACATTACACATTACACCCGACACATTACACAAGACACATTACATACGACACAGGACACATTATACAGGACACATTACACAAGACACATTACACACGTCACATTACACATGACACATTACACACGCCACATGATACATTACACACGACACATGATACATTACACACGCCACATGATACATTACACACGCCACATGATACATTATTCACGATACATAACACATTACACAAGACAGAGGACACATTACACAGGACACATTACACAAGACACATCACATAGGAAACATTACACAGGACACATTACAAACTACAGAGGACACATTACACAGTACACATTATACACGACAGAGGACACATTACACAGGATACATTACACAAGACACATTACACAGGACACATTACACAAGACACATTACACACGACAGAGGACACATTACATGGATACATTACACAAGACACATTACACAGGACACATAACAAAAGACACATTACACACGATACCTGAAAAATTAGACAAGACACACGACACATTACACGCCACATGCCACATTACACACGTCACTTGATACATTACACACGCCACATGATATATTACACACGACAGAGGACACATTACACAGGACACATTACACAAGACACATTACACACGACACAGGACACATTACACAGGACACATTACACAAGACATATTACACATTACACAAGACACATTACACATTACACACGACACATTACACATGACACATAACAAAAGACACATTACACACGATACATGACAAATTGGACAAGACACATTACACACGACACAGTACACAGGACACATAACAAAAGACACATTACACACGATACATGACACATTAGACAAGACACACGACACATTACACGCCACATGACACATTACACACGTCACATGATACATTACACACGACAGAGGACACATTACACAGGACACATTACACAAGACACATTACACACGACACAGGACACATTACACAGGACACATAATAAAAGAAACATTACACATTATACAATACACATTACACAAGACACATTACACACGCCACATTACACAGGACACATAACAAAAGACACATTACACACTATACATGACACATTAGACAAGACACACGACACATTACACGCATTAGGACACATTACACACGTCACTTGATACATTACACACGCCACATGATACATTACACACGACAGAGGACACATTACACAGGACACATTACACAAGACACATTACACATTACAAAAGACACATTACAAATTACACAGGACACATTACACAAGATACATTACACATTACACAACACACATTACACACGACACATTACACAGGACACATTACACAAGACATATTACACATTACACAAGACACATCACACATTACACACGACACATTACACATGACACATTACACACGCCACATGACACATTACACACGCCACGTGATACACTACACACGAGACATGATACATTACACACGCCACATGATACATTACACACCACATGATACATTATTCACGATACATGACACATTACACACGACAGAGGACACATTACACAGGACACATTACACAAGACACATTACACAAGACACATTACACAGGACACATTACACACTACAGAGGACACATTACACAGGGCACATTACACACGACAGAGGAAACATTACACAGGACACATTACACAAGAAACATTACAGAAACATTACACAGGACACATTACACAAGACACATTACACACAAAATAGGACACATTACAAAGGACACATTACACAAGACACATTACACATTACACAATGCACATTACACATTACACAGGACACATTACACCAGACACATTACACATTACACAAGACACATTACACACGACATTACACAGGACACATTACACAAGACACATTACACATTACACAAGAAACATTACACATTACACACGACACATTACACAAGACACATTACACACGACACAGGACACATTACACAAGACACGTTACACATTACACACGACACATTACACATGGCACGTTACACCCGACACATTACACAAGACACATTACATACGACACATTACACACGACACATTACACAATACATTACACAGGACACATCACACAGGACACATTACATAAGACACATTACACACGACACATTACACAGGACACATTACACATGACACATTACACAAGACAAATTTCACACGACACATTATACAATACACATTACACAAGACACATTACACAGTACACATTACACAGGACATATTACACAAGACACATTACACACGACACATTACACACGATACACGACACAGAACACATTACACAGGACACATTACACAACACACATTACACACGACACAAGACACATTACACAGGACACATTACACAGTACACATTACACACGAAAAAGAACACATTACACAAAAAACATTACACACGACATAGTACACATTACACAGGACACATTACACAGAACACATTACACACGACACAGTACACATTACACAGGATACATTACACAGAACACATTACACAAAACACAATGCAAATTATACATGACACATTACACAGAACACATTACACACGACACAGGGCACATTACACAGGACACATTACACATTACACACGACACATTACACAGGGCACATTACACACGACACATTACACACGACACATTATACAATACACATTACACAAGACATATTACACACGACACATTACACAGGACATATTACACAAGACACATTACACACGACACATTACACAGGACACATTACACAAGACACATTACACAAGACACATTACACACGACACAGGACACATTACACAGGACACATTACACAACACACATTACACACGACACAGGACACATTACACAGGACACATTACACAGGACACATTATACACGACACGGTACACATTACACACGAAAAAGAACACATTACACAAAAAACATTACACACGACATAGTACACATTACACAAGACACATTACACAGAACACATTACACACGACACAGTACACATTACACAGGACACATTACACAGAACACATTACATACGACACAGGACACATTACACAGGACACATTACACAGGACACATTACACAGGACACATTACACAGGACATATTACAAAGGACACATTGCACACGACACATTACACACGACACATTACACACGACACATTACACATGACACATTACACATGACACAGGACAAATTAGTTATTACACAGGACAAATTACACATGAGTCAGGAAACATTAAACATTGCACAGGACAAATTACCCATGACACAGGCCACATTACACAGGGCACATTACACAAGACACATTACACAGGACACATTACACAGGACACATTACACATGAGACAGGACACATTACACAGGAGACATTACACAGGACACATTATACAGGACACATTACACAAGACACAGGACACATTACACATGACACAGGACACATTACACTTTACACAGGACCAATTACTCAAGACACATTACACAAACACATTACACAGGACACGTTACACAGGACACATTACACAGGACACATTACACACGACACAGGACACATTACACAGGAAATATTGCACAGGAAACATTACAAAGGACAAAGGACACTTTACACAGGCCACAAGACACTTTACACATTACACAGGACACATTACACACGACACACGACACAGGACACATTACACAGGACACATTACACAACACACATTACACACGACACAGGACACATTACACAAGACACATTACACAGGACACATTATACACGACACGGTTCAGATTACACACGAAAAAGAACACATTACACAAAAAACATTACACACGACATAGTACACATTACACAAGACACATTACACAGAACACATTACACACGACACAGTACACATTACACAGGACACATTACACAGGACACTTTACACAGGACATATTACAAAGGACACATTACACACGACACATTACACATGACACATTACACATTACACATGACACATTACACAAGACACATTACACAACACACAATACACACGACACATTACACAAGACACATTACACACGACACATTACACAGGACACATTACACAAGACACATTACACAGGACACATTACACAAGACACATTACACAACACACATTACACACGACACATTACACAGGACACATTACACAAGACACATTACACACGACACAGGACACATTACACAGGACACATCACACAGGAAACATTACTTAGGATACATTACACAGGACACATTACTTAAGACACATTACACAGGACACATTACACAGAACACATTACACATGACACATTACACATGACACATTACACAGGACACATTACACACGACACAGGACACATTACACACGACACAAGACACATTACACACAACACATTACACAAGACTCATTACACACGACACATTACACAAGACACATTACACACACCACATTACACACGCCACATTACACACGCCACATTACACAGGACACAGGAAACATTACACACGACACAGGACACATTACACACGACACAGGACACATTACACACAACACATTACACAAGACACATTACATACGACACATTACACAAGGCACATTACACAAGACACATTACATACGCCACATTACACACGCCACATTACACAGGACACATGACACACGACACAGGACACATTACCTTAGCATATATTTTTTGAAGCTATATGCTCCACATGGAACTGAAAAGTTATGATTGATTGATTTAACGAATGATTGATCGAGTACTAATTTTTTTTTCTTCATTCACAATAAGGCGAAAAAAGTCTCATTTTTACCAAAATCGGAAACGACAGAAACAGAGAATTAGAGGAATAAGATGGAGAGAAACACACCAACGATGATTCTAATGGCTGCCTCATTGTTTTTGTTCTGTTTGATGCTGACTTCTGGTCATTCACACTCCGAAAATAGAATGTACGTAAGTTACAGTTAGCGATAGATTTGATATGAATAATGATGGTCCAGGTGGAACAATGTGACAAGAACCTCCTCTCACATCAGGTGAAACATACTGACCAATGACCCACCAAACGTCAGGTGAAACATACTGAACAAGACATTACTTCACGTCAGATGAAAGATACTGACCAAGACCCCACCTCACGTCAGGTGAAACATACTGAACAAGACCTCATCTCACACCAGGTGAAATATACTGATCAAGACCTCACGTCAGTTGAAACATACTGACCAAGTCAACACGTCAGATCAAACATACTGACAAAGTCTCCACGTCAGGTGAAACATACTGACCAAGTCTCCACATCAGGTGAAACATACTGACCAAGACCCCACCTCACGTAAGGTAAAACATAATGAACAAGACTCCACCTCACGTCAGGTGAAACATAATGACCAACACCCCACATCAGGTGAAACATACTAACCAAGAACCCACCTCACGTCAGGTGAAACATACTGACCAACACCCCACATCAGGTGAAACATACTGATCAAGACCCCACGTCAAGTGAAAAATACTTACCAAAACCACACGCCAAATGAAACATACTTACCAAGACCCCACGACAGATGAAACATACTGACCAAGATCCCACGTCAGGTGAAACATACTGACCAAGTCCCCACCTCACGACAGGTGAAACATACTGACCAAAACACCACCTCACGTCAGGTGAAAGATACTGACCAAGACCCCACCTCACACCAGGTGAAACATACAGAACAAGACCCCACCTCACGTCAGGTGATCCATATTGACCAAGACCCAACGTCAGGTGAAACATACTGACCAAGACCTCACGTCAGGTGAAACATACTTACCAAGACCACACGCCAGATGAAACATACTGACCAAGACCCCACGCTAGATGAAAAATACTGACCAAGACCCCACCTCACGTCAGATGAAACATACTGACCAAGAACCCACCTCACGTCAGATGAAACATACTGATCAAGACCCCGACTCACGTCAGATAAAACATACTGACCAGGACCCGACATAACGACATGTGAAACATACTGACCGAGACCCCACAACAGGTGAAACATACTGACCAAGACCCCACGCCAGGTGAAACATACTGACCAAGACCGCCACGTCAGGTAAAAAATACTGACCAAGACCCCACCTCACGCCAGGGGAAACATACTGACCAATACCCCACCTAACATCAAGTGAAACATACTGACCAAGACTCCACCTCACGCCATGTGAAACATACTGATCAAGACCCCACCTCACGCCAGGTGAAACATATTGACCAAGTCCCCACCTCACGCCAGGTGAAACATACTGACCAACACCCAACCTCACGCCAGGTGAAACATATTGACCAAGACCCCACTTCACGCCAGGTGAGATATACTGACCAGGACCCAACCTCACGTCAGGTGAAACATGCAGACCAAGACCCCACCTCACGTCAGATGAAACATACTGACCAAGACCCCACCTCACGTCAGATGAAACATACTGACCAAGACCCCACCTCACGTCAGATGAAACATACTGACCAAGACCCCACCTCACGTCAGATGAAACATACTGACCAAGACCCCACCTCACGTCAGATGAAACATACAGACCAAGACCCCACCTCACGTCAGATGAAACATGCTGACCAAGACCCCACGCCAGATGAAACATACTGACCAAGACCCCACCTCATGTCAGATGAAATATACTGACCAAGACCCCACCTTACGTCAGATAAAACATACCGACCAAGACCCAACATAACGACAGGTGAAACATACTGACCAAGACTCCACGCCAGGTGAAAGATACTGACCAAGACTCCACGTCAGGTGAAACATACTGACCAAGACCCCACGACAGGTGAAACATGCTGACCAAGACCCCACCTCACGTCAGATGAAACATACTGACCAAGACCCCACCTCATGTCAGATGAAATATACTGACCAAGACCCCACCTCACGTCAGATAAAACATACTGACCAAGACCCAACATGACGACAGGTGAAACATACTGACCAAGACTCCACGCCAGGTGAAAGATACTGACCAACACCCCACGTCAGGTGAAACATACTGACCAATACCCCACGTCAGGTGAAACATACTGACCAAGACCTCACGTCAGGTGAAACATACTGACCAAGACTCCATTTGAGATCAAGGTCAGGTAAAAGATAACCAACCTCTTGTTTTAATGTTGCACTCTGGAAACGGGGTTTGGTACAGCAGACTGACCAACGAGGTACGGGTCGTCATTATGATCCTCATACAGTCTAGTGGGCAATATGAGGTCAATTTATTAATCAAGACTCAACAATTTTGGTTACTGGATCAAGGACTACATGAAGGTCAGTTAATAGATAAAAGACCCCCATGAAGTCCAGTTAATGGATAATGGGCCTCGATGAAGTCCAGTTAATGGATAATGGACCTCCATGAAGTACAGTTAATGGATAATGGACCTCGATGAAGTCCATTTAATGGATAATGGATCCCGATGAAGTCCAGTTAATGGATAATGGACCCCGATGAAGTCCAGTTAATGGATAATGGGCAACCAAAAGTCTAGTTAATGGATAATGGACCACCAAAAGTCCAGTTAATAGAGCAATGGCCCTCATGAAGTCCAGTTAATGAATAATGGACCACCAAAAGTCCAATTAATTGATAATGGTCCACCAAAAGTCTAGTTAATGGATAATGGCACACCAATAGTCCAATTAATGGATAATAGACCACCAAAATTCCAGTTAATGGATAAAAGACCCCCATGAAGTCCAGTTAATCTGTAATTGAACCCCGATGAATGACAGTTAATGGATCATAAAAAATATAAACAATAAAATATATTAAATAATAAAACATTTAAATTAATACAATTTATAAACTTTGAAATATTCCTAAAATAAAATATATATAAACAATAACTAATATAAAAAAGAAATATATTAATAATAAAATTTATTAAAAAATGAAATATAAAAAAAATATTATATACAAATGGCTTGTCATAAGTCTTTACCCTGACTATGAAGGAGAAGGAAGAGAAAGTTGAAATTTGGAAAATATGTAGCTCATTCAATTTGTACTGGACTTGAGAAGTATGAACTTCCCTCCTCGACGGGTTTACTTGGTATGCTGCATGGAGCAACACACCTTATTGACCGGATCTGCTACTCTAACGGTTTGTCAGAACAATGGAGAAATCAGAGGCGAGAACTGTGATTCAATTCTTGATGTTACAGGGAAAAACACCTACAGAAATACACAGGGAGAGGGAACCAGTGTTTGAGGAATTCTGTCCTTCGTATGCTTCTGTAAAAGACTGGTGGAGGCAGTTTAAGTGTGACCGTTCCCATGTTGCTGATCTTCCAAGATCAGGAAGACCATCCTCAGAGTGCAGCGATGAAAATGCTGCAAGAGTGAAGAAAATCATTGACCAGGATAGGAAAATGATAATTGGAGAGATATCTAGGTCAGCAAAACTGAACGAAAGTACAAGTTTTTAGAATTTTACACAACAGACTGAACGTGAGAAAAGTGTGTGCCCGCTGGGTCCCGCGTCTGCTGACACGTGAACAGAAACAAATGAGGGCTGATTGCTGTGGCCAGTTGCTCAAAATGTGTCGGTCGAAAAACATGTTGCCGACCTTGGTGACAGTAGATGAGATTTGGGTTCACCATTGTGACCCAGAATCCAAAATTTCCAGCATGCAGTGGAAAACCCATGGACTCACCAACACATGTCAAACCAAGAACACAGAAATCTGCAAGAAAAGTGATGATGACTGTGTCATATTGAAAGATTACCTGCCTTATGGCAACACGGTTAATGGGCAATATTATGCAGATCTCCTTACAAACTAAGAAAGATTGTGACTAGAAAAGGGATACCACATACTCAAATTCTGCCTTTGCTTCAAGACAACGTGCTCTCCCATAAAGCAAGGCTTGTGCTGCAAACAGCCAACGATTTTAATATTGAAATTCTTCAACACCCCCTATATTCATCGGATCTAGCTCCATCAGACTTTTTTTCTTTTCCCAAAACTTAAAAAAACAGCTGAAAGAAAATCATTTTCGACAGTGACGAAGATGTCACACTGGCTTGTGAAACTGGTTTAGTTCGAAAAATAGGGCACTTTATTCTGAAGGTCTTTCCAAGGTCACACAGAGATAGCAAAAATTTTCAAATTTAGGCGGTGGCTACATTGAGAAGGAATTAGAACTGTTCCAAATTTCAACGTTTTCCCCCTACTCCTTCATGTTCAGGGTAAAGACTTATGACAATCCCCCTTGTGTGTGTGTATATATATATATATATAAAATATTTTACAGTAAAATATAAAAATAATTAAATATATATATAATAAAAATATAAATAATAAAATATTTTTAAACAGTTAAATATTCAAATACTCGTAATAAAATAGCCGGGGTCTTTGTGTATGACAAGGACAAGAATAGCACCACTGCCACGCAGAGAGCATGTCATAAGAGGCGACTAACTGTGTGACATGGCATAACACCAGCCATAGTTAGGTGGTTTATTTAGAGCAGCATTGATGGCGCCTAACAGGCTGCAGGTCTACTTTGCTCTAGTGTTTTAGTCTATTAAGATGGACTTGTACATCGTGTAATCACCCTTCGTACGCGCTTGTTCAAAGGTAGTGGGATATTAAGCTGCTCGAACCTAGCCCGCTAAACATGAAACGCTTCTCCCGGCTACATCGAGCTGGGACCTGCACGTGGGCATCTGCCGCTGTAGAAGTACAAGTCAACTAAGATAAATAATATCATATATATCAACGCTTTAGGGGGGATTGTTAGAGTAAGTGAAACAGTCATTCTCAAATGCTAAACATCGTAACAACATTTATAGGCGCCATTGCGATCTCGTACAACAGTTATAAGGCAAAAATATTTCATATCAAAGTTCCAGAGCCATTGTAGATTGATAACATGTCTCTTTTGACAGAACACATGCGCGGATAAAGATCACCCCTGCACTACCGGATTATGCTGTTATGGATTAGAATGTGACATACTATATAAACCTCCAATCTGCACTACAGGTTCTGTAAGTGACTATATATGTTGTGTTTTCGTTTTCTATTATTTCTGCTTATTTGTTCTGATCGGATCACTCTGTACGCTGAATTACTTATGTTATTTTTTAAGGAAATGCCAGGAACATCAACCAACTGACATAATATAGACAAACTGCGATACACCGGTGATCCTGTCTTAATATCCACTAACTTCCCGTGACCTGTGCTTCGCGTCAGCAATCGGTTTTCAATGTTAACCACAGAGAAATCGAAACCATCTATCTATCTATCTATCTATCTATCTATCTATCTATCTATCTATCTATCTATCTATCTATCTATCTATCTATCTATCTATCTATCTATCTATCTATCTATCTATCTATCTATCTATCTATCTATCTTTCTATCTATCTATCTATCGATCTATATATCGATCTATCTATCTGTCTATCTATCTATCTATCTATCTATCTATCTATCTATCTATCTATCTATTATCTGTCGGTCTGTCTGTCTGTCTGTCTGTCTGTCTGTCTGTCTGTCTATCTATCTATCTATCTATCTATATATCTGTCTGTCTGTCTGTCTGTCTATCTATCTATCTATCTATATATATATCTATCTAGCTATCTATCTATCTATTTATCTATCTATCTATCTATCTATCTATCTATCTATCTATCTATCTATCTATCTATCTATCTATCTATCTATATGCCTGTCTGTCTGTCTGTATGTCTGTCACTCTGTCTGTCTGTTCAAAGAACAGAACAGGACATTTAAAATGTATGAAGTTGAATAGCTGATACGTGAGTACTTTTCAAATATAGACATTCAGTTCTGGAAGAAGTGTGTTGAACATGTGCTCCAGGAAGAAGAACAGTACGGGCGACGAGATGGATTACAATTTGTTCAGCCAGTAACAATTATCAACCTCTTTCAATCGACAGATTTGGATGATTAATATCATCTTTTGTGGACATACTGATTAGCAGACTTTGATGATTAGTGTATATTTATCAAAACAATTAGGTGTACATACAATGACAACAAATACATTTCAATATTCAAATGCGTTAGACAACATAAAATTAGTTGCGCAGTTGATACAACCTTGGGGGTCTAAGGGTGACTGAAGGGCTGTACTTAACTTTTGCATATTGGTGCCATTTTTACAATTGTACATAAAGGACAACACAAACAATCAATTGATTTAGCAAGACATTTAGGAGATACGCCTATGAACAAAATGCTAAGACATTAAGCTGTGTACTGTCAAATCTTAAAATTTAATTCCATTTCTTTGAATGGTCCTACAAGATCAAAAGAATTCGCCGATGTGCAAATGTCCTAACAGCTATGGACTAAATAATATCAGTGTCTTAGCGTCATGGCTACTCTAAGGCTGCATGGGAAAATCATTGGGATCTGACATGGACTTTGGTAGAAAATTGCTTCGGACCTGGTTCGTGAATTAAAAGGCGGACTATGGAGAAGAGGCGCCATTGTCAAGCACGGGGACTCAATAGCCCTTCTCAGTCATGTCTGGCTAGGTTGATGCGACCTTGGAGTAGCCCTTCTCCCTTCTCCCTTCACTTCCCCGTGTTGTCCCTTCACTTCCCCGTGTTGTCCCTTCACTTCCCCGTGTTGTCCCTTCACTTCCCTCTGTTGTCCCTTCACTTCCCCGTGTTGTCCCTTCACTTCCCCGTGTTGTCCCTTCACTTCCCTGTGTTGTCCCTTCACTTCCCCGTGTTGTCCCTTCCCCGTGTTCCATGAGCTTATTTTCGCCCAGGCTGAAGTAACTCTCCAGGTTACATCCCCACTTGGATCGGGCAGCAGCTGTGTCTACCCAAGATGTCAGATCCACATCCGGAGCCTTCATGTCCCGCTTACACACGCCTTTGAACCGCAGCTGTGGCCGGCCAGCTGTTCTATAACCACACGCCAGCTGCCATAGAGAATATCTTTTGGGATGCGACCGTCTTCCATGCGACGAACATGACCAAGCCGTCGCGGTCTTCGTTGACGAAGGAGGGTGTACATACTTAGAAGACCGGTACGAGAATGCAGCTACACATCTGTCACCCTGTCTCTCCATGAGAGGTCAAGGATGGATCTCATGCGCTGTAGGTGAAAGGTGTTGAGCGTATGCTCTTGCTTGGCATATCTTGTCCATGTTTCTCTGCCATATAGGAGCGTACTGACGACACAGGCATCGTAGACATTGACCTTGGTTGGACTACATTTCTGTGACACAACTTTCCGGTGAAGCATCAGATTTGTCTCCAACCATATATTTTCCTAGTTGTGATGTTTATTTAACCAAAATAATATATTTTCCTAGTTGTGATGTTTATTTAACCAAAATAATATATTTTCCTAGTTGTGATGTTTATTTAACCAAAATAATATATTTTCCTAGTTGTGATGTTTATTTAACCAAAATAATATATTTTCCTAGTTGTGATGTTTATTTAACCAAAATAATATATTTTCCAGATCCAGTTAATGCCTTCGCCATGGCTGACTCTGTGGAGTTTTGTGTTTCAGCTCGCATTCTTATTGGCGATCCATCGGTTGCCTGATTTGCTGTGAGATAGTTCAGAGTAAATGTTTATACGATCAAAGTCTTTGTTGTCTGGTTCTTTTGTTCGTTGACACCGTCTCTCGTTCAGTACACAAATATTTATAAGTATGCTTATCATTTCTTACATTCTTGTACAATTATCATTTCTTACATTCTTGTACAATTATCATTTCTTACATTCTTGTACAATTATCATTTCTTACATTCTTGTACAATTATCATTTCTTACATTCTTGTACAATTATCATTTCTTACATTCTTGTACAATTATCATTTCTTACATTCTTGTACAATTATCATTTCTTACATTCTTGTACAATTATCATTTCTTACATTCTTGTACAATTATCATTTCTTACATTCTTGTACAATTATCATTTCTTACATTCTTGTACAATTATAATTTCTTACATTCTTGTACAGTTATCATTTCTTACATTCTTGTACAATTATCATTTCTTACATTCTTGTACAATTATCATTTCTTACATTCTTGTACAATTATCATTTCTTACATTCTTGTACAATTATCATTTCTTACATTCTTGTACAATTATCATTTCTTACATTCTTGTACAATTATCATTTCTTACATTCTTGTACAATTATCATTTCTTACATTCTTGTACAATTATCATTTCTTACATTCTTGTACGCTTATCATGTCTTACATTCTTGTACAATTATCATTTCTTACATTCGTGTACACAATCTCTCATCCAGTCCACACAAGTACATCTATGATGGGCGTGTGTGTGGTCGTGTGTGCACGAGTATGTTTGAGTGTTTATGTGAGGGAGTGTAAGCATGTTTGTCTGAATGAATGAGTGAGTGAGTGAGTGAGTACTCTACCACAGATTGCTCTGTCCATACAACATCAAACCATGAGGTGCAGAGACAATGTCCTCTATCCAGTTCCACCTGTTGGTCACTTCTGTTACAAAGACGAGAAGCGACATCAGATCAACTTAGATGACCAGCATCAAGAGAACGTCACCCTATTCTAACACCGTGGAAATGTTACAGGTCGGCACATGGACACGCAAGCAAAGATCAACCAAAGAACAGCAGATGAAGACTTTTTCGTGCTGTGAACATATACTCCTGCAACAAAATGAGAAAGAAAACAAACTGAGGTCATGAAAATGTCTAGACAAGCAGGAGAAATCAATATCTTCCTTGAAAATCGGCAAATGAAACAGGTGACAGATTTCACATACTTTGGGAGCACGTTATCAGCAGACGTAAGAATTACAGCGGGAATCCAACAAAGATGCGATCAGATCAGATCATCGGACAATTAACTCCAATACTTAATTGCAATCACGTGACAATAACTACCAAAAGAGCTTTATACAACACGAGTATCGTCCCGACACTATGCTACCAACGTCAAACATGGACACTAACATCAAGTGAAAAATGACACATCGTAACAGCAGAAATGAAATGCCCGCGAAAAATATTGAGTGTAACAAGGAGAGACCTGATCAGAGACGATGACATCAGGAGACTAGTGGGGAAAACACCAGTATTAGACTACATTATAACACAGCAACTAAACTGGTTTGGCCACGTAACAAACCTACCACCACACAGCACACCCCAACAAGCAAAGCTATTTAGATTCAACAGATTCAAGGCCAAAGGTCAACCACGAACAAAATGGCGTAGGGAAATATCTGAGGCGGTGAATGCCACTGTGCACGAGGCACACAGCCGGGCTCGTTCTAGAGATTTCTTCATAACCTGACGATGAAAAGCAAAACAGGATAAAAGAAAAGAAGAAGAAGAGGAAGGAGGAGAAGAAGAAGAAGAAGAAGAAGAAGAAGAAGAAGGAGAAGAAGAAGAAGAAGAAGAAGAAGAAGAAGAAGAAGAAGAAGAAGAAGAAAAAGAAGAAAAAGACGAAGAAAAATGAAATAATGAGGAAAACAGATGATTGTGTCCTGTTACACTTATGCCTTTGTCTTGACATAGGACAGCAGTCATGTGCATGACCCAGAGCTGACTGTTAGCGTCAGGGCAAGCGAACCAGAGCTGGCTGCTAGCGTCAGTGACCCAGAGCTGGCTGTTAGCGTCAGGACCAGCGACCCAGAGCTGACTGCCAGCGTCAGGGCAAGCGAACCAGAGCTGGCTGCTAGCGTCAGTGACCCAGAGCTGGCTGTTAGCGTCAGGACCAGCGACCCAGAGCTGGCTGCTAGCGTCAGTGACCCAGAGCTGGCTTCTAGCGTCAGTGACCCAGAGCTGACTGCTAGCGTCAGTGACCCAGGGCTGGCTGTTAGCGTCAGGGCCAGTGACCCAGAGCTGGCTGTTAGCGTCAGGGCCAGTGACCCAGAGCTGGCTGCTAGCGTCAGTGACGCAGAGCTGGCTCTTTGCGTCAGGGCAAGCGAACCAGAGCTGGCTGCTTGCGTCAGTGACCCAGAGCTGGCTGTTAGCGTCAGGGCCAGCGACCCAGAGCTGCCAAGACCCTTCTCTCTCTCCACGCGGTGAACCTGGATAACAGGCTGCAGCAGGGGAGACTGGCTTAGGAGAAGGGATCGAAGAGGGAAGGCTAACCTGGGCAGACTGCCTAATGAGAAGGGATCGAAGATGGAAGGTTAACCTTGGCAGACTGCCTAAGGAGAAGGGATCGAAGAGGGAAGGCTAACCTGGGCAGACTGACTAAGGAGAAGGGATCGAAAAGGGAAGGCTAAAAATACAATGCTGAAGTCGGATGTGCAGGACCGAAAGGTGCAAACATCGCACAACATGTATCTAGTTCTCCGGGCTCCAATATTCTCCTGACTTGGTTCCTTGTGATTGTTGGCTGTTCCCAAGCTTGGAATCCGCTTAAATGGACCAGGTTTTAGTCACGAGAAGACATTACGCGGAATGCAAACGACTCAGCCGTACTCTATTCCCAAAGAAACCTACCTGAAATGCTTCCTTCAATGGTAGGACAGCTGGGAGAAGTGTGTGGAGCCCCAGGGACCACTGGGAGAAGTATGTGGAGCCCCAGGGACCACTGGGAGAAGTGTGTGCAGTCCCAAGTAGATAACTTTGAAGGGGATTAGGGTTTCATGACTCCAGGTGATTCGGCCTGAAGTTCAGATACTTTTTGAACACCCCTATTATTCAGCAAATACGCGTGTAAATAGATTAGTAAATATTGATTAGGTCTCTATCTCATCACTTCAACTAATCTAACACGCTGATTTCATTGTATTTGTTATCGGTGCAGTAGCAATCTTCAATCCAGATCGCCATTACCCGAGTGTTATCCGGCTATCAGCCTTTGTTTGTCTTGTCTCCCCTTAACTTACATGGCGGACATTTCTAGCTGAGTGATGCATCTTTGAGTTTTTTTATGTTCTGTTAATAGACAGGGCAGACTAACAGGCCTCGCTTATCAAATGGCGAATAGTGTGGATATTGATAGTTTAGTATCCCACTTTGTGCCAGCACTACAGGCCATTTGGATGAGGATATGGATGCCTTCTGTGGGTGTCTCAGTTGTCGGATGGCAACACTCCACAATTGATGCACCCGCTAATAACAGACTGCAGAATTTTGAAATGAAGAGTGCCTAGATCGCAGTAAAGTCCATTCTTAAGAACATCATAGGATATAATAGCCTGCTGGATGTGCATGCTCACACCCCGTCCTTTCTGGTATTTCTCTCGGCTTTACTCTAATTAGATTTTAAAAATTATGCACTCTGTGAATTACCAGATCCACAATTGGCGTGTCGACATCCATGAGGCATATCTTGACCAACCTCAGAGTGTCATTCTTATCTATCTCGATAGGTACCCTACCTGGATGGCTTTGGGGTTAGGAGTCCAACTATTTCATCATCACAGATCTGAATGATTCACACATTCTCTGCCACTCTCTGATCTCTTCTGTACCTCAGTCTGTTGTGGTCTGTGCGGAATCTCACGACCACCACCGGCTCTCTTCTGTTCAATTGGTAACAGGCATAATATTTTTTGTGTGTAGCCAGTATGTTCTGTTTCCCATTTGTCCGTGTTATCTGGCTTTGATAAATCTTTTGGACTCTTCGTAGGTCACATTAGAATCTGGTTGTGGTAACTCCTGCACCACTTCACTGACTTTCTATAACTTGTATTTTGATCAAGAAGATGTCAATCCAGCGCGCAAGACACAGGAGAGAAACAATGCCTCATTCAACAAGTGTCCACTGGAGCTTGAGAATATTCCTCAATACGTAAAAAAAAACCTTTGGCCGATAAGAAAGGTCATAAAAGGAAACAACACAGAAATAAATCGTCTAGAGACAAGGGCACAGCAACTGGTTCAAAACGTAATAAAACACAGAAGGAAAATATTGACGTCAAGAATAAAAAGATTACTTTTTCAAACACAAGTGAAAAATTACAAAGACTAGATGGACAGTCGACATTCCAAGAGAACGATTCTTCCATCGACCATTCTGGTCGTCCCAGGAGATCAGGATCAGAAATCTCCAATAGAGGTTGCCACTCGTCTCTGGAGAGTCTTCATTGCCAATTTGGACTGAGCGAGACATCAGACATCAAAATGGCGAACAAATAAAACATATTTTTAAGAATATCCACCTCGAATCTGAACATACGAGTAATCAAGTGAGCAGTAGAGTCGGAAAGGGAACTGAAAACAAAGTTTTCCATAACAGTGTAGTTGAAGATCAGACACTTGAAAACACTGAACTAAAATATAATAGACAGGCAGACGGCAAGATTCCAGATATTGTTCACGGTACAGCGACAATGGTGGGTTATTATCCTTCCAAAAGACAGTCACCGCATGCCTCGGAACAATCTCAAACATCGTCTGCTCCACCCGGTGAATTAGGGTTTGAAGGCTTTTAAGCTACAAGAAGGGAATCTGAATTTGATAAAGATGCCTCGTCTTATAATTTTGCTGCAAAACAGGACATGCGGACCTTCGAAGACAGTTGGGATTATTCCAGTAGTCGGCGCTGTCGTGGTGATGATACTAGCTCTGTCCCACAACTGCCGTCATCATATTCACTCACATATCGATCAAGAAGGAAACTGGCTAATGACGACAGCAGTTCTTTGATAATCCCGGTAAAGGAAACACAGATTCTCCATGGGAGATCGACAGAGAGTACAAGCACGCTGTCTCCCTCTGGAACTGGACCGACCCTTACATTTTATAAAGACGCAGACAACCTGAGGAGGTACAGTGTGGCCGTTGTCCTTGACAGACTTGCTGTCCACGTGAACGATGACCGAGCGATGACAGTGAGGAAGACACAGGGCTAGAGCTGGCAGATGAGGACATCTCGGAGATTCTCGACGGACCCAGAGAACGGGACGAGAGTGCTGATGATGGTCGAGATGTTGGACCAGGACAATCTTTGGCTATAAACTGTAGCAATAGTATGATTGTCGTACTGGATGGGAGAGTCAGTGGTGGTGTGGAGGTGGGACTGGGAGAGTCAGTGGTGGTGTGGAGGTGGGACTGGGAGAGTCAGTGGTGGTGTGGAGGTGGAGGTGTAAGTGACTGGGAGAGTCAGTGGTGGCGGAGAGGTAGAGGTGTGACTGGGAGAGTCAGTGGTGGCGGAGAGGTGGAGGTGTGACTGGGAGAGTCAGTGGTGGCTGAGAGGTGGAGGTGTGACTGGGAGAGTCAGTGGTGGCGGAGAGGTGGAGAAGTGACTGGGAGAGTCAGTGGTGGCGGAGAGGTGGAGGTGTGAGTGACTGGGAGAGTCAGTGGTGGCGGAGAGGTGGAGGTGTGACTGGGAGAGTCAGTGGTGGCGAAGAGGTGGAGGTGTGACTTGGAGAGTCAGTGGTGGCGGAGAGGTGGAGGTGTGAGTGACTGGGAGAGTCAGTGGTGGCGGAGAGGTGGAGGTGTGACTGGGAGTGTCAGTGGTGGCGGAGAGGTGGAGGTGTGAGTGACTGGGAGAGTCAGTGGTGGCGGAGAGGTGGAGGTGTGAGTGACTGGGAGAGTCAGTGGTGGCGGAGAGGTGGAGGTGTGACTGGGAGAGTCAGTGGTGGCGGAGAGGATGAGGTGTGACTGGGAGAGTCAGTGGTTGCGGAGAGGTGGAGGTGTGACTGGGAGAGTCAGTGGTGGTGGAGAGGATGAGGTGTGACTGGGAGAGTCAGTGGTGGTGGAGAGGATGAGGTGTGACTGGGAGAGTCAGTGGGGGCGGAGAGGTGGAGGTGTGACTGCCTTGGAGAGTCAATGGTGGTGGAGAGGTGGAGGTGAGACTGGGAGAGTCAGTGGTGGCGGAGAGGTAGAGGTGTGACTGCCTCGGAGAGTCAGTGGTGGTGGAGAGGATGAGGTGTGACTGGGAGAGTCAGTGGTGGTGTGGTGGTGGGACTGGGAGAGTCAGTGGTGGTGGAGAGGTGGTGGAGGTGTGACTGGGAGAGTCAGTGTTGGTGGAAAGGTGGAGGTGTAACTGGGAGAGTCAGTGGTGGTGGAGAGGTGGTGGAGGTGTGACTGGGAGAGTCAGTAGTGGTGGAGAGGTGGAGGTGTGAGTGGCTGGGAGAGTCAGTGGTGGCGGAGAGGTGGAGGTGTGAGTGGCTGGGAGAGTCAGTGGTGGCGGAGAGGTGAAGGTGTGAGTGGCTGAGAGAGTCAGTGGTGGCGGAGAGGTGGAGATGTGATCGATTGTAGCAATAACATCGCTTTTGTACTCCATGGGAGAGTCAGTGATAGCGTCCTCGAAGCGTTATCTGAAATATGACGTTACGAGATTTGGGTGGGATCAATGCAGCGCAGTGCATGAGCTGTAGGGATCAGCGACCCAAAGCTGACTGCTAGCGTCAGGGCCAGCAGCTCAGTTCATGAGCTGTAGGGATCAGCGACCCAAAGCTCACTGCTAGCGTCAGGGCCAGCAGCTCAGTTCATGAGCTGTAGGGATCAGCGACCCAAAGCTCACTGCTAGCGTCAGGGCCAGCAGCGCAGTTCATGAGCTGTAGGGATCAGCGACCCAAAGCTCACTGCTAGCGTCAGGGCCAGCAGCGCAGTTCATGAGCTGTAGGGATCAGCGACCCAAAGCTCACTGCTAGCGTCAGGGCCAGCAGCGCAGTTCATGAGCTGTAGGGATCAGCGACCCAAAGCTCACTGCTAGCGTCAGGGCCAGCAGCGCAGTTCATGAGCTGTAGGGATCAGCGACCCAAAGCTGACTGCTAGCATCAGGGCCAGCAGCGCAGTTCATGAGCTGTAGGGATCAGCGACCCAAAGCTGACTGCTAGCGTCAGGGCCATCACCTTCTTGGTCTGCCTATGCGTCTCTAGGCAAATCTCCAGCCTGCTCCAGGGCTATGCCCAAGCATTCCTTGACATCTTGGTGCCATCACCTCCTTGATCTGCCTCTCTTGTCCGGCACCAAACCTTCCATTACCATCCTCCCAAGACCGTTGTGTCTTTTGGTGTGGCCAAAGTATTTCAATTTTCTGTTCATGGTGGAATTTATGCCTAACCTTTGTCGAACGTCTGCATTCTTCTTTTTTTTTCTTTTTCGGTCGACGGTATACGGTCAACCTTTCTATAACGATTAGACTATACGGACTTGATTCGCTTCATTGATACTTGGGTAACTGTCCATGTTTCGTAGCCCCGTGATGCCATGAGAAAACAAAGGTTCTCAAAATGTTCACTTTATTTTCCATATATTTTTAAAGAGACACGATATTGGAGGGAAAGGTTGAAGGCTGGCGGATAAGAGGTAGGAAGTCGGACAAGAGGTAGGCAGGTGGACAAGAGGTAGGCAGGCGGACAAGAGGTAGGCAGGCGGACAAGAGGTAGGCAGGCGGACAAGATGTAGGCAGTCGAACAAGAGGTAGGCAGGCGGACAAGATGTAGGCAGGCGGACAAGAGGTAGGCAGGCGGACAAGAGGTAGGCAGGCGGACAAGAGGTAGGCGGCGGACAAGAGGTAAGCAGGTGGACAAGAGGTAGGCGGCGGACAAGAGGTAAGCAGGCGGACAAGAGGTAGGATGGCAGACAAGAGGTAGGTAGGCGGACAAGAGGTAGGCAATCGAACAAGAGGTAGGCAGGCGGACAAGAGGTAGGTATGCGGACAAGAGGTAGGCAGGCGGACAAGAGGTAGGCAGGCGGACAAGAAGTAGCCAGGCGGACAAGAGGTAGGCAGGCGGACAAGAGGTAGGTAGGCGGAAAAGTGATAGGCTGGCAGACAAGAGGTAGGTAGGCGGATAAGAAGTTGGCTGGCAGACAAGAGGTAGGTAGGCGGATAAGAAGTTGGCTGGCAGACAAGAGGTAGGCAGGCGGACAAGAGGTAGGCAGGCGGACAAGAGGTAGGCAGGCGGACAAGAGGTAGGCAGGCGGACAAGAGGTAGGCAGGCGGACAAGAGGTAGGCAGGCGGACAAGAGGTAGGCAGGTCTCTAAGTGGCAGGGCAGCATCAAGGGAGGGACAGGTTGAAGGCTGGCGTACAAGAGGTAGACAGATTTATAAGTGACAGAGCAGCATCAAGGGAGGAACTTATAACAGTCTGTCGGAGTGTGCCATCAAGACAAGACACATAAGATGTTGTAGGTATATTGTAGCCAGTCTTCGATGGGGAGACGGCACATAGCATCATCATCATCATCTGTGTTATCCTGGTCTAGAAGACTCTGCAGAGTCTGTATACAACCAGTTTATTTTACATTTACTTAATCTAAAAATAACTATGCGCATCCAATCTATTCTTGAATGCAATAATTGATCCTGCCTCCATGATTTCGTGTGGCAATGCATTCCAAGCATTCATCTATCTCTGACTAAAATGTCATAATATCTAATCTGGACCTTTCTTTAGTTAATTTGTAGCTATGCCCTCTTGTTCTTGTAGTGGGTTGTATTTTGAAAAAAACAACTTGTTATAGTCTAATTTATCCGTTCCTCTGATCATCTTATAAACCTGTATTAAGTCACCACGAATTCTTCTTTCTTCTAGACACTGTAGGTCGCTTTTTCTGAGTCTTTCCTCATAACTGTAATTCTGGAATCCCACTATCAGCTTTGTCGCTCTTTTTTGTATTCTTTCCAGCATGTTTATATCCCCTCTATGATAAGGACTCCACACCTGTACACAGTACTCCAATCTAGGTCTAACTAATGCTTTATACAGTTTGACTATTACTTCCTTGCTCCTATGTTTAATATTTCTTTTTATCATACCTAACATTACATTTGCCAATTTCACAGCTACCTGGACTTGCTCACTCACCTTACCTGTATGATCTATTATAACCCATAGGCCCCTTTCCTTTTCTATCTTTCTAATATTGTTCTCTCCCATTCTGTAATCATGTTCCATATTGGATCTACCCATGTGGATGACTGTACATTTATTTACCTTAAACTCCATCTGCCAGCTCTCAAATGTATCAAATGGTATTTACCTAATGTGATATTTTCGTTTCTTCTGGGACATTTATTTCTGCAACGTACAGCAGCCACTGGCACGCACGACCACATATGTTGATATAAACAAGCCTTGACAACGTTTCAAGCATAGCTTATATATGACGATTACTCAAGCCGTTAGATCAGCGTTACGACATTGCCAACAAATTGGAGAGCCGATATACCGGCTCCACGTTGTGATTTAGTTCATTATTTGCCTGCACCCTACTCTGCTCCTTTATCAGTGGACATAAAATAATGTAGAAATGTTGAAACTATATTTTTGTTCATGTCTGATTAGTTATAAACACACAGATGAATCGGTTATTTTATTCACAGTACATAGACACACACGGCTGTAACATTGACTTTCAACAAATTACATATACACAAACCACTGTACCATTGAATTTCAACAGATTGCATAGACCCAAACGGATGCAATATTGAAGACCAAAATATTACATAGAGACAAACGTATTATGTAAACACAATCTGCAGTAACATTGACTTCCAACAGATTACATAGACACATATCACACACTAAAACGTCACAGGACAAATGCAACCGACTGGTCGTGAGTTTCCGAACCCTCTTCTGGGATCAAGATGCTGAGCAGCAAATGAGCTGCAGTGGTCAGCGACCCATAGCTGCCAAGACCCTTCTACACCTCCACGTTGTGATCCTGGATAACAGGCTGCAGCAGGACATACTGGCTAAGGAGAAGTGATCGAAGAGGGAATGCTAACTCGGTACTCAAAAATGCTTGATGAAGTCGGATGTGTTGGACCGAAAGGTGCAAATATCGCAGCCAAGCTGTAAACTACGACACAACGCATTCCGTTCTCTGGACTACATTCTACTTCTTAAGCCCTTTCATGGATTGGTAGTGGGAGATTGAGAACGAACGAAGAAGAAGAAGAAGAAGAAGAAGAAGAAGAAGAAGAAGAAGAAGAAGAAGAAGAAGAAGAAGAAGAAGAAGAAGAAGAAGAAGAAGAACCCTCTTCTGATACAAATAACGTGTCATGTAGGTAGATTTCTTGCCGACCAGACCACACAAAGATGCAAGCGAGGGCTGGGAACATCCAAGACAATAGCAGCCACAAATGTGAACAGCCAATGTTGTCCATAATACATCGTCAGTTAGGGGTTGCGGACTGGACATCCTCGCACTATCAAGGTCACAGTGTGGGAGACTGGGACGCATCCAGAATGAGGACATGCGACTGGGTCTGTGTTGTACTAGAGATGCTCCAGAAGATGCTGGTAAAGGAAGAGCGTGCCCACAGAATGTAAAGAAGGACGTCTGAATAAACTGAATAAGAAAGGAGACCTGACAGATTGCAGCAATTATAGGGGGTGGTAGGAGGGGGGGGGGGGGGGGGGTTGTATTACATTGCTGCCAATGCTAGGCATGATGTTCAACAGAATCATCTTGGACAGATTAAAAACTGAAGTAGACAAAAAACTTAGGTAGGAACAGGCAGGATTTCGTCAGGGAAGATCATGCACAGATCGTATACGCTACGCATCATAGTAGAATACAGCATTGAATGAAAATCATCCCTACACGCAAATTGTGTAGACTATGACCAACGTATTTGGATCGAAGTACTCTATGGCAACTGTTGAGACACTATGGATAGCAGAGAAGCACACAACCCTCATCCAGAATATGTACAAAGACACAGTTAGTAGAGTGGTTCTTGGAGGAGTACTGAGTGACAGCTTCTGGGGACAAACATGAGTGAAACGGGGATGTCTGCTCTCACCTTTCCTGTTTTTGGCTTTAGATGGGAAAATGGAGACATCAATCAAAGGGAAACAAAAACGTATTCAGTGGACACTATTGTCACAATTGGAGGACCTGGACTACGCAGGTGATCTGGTACTTTTGTCACAATTGGAAGACCTGGGCTAAGCAGATGATCTGGTACTTTTGTCACAATTGGAGGACCTGGACTACGCAGGTGATCTGGTACTTTTGTCACAATTGGAGGACCTGGACTACGCAGGTGATCTGGTACTTTTGTCACACAAAGTCAAATCCAAGAGAGACTTGATAGGGTGAAAGAACAATCGGCCAAATTGGGACTGAATATCAACAAGAAGAAAACCAAGCTCCTTAAACTCAACACTATCATCAGAGAACCAATCATGCTGGAGGAAGAGCAGCTCCTTAAACTCAACACTATCATCAGAGAACCAATCATGCTGGAGGGAGAGCAGCTCCTTAAACTCAACACTATCATCAGAGAACCAATCATGCTGGAGGGAGAGCAGCTCCTTAAACTCAACACTATCATCAGAGAACCAATCATGCTGGAGGGAGAGCAGCTCCTTAAACTCAACACTATCATCAGAGAACCAATCATGCTGGAGGGAGGGCAGTTGGAGGAAGTGTATACATTGACCTATTTTGACAGCACAACAGACACATCAGGAGGTACTGAATACGAGTATATGAATGACTGCATTATATAGTGTCAGAACGCGAATATGTGAATGACTGCATTATTCAATGTCAGAGTCTGAATACATGACTGACTACATTATTCAGCGCAAGAACGAGAATATATGAATGACTGCATTATATTTTTTTATTTTTTTTATTTTACGTGTTTGCCTCACTAGTTTCTACTGGCGGAGGCGCGCCTATTCCACCCGAGACCGTAGTCAATTGAATGATATTAAGACACATAAACCAGTGCTTGGATGCATGTGTGCGTCTGTATGTACATATGCTAGGTTTGTGCGCTCTCAGAAACCAGCCTAACCAAAGTGCAATGGAAGGGTCTCACTCTGAAGGCCCTTGTGAAAGTTGTGCAAGAGTGTGATTATAGGACAGAGTCAAATGAAACAAGAGTGAGGTAAGAAGGGAGTGACTGCATTATACAATGTCAGAATGTGAATATATGAATGACTACATTATACAGTGTCAGAATGTGAATATATGAATGACTACATTATACAGTGTCAGAATGTGAATATATGAATGACTACATTATACAGTGTCAGAATATGAATATATGAATGACTTTGCTACTTTAATATTTTGAAATAATAACTTAGTTGACTGTTTCTAGTCCGTTCACCCCTAAAATTGATGTCTGGCTTTAGTTCTAAATTTTGATCTGACAGCCATGGCGCAGCAGACGGAGATGATCTCCCCTTCCACAATGGCGGTGCCCATGGATGCCTGAACGTTGAAACGACGTCTCTCTTGTTCGCTGTTACAAGATTATCACAGAAATAACGGATTTAAAATTGTTTTATAAGTGGTTGTCTAAAGGTTGAAGTACTTGCAACAATTTATTGACGGGACCAGGTTTGAATATTGAATAATTAGACATTACAATCATAAGATAAACTTTACTTGGTCAGTCAATTTTTAAGTCAAACTGAAGAAAGTAAAGTTTAGTAAAGACATTAGACAAAGTAAATTAACTTGTCTTTATTATATTTATTATATTCTTTATCATCATCATCATATTTAACCCATTCCCAATGGGAGCTTTAGTTTTCCATCATGTACTAGCTTTGTCACCGATGTTGTCATTCTGTGTTCTTCAGTTCAGTGTCTCACTCACTGACACCATCTTGATCTAGGCTAGGGCCTATCCATCTTTTTCGTGGTCTGCCTTTCCTTTTGTTCTGCAGACCTGATATCTGGTATTGTAGGTACGAGCAGCAGGTAACTTTGGTTGCATTCTTTTCAGGTGTCGGGGTGTCCGAACCATTTTATTCTCCGCATTTCAGTGTATTCAATGCACCCACCATCTGTCTGAGTACTTCATATCGTACTCTGGTCAACTTTGTGACCCCGACAGCCTTTCTCCAACACCTTATGGCTTATTTCACATAGTCTACCGTGATTTGTCTTTCTTGTGCCTTGGTAATAGTCCATGTCTGACACTGGTAGCAGAGAGTTGGTATAAAAATACTATCTATCATTAGGCTTCAAAATTATAAAACACAACGACCAAAAAGAAATTACAATATCACTTACAAATGAAATAGACCTAAATATTCGACTCCCAAGGAGCTGTTTGAGTGTCTCTTTGTCTCTGTTGAAATGTGTTTGTGCCTTAGTAATGGTAAGAAGAGCTGATAGGAAACCAAATTTGCTTTCTGGGTTCTTGATTCCACCTCTCTAGCCTTCCCATCCATCTTGTGTGAACACTTAATTCGGTCTTTAAAAATGACTAATCACAGTTAGTTAGTTCGAAGTAACAGTGCCATGAGTCATTCAAATTTGTTTTCAGATTTTTATGGAACATAGTTTACATTTACAAATGCAGGACAAGTCTACAAATGTATACCTGCCCGTATGGTCTATTTAAGTTTTTGGGGTTTATCGTTTCAATGGCCATTATGGGATGGGGTAAACCCATGTCCAGCTGTCCTTAATTGTCTCTTGCGGCTTGCTGGGAAGGTTGCAGTATTACTATTCTTTGATCCCAATGGGCCTAGACAATACTTTGGCGAACACTACCCAGTAGTAGTAATTGTAGAATGTGAGGTGAGTAAGATGGACAATTTGCAAATATCGGGGAAAGAGAAAGAAGGCAAGAAACTTGACTCTCATGGGCTGAGTTCCATAAAATGATCTACAATAATAGAGAAGGGTGAAGGGCATCCTTTGCTGCCTTTATCCAAGGGAGACCAGAAGAACTTAGTGAGGATGGATTATGTAAATAATGAACGACAGTGACAGAAAAAAGTTTACCACATATCCTGCTATGTGGTGTGACAGAAGGTTTGTGTGTTCACAGAAGGTTTGTGTGTTCACAGAAGGTTTGTGTGTTCACAAAAAGCAATAGCCTTATTTTTGTACCAGGCGTGTTCAAATGAAACTGGACCTAGCTGCAATGAGTGAACATACGTAAGATGCGCATGATGACGTCACTTCTGGTGTAAACAGCACATACCAACTGTCAAGTTTGCAAAATTTCATTATTTTCAGACTCATAGTTTTCTCAGTAGACCGTTGAAAACATGGCGGGTGTGATACGGAATCCATCCAGAGTTGATCAGCGAGAGGTGATTCGGTTTCTAACAGCTGAAGGATGTCGACCAGTTGACATTCATCGCAGAAAGCAGGCAGTGTATGGTGACAAAAGTGTGTTGAAGACAACAGAGAAGAACTGGACAATGAAGGACGTGAGTTAACGAAAGTTCGTCTGAGACCACATATTGTTGCATCAGAAGATGCCATCGCCAAAATTGATGCAACAATTCGGGTGAACCGTCGCCATGGCTTACGTTTGCTAGCACAGGAATTCACTGTGTTGCTAGGGACAGTTCAAATGGTGTTTAGCAAGAAACTGAAGTATCGAAAGGTGTGTTCACAATGGGTACATCGGTTGCTGACCAACCACCATAAAGAAGAACGCATGGGATTGAGTTTGAACCACTTGCTGCGATACGAAGAAGAGGCTGATTCAATTCTTTTGCGCATAGTGGCAGGTGAACACACCTCGGTCGAACCGAATCACTGATCAACTCTGAACGGATTTCGTATCACACCCGCCATGTTTTCAACGGTCTGCTGAGGAAACTATGAGTTGGAGGATAATTAAATTTGGCAAACTTGACGATTAGAATGTGCTGTATACACCGGAAGTGACATCATTATGCGCATCGTACATATGTTCACTTTGTGCAGGTCGGTCCGGTTTCATTTGAACACACCTCGTATTTGCGCAAATATGAAACTGTCATCATATACATATTTTTCATAGTCATATAGCATGCCTTTTACAGAACATCACTATCATAGCAGCCAATCTGTAAGACTCTCGATCTTTGGCCAGCTCTCCCGCCTCTGTTACCTTCATCCTCAGAACCTCTAACTTGAAATCCTGGTATTCAAACCGGCATGTTGTTAATGAAGTAAAAGTAAGATGGGCACGCCTGACTGGCTTCGGTGTTTTTGTGTCATTTTCTGCAGTTTGCTAGCTCCTGTTCGGATTATAATTCACAACACCTTTACCAGGTGGTTTCAAGGACTTTATTCTGTGGAATTCATATGCTTTCGTTCGGTTACCCCGTTGTTATGCTGCATCTTGCTGCGGTTGTGTCTGGCTTAAACCGTGAGAAAACCGCACAGAATGATGTTGGACGTTCCACTTGACTGCACCACAGTATTCCGCCAAGGTTTTCACTACTCAAGACCCTTCCTGCTTGAACTTCCTCCTGTCCCCCTCCACCGGAGGATACACCATACCTCTCCCAACCCCGTATTCTCAGCACAGCAAGAGTCACGCTGACCCGAAGGTGGAGACAATCCAGAGAACACGGGTGGAATGCGAAGAAAAAGGGAGTCAGGCACGGCCAGACGATGAAAGCCGACACGAACATTGGTTTAACACACACTTCTCACAGTCCTCATCCGAGGCTGCAGAGTACTGGACTCCACCTGGGAAGTCTGTTAGGATTTCGGTCGACACACTACGCATGAACAACCCTCAGTAGTTGGATTTGGTTATGGTCGATCGTCGTAACGGGCCTTTGACACCTAAGCGAACATTATTATTACCATTATATTGTTAATATCTGTTGCCAGGTAGTCGAAGGTTATCCGTAGTAGGAATTTTAAACTTCCTACGGCTTACTAGGCCTGCGATTGCAGAAGGTACAAATAATTTGGGTAGATTTTTAATTAGAACTTTTGAATTTGTTTTGTCCAGACGGCGGCAATTAAGCCAACTATTTTCTAAATCTAAGTGCCGAGGGATTTTTAATGTGGGGTTTCTACGGCACTTTGTCATACATGATGAGGTTGCTAGTCGCATTCACAACCCTACTTAGTCACCCTTTACAATATGCGTAGTGTGAGACAGTTGTGCTTTTCTTTCCTCTAGTTGATTGACAGTAAATTTATTTGCAGGCTGCTTGTAGTGACGGCCGAAGATGTCGTCCCCAGAAGTAGAACGCTTTGAGATGACGGACAACGACTATAGCCAGATATATGATCCAACAGGTGTCAGGAGGAAGCAGTCTAAAAACCAGGCTACCTACGGTCAGTGCTGGTCGTGTGCTCATTGTCAATGTTAATAGTAGCCAAACGCATGTGAAGATGACAACAGTGTCAGACATGTGTATTCTGATTTAGAAGTGATTGTCAAACTGTATAAAGCATTAGTTAGGCCTAGATTGGAGTACTGTGTTTAGTTAGGGCGTCCTTATCATAGAGGGAATATAAACATGCTGGAAAGGATACAAAGAAGAGTGACAAAGCTGATAGTGTTATTCCTCTCTCTCTTACTTGCTCTTCTTCTGTCCTTAGTGATGTAGTTTTCATTTTTGTAAATATGCTTGCAATCGAGTGTGCAGACAAACATGGGATTGGCCTTCCTGCATACCACTATTGGTTAGGAATGTCAAAACCTGTTTTGTTTTTTGTGCCCGGGCAGCAACTAACCGCCAGCTCTTTTAGATTTTCAACTGCTAAATGTTCTTTCACATGCACAGCATTTACATGGGACCACAGAGTTTATCGTTCATCTCCAATAGGACTTGATGCAGATCTAACCTTCCCTGAGACTAGGAGATCCTTGAAACTAACAGGATTCGAACACTCTCACCACTTCTTGCTTTAGTTCATTCGTTTCTTGAGATGCAAGCCCTATATCTCTCAGCCACGGGAAACTGTGACGCTAGTCTGGTCAGGCACAATACACTGACCAGGATGTCAGGGTCAGGCACAATAAACTAACCAGGATGTCGCGTCAGGGTCAGGCACAATAAACTAACCAGGATGTCGCGTCAGGGTCAGGCACAATACACTAACCAGGATGTCACGCCAGGGTCAGGCACAATACGCTGACCAGGTTGTCACATCAGGGACAGGCACAATACACTGACCAGGACTTCGCTTCAGGGTCAGGCACAACATACTGACCAGGACGTTGTTTCAAGGTCAGGCACAATACACTGACCAGGACGTCGCGTCAGGGTCAGGCACAATACACTGACCAGGACGTCGCGTCAGGGTCAGGCACAATACACTGACCTAGACCACTATCTCTCTTCCATGTAGCGTTCCCTGGAAACAGGCTGTTTTCAAGGCAGTCTGGCTGACGAGATGTGGATCAATGTGATCCCTGTAGCAGTGAGTGTCACGCAGATGAAGCCAAGCATAGCACAATCGCCTGGTGGACCACGATCCACCTTCATAAGCACGCTCGTGACGTGAGAAAAGCTACTACAACCCAGCACTCAACTCCCTGTTCAGGGCGCACAAAAGCGTCAACTTCCTCATTATGGGAATTAAACAACAACCTCTCAGCTATAGATAATGTTGTGAATTGACTGCCTTTAGAAGAAGGTTGGTGTAATGACCGCAGTTCACTGACCCTTCTCAGGTATTTGGGCGGACAAGGAGAACGATGACAGTGACAATGAAATGGTAGGCCTCGGAGGCAGAGGCCGCAGGAAGAAACAGCAGAGCTCTGGGTTAGGTGCAGGGATCAGTTTTGTGAGTGGGGGCTACAAGGAGGAACAGAGTCAGGAAGATGCAGACATTGTAAGTACAAGCTAGTCTTGTCAGTGTCATGTGTCAGTATGTGAATCAGTGTCATGTGTCAGTATGTGAGTCAGTGTCATGTGTCAGTATGTGAATCAGTGTCATGTGTCAGTATGTGAGTCGGTGTCAGTATGTGAGTCAGTGTCATGTCTCAGTATGTGAATCAGTGTCATGTGTCAGTATGTGAATCAGTGTCATGTGTCAGTATGTGAGTCAGTGTCATGTGTCAGTATGTGAATCAGTCTTGTCATGTGTCAGTATGTGAGTCAGTGTCATGTGTCAGTATGTGAGTCAGTGTCATGTGTCAGTATCTGAGTCAGTGTCATGTGTCAGTATGTGAATCAGTGTTGTCAGTGTCATGTCTCAGTATGTGAATCAGTGTTGTCATGTGTCAGTATGTGAGTCAGTGTAATGTGTCAGTATGTGAATCAGTGTTGTCATGTGTCAGTATGTGAATCAGTGTTGTCATGTGTCAGTATGTGAATCAGTGTTGTCAGTGTCATGTGTCAGTATGTGAATCAGTATTGTCATGTGTAGTATGTGAGTCAGTGTCATGTGTCAATATGTGAATCAGTGTTATGTGTCAGTATGTGAGTCAGTGTCATGTGTCAGTATGTGAATCAGTCTTGTCATGTGTCAGTATGTGAATCAGTCTTGTCAGTGTCATGTGTCAGTATGTGAGTCAGTGTCAGTATGTGAATCAGTCTCATGTGTCAGTATGTGAGTCAGTGTCATATGTCAGTATGTGAATCAGTGTTGTCAATGTCATGTGTCAGTATGTGAATCAGTGTTGTCAGTGTCATGTGTCAGTATGTTAATCCAGTCTTAGGTCATCAAGTATTTTATGACATGAAGACATGACCTAAACTGACATAAGCACACAACACACTGACCCCTAAGTGGCAACAACCATAGTTCATCAACTAATCTAAGACATGACCCCTAACTGACACCAACACACTGACCCCAACAACCATAGTTGATCAACTAATCTAAGACATGACCCCTAACTGACCCCGCCAACCATCAACTAATCTAAGACATGACCCCTAACTGACCCCACCAACCATCAACTAATCTAAGACACGACCCCCTAACTGACCCCAACAACCATAGTTCATCAGCTAATCTAAGACATGACCCCTAACTGACCCCACCAACCATCAACGAATCTAAGACACGACCCCCTAACTGACCACACCAACCATCAACTAATCTAAGACACGACCCCCTAACTGACCCCACCAACCATCAACTAATCTAAGACACGACCCCCTAACTGACCCCAACAACCATAGTTCATCAACTAATCTAAGACACGACCCCTAACTGACCCCACCAACCATCAACTAATCTAAGACACGACCCCTAACTGACCCCACCAACCATCAACTAATCTAAGACACGACCCCTAACTGACCCCACCAACCATCAACTAATCTTAGACATGACCCCTATCTGACCTCACCAACCATCAACTATTCTAAGACATGACCCCTAACTGACCCCACCAACCATCAACTAATCTAAGACACGACCCATAACTGACCCCACCAACCATCAACTAATCTTAGACATGACCCCTAACTGACCCCACCAACCATCAACTAATCTAAGACACGACCCCTAACTGACCCCACCAACCATCAACTAATCTAAGACACGACCCCCTAACTGACCCCACCAACCATCAACTAATCTTAGACATGACCCCTAACTGACCCCACCAACCATCAACTAATCTAAGACACGACCCCTAACTGACCCCACCAACCATCAACTAATCTAAGACACGACCCCCTAACTGACCCCACCAACCATCAACTATTCTAAGACATGACCCCTAACTGACCCCACCAACCATCAACTAATCTAAGACATGACCCCTAACTGACCCCACCAACCATCAACTAATCTAAGACACTACCCCCTAACTGAATACATGTCCTGTCTTTGATCAGGAAGAACTCTCTTGGATTCACAAAAAGAAAGAATCCAGAAGAGAGATGCCGATGCCTCGTTATGTCAAGGGACTTCTCAGTGACAAAGAAAAGTAAGAAGTTGAAAGTGTGTTATTGTAATCCATACACAGCTCAAAGTTGATATGACTTGTTGTTAGAGGCCTTTATTCCTCCTGGGATGCCTTCTCTGCCACTACAATACTGGACATCTTCTGTCATTATTTGTCACATATATGACAACCTCTGAATTTGTTCTATGATCTGTCCATCGATGTTAATATTTATTATGTGGGCTTGTTTGGGGCCTCTGCTAGTATTTATTATGTGGGCTTGTTTGGGGCCTCTGCTAATATTTATTATGTGGGCTTGTTTGGGGCCTCTGCTAATATTTATTATGTGGGCTTGTTTGGGGCGTTGATGCTAATATTTATTATATGGGCTTGTTTGGGACCTTCATGTTAATATTTATTATGTGGGCTTGTTTGGGACCTCTGCTAATATTTATTATGTGGGCTTGTTTGGGGCCTCTGTTAATATTTATTATGTGGGCTTGTTTGGGGCCTTGATGCTAATATTTATTATGTGGGCTTGTTTGGGGCCTCTGTTAATATTTATTATGTGGGCTTGTTTGGGGCCTCTGTTAATATTTATTATGTGGGCTTGTTTTGGGCCTCTGCTAATATTTATTATGTGGGCTTGTTTGGGGCCTCTGCTAGTATTTATTATGTGGGCTTGTTTGGGGCCTTGATGCTAATATTTATTATGTGGGCTTGTTTGGGGCCTCTGCTAATATTTATTATGTGGGCTTGTTTGGGGCCTTGATGTTCACCCTGAAAAGGATGTTATGTCATAGTTCGCAATGAGGCTGCGGTATCTGCATCTTTCGGCCTGATTCATCCTATTTCAGCTGGCTTTCTTCTGTGCCAGTTTGCCTTACCACTGTGATCCCTATACTCTTACACAAACAACATTAGAGTGGTCTGATTTCAGACCGCCGCATCGAGACAGAGTAGGGTCTTGATCAGCTCTGGTTCGCTGACCCTGACACAATTAGTCAGCTATAAGTCTCACTGTCGTTTGTCAGCTCATCCACTGTGCCCCATCCACAAGTTTTATGGCACACATTCCGTCTCTGTTGGTCTTAACAAGCAAGTTACATTTTCTGGTACCTTCTTCCATCGTCACCTCAGAATAAGTTTGGTGATGGTTGTTTGTTGTGAATGCCCGCAGTGAGAAAGTTTACTCTTTTGTGCGCCCTGGCGGGTTGTAAGTAGCTTTCCTCACATCCTGAGCGTGCTGATGAAGGTGGACAGGGGTCCTTCAGGCGGTTGTGCTATGCTTTGCTTCTTCTGTGTGTCGCTCACTACTACAGGGATCACGTCGATCCCTCACCTCATTAGCCAGGCTGCCATGAAAACAGCCCGTTTC
Organism: Ariolimax columbianus; assembly: GCA_036924085.1. NCBI lineage: Eukaryota > Metazoa > Mollusca > Gastropoda > Stylommatophora > Arionidae > Ariolimax > Ariolimax columbianus. The sequence goes on from JAVGWX010000023.1 coordinate 1,227,161, forward strand.
CAGGGAAGGCTGTGAGGAAGCCGAGGTGAGGGTCTTGGCCATTATGTTGTGCCTGACCCTGACTAACATGTCTGACCCTGACTAACATGCATGACCCTGACTAACATGTCTGACCCTGACTAACAAGTCTGACCCTGACTAACATGTCTGACCCTGACTAACATGTCTGACCCTGACTAACATGTCTGACTCTGACTAACATGTCTGACCCTGACTAACATGTCTGACCCTGACTAACATGCCTGACCCTGACTAACATGTCCGACCAGTATGTTGTACCTAACCTCAACCCTCTTTTGACTACCTCTAAATTGGCTGCCCCTTGAGAAGTGCCCTAATGAGGTTACTAGAACGTGATTTTCATATTTTCTGCATGAGAACGGACTGTGTAACCTTGGTATTGCCATTGTGTCACTAGTTGGCCCTACAACAGCTGCCTCTCTTCCCCTACACCTGGCTCTGACTACACCTGGCGCCGACTACACCTGGCGCCGACTACACCTGGCCCCGACTACACCTGGCCCCGACTACACCTGGCTCCGACTACACTTGGCTCCGACTACACCTGGCCCTGACTACACCTGGCCCTTATTACACCTGGCCCCGACTACACCTGGCTTCGACTACACCTGGTCACCACCACACTATTTATACACTACACCTGGCCCCCGCTAAACTAAGCTCCCACTATCCTAACCCTCACTACACCTGGCCCTCGCTAAACTAAGCTCCCACTGTCCTAACCCTCACTACACCTGTCCCCCACCACACTAAGCTTCCACTATCCTAACCCTCACTACACCTGGCCCCCACCACACTAAGCCCCCACTATCCTAACCCTCACTACACCTGGCCCCCACCACACTAAGCCCCCACTATCCTAACCCTCACTACACCTGGCCCCCGACACACTATCCTAACCCTCTTCTAACATTTTTAGAATGTAAAAGTACCTGGTGATACTGGCCTGGGGCTTCCTTAATGTATGACCCATCCATCTCCATCTCCCAGATTTCCTGTTCCAATTGACCTTGTCCCGCTCTCTCCCACAGTCTGTCGTTTGTAACTTTGTCAAACCATTTTATACAGGGGGACAGCGTGGCCTAGTGGTTAAGTGCTCATAGCCAGAAGGTGCTGTGTTCGATCCCCATCACAGCACCGGCCGTTACCCCAGGGAAGCAAACCCTTAGAAAATTCAGAAGGAAGCAGACCCTTACATAAAATGCTTGCTGAAGTTGGATGCACTGGGCCGACAGGCGCAAAATAAAAACCACAGTGTAGCGCACACCCGCCTTGGGGAATAGAGAAATAAGGTGAACGCAAAAAAAACAAAAACATTTTATACCAAGAATCTTTCTCAGACATCTGTTGACAAAACCCTGCAGTTTCCTGTCATTGCCTTTGGTCATCCTCCAGCCATCTGTTGACAAAACCCTACAGCCTCCTGTCATTACCTTTGATCATCCTCCAGGCATCAGTAAACAAAACCCTAGTCTCCTGTCATTGCCGTTGGTCATCCTCCAGACATCTGTTGACAAAACCCTGCAGTTTCCTGTCATTGCCTTTGGTCATCCTCCAGGTTTCCACTCCATACAGCAGGGCTGGCTTCACATTTGAATGGACAATCCTTGTTTTTGTCTTCCTTCTTATTTCCTTGGAGTTCCATCTTGGTTTCAACATTCCGAATGCAGCTCTTGCTTTTTGTATCCTTGATTTTTTATCCTCATCTGTCCCTCCTTCCTTGTTGATGATACTTCCTAGGTATGTAAATACTTCTACCTCTTCCAGTGGCGTTCCTCTCAGCTTGATTGGTTCTGTGTTTACTGCTTTGAGCCCAATTATTTTTGTCTTTTCCTCGTGTATTATCAAACACTATTCTGAAATGACGTGTCATCATTTATTCTTGTCTTCTTTCAGAGAGTTTGGCTCTTGGGAGAAGCACACAAAAGGGATTGGACAGAAACTCCTCATGAAGGTCAGATACTTCATCTTTTTCATCTTCTTCTTTCTCATTCGACATCAGACATTCACATCAATGCCTCAGGGGATGGAGTGGGCTAGTGGTTAAGTGACACGGGTTACATCCCGAAGGTGATGAGTTGGCTCCCCATCACAGCACCGGTCGTTACCCCAGGGAGGCAAACCCTTAGAAAATGCAGGAGGAAGCAGACCCTTACATAAAATGCATGCCAAAGTCGGATGCACTGGGCCGACAGGCATAAAATAAAAATGTAGTGCAACGCACACCACCTTGGGGAGTAGAGAAATAAGACAAACGCCAAAAAAAACACCAATGCCGTTCCTACCTAAGGAGAACTTCTAACAAACGAGCACATCGTTGTTTGGTGGCCACTCAGTTGACACTGTTACCAGGAGAAGGCCACTACTATATGTATCTTTTAGGGACCATACTATCTGAATATAACAGTGGCCACTCTCCTCGGAATGTATCTTCACCCTCGGACAGTATCTCCCAGACCTAGGATTTGAACCACTACCATCCTTTATTAGAACGCTCACTGGGTTAATGACATCCTTGAGCTCGAAAGCCACTCAGAAGTTTAGGGATGTCTGAGGAGGGGTCGCTTGTAGCTACACGTCAGAAGTTTAGGGATGTCTGAGAAGAAGTCACTTGTTAGCTACACGTCAGGAGTTCAGTGATGTCCGAGGAAAAGTCGCTTGTAGCTACACGTCAGGAGTTCAGTGATGTCCAAGGAGAAGTCGCTTGTAGCTACACGTCAGGAGTTCAGTGATGTCCGAGGAGAAGTCGCTTGTAGCTACACGTCAGGAGTTCAATGATGGACCAAGGAGAAGTCACTTGTAGCTACACATCAGGAGTTCAGTGATGTGCGAGGAGAAGTCACTTGTAGCTACACATCAGGAGTTCAGTGATGTCAAAGGAGAAGTCGCTTGTAGCTACATGTCAAGAGTTCAGTGATGGACCAAGGAGAAGTCACTTGTAGCTACACATCAGGAGTTCAGTGATGCCCAAGGAGAAGTCGCTTGTAGCTACATGTCAAGAGTTCAGTGATGGACCCAGGAGAAGTCGCTTGTAGCTACACATCAGGAGTTCAGTGATGTCCAAGAAGAAGTCGCTTGTAGCTACACATAAACAGTCTTGCAGATGTTAATTAGTTAATCATGCTTCACATATTCCAGAAAAGAGAAAGCTTTTCCGTACAGGTAGGTCATCCCAAACATAGCCAAACAGTATTTGGAACCTTTTTGAATATTCTCCTCATCAAAAAGTTATGAATTTCTTCTTTTCAAATATTTCAGCGCTTAGGAGGACTGAGGATCTATCAATTCAAGTATCCATGATGCAACACAACGCTAACCGTGACCAGCATCGGGGACAGCCCCGAATCAAGTCAGCAATGCGAAATATTTCAGAACATAGAGCGGTGAATATGTTTACGAACGCACACCTTAACACCTTTCAGTTCGCCTCAAATATAATGGATGGATAGCAGCATTATTGGTTTGGGTTTGCAAAACAAAGTTTGAATTGAAAAACAGGCCTCATGAGCATTGGTGGTCGTCAGCACTTTTTTACTTGCATGACATGAGCACCAAATGTCATTAAAAGAGCACCGTGGTGTTCGGGAGCACCAGGTTGAGATTGCCTGCCATAGAGGTACGGCCTGAGCTTGCACCAGAACACAAGCAAGTTTAGGCTCTAACCCTTTTCAGTGATTTTATCGTATTATGTTTGACCTTGATAAATGTATGAAATGTGACCTTGAACTTATCACCTGTTCCCAGATGGGTCATAAGCCAGGTGAGGGTCTGGGAAAGGCTGGCCAAGGTATCATAGCCCCGGTGGAGGCATTTTTACGCAAGGGCAAGGGCGCTGTTGGGGCTCATGGCAGAGAGAGACCTGAGAAGTCATTGAAAGACTTCCCCGTTAAGGATGTGGACGATGAAGAAGAGAAAGAGTTCCAGAAGCAGCTGTCACAGTGGAAGAAGCAACCTGCAGAGGTAATCCTTTGTTCTGTCACATTGAGTCGTTTGTTGTGGTAAGGTGGCCGGCATCATCATTATGGTAGTTATTTGTTTTGCTCTTTGTTAATCCCAGCCGGGGCATAGGATCACCACAACAGTTGGTCTCTTTCAACACTGTGTGTGCTCTTACAGTGGTTGTTGTGTTGCTGTAGTAATGAGTTTTACATGACGAGGTTGCTAGCCACACTCGCAACTCACTTTAGCTACTTTTTACAACACACATAATATGAACCTGTTCTATTCTTTTATTTTTTCTCTCCCCCCCCTCCTAAAAGTAAAGTCACAGGATCTACTCTGTAAGACTATGTTATGAGGCTGGCTGGCAGGCTAATAAAGATCTCTTGTCCATTTAGTCACATTGAAGTGTGCATGCTAGTTATTAGCCTCACCACTAATTTTAAAATAAGATATGCTATGCCAGGTTTTTTTTCCCAGTTGCCTGTTTCCTAAAACAGAGTATGTTGTATTGTATTCTGCACCCTGCCGGCCCAACGCATCCGGCATCAGCACGTATTTTTATATGGTGGCGGTGGCTGGATCACCTGTACAGAATAGAGGATGGACGAATTCCAAAAGATATCCTACACAGAGAGCTGACCACGGGCAAGTGTAACAAAGATAGGCCTTTCCTTCACTACAGATATGTTTGTAAGCGTGACCTGAAAGTGTTTGATATGTTTGTAAGCGTGACCTGAAAGTGTTTGATATGTTTGTAAGCGTGACCTGAAAGTGTTTGATATGTTTGTAAGCGTGACCTGAAAGTGTTTGATATGTTTGCAAGCGTGACCTGAAAGTGTTTGATATGTTTGCAAGCGTGACCTGAAAGTGTTTGATATGTTTGCAAGCGTGACCTGAAAGTGTTTGATATGTTTGCAAGCGTGACCTGAAAGTGTTTGATATGTTTGTAAGCGTGACCTGAAAGTGTTTGATATGTTTGCAAGCGTGACCTGAAAGTGTTTGATATGTTTGCAAGCGTGACCTGAAAGTGTTTGATATGTTTGCAAGCGTGACCTGAAAGTGTTTGATATGTTTGCAAGCGTGACCTGAAAGTGTTTGATATGTTTGCAAGCGTGACCTGAAAGTGTTTGATATGTTTGTAAGCGTGACCTGAAAGTGTTTGATATGTTTGTAAGCGTGACCTGAAAGTGTTTGATATGTTTGCAAGCGTGACCTGAAAGTGTTTGATATGTTTGATATGTTTGCAAGCGTGACCTGAAAGTGTTTGATATGTTTGATATGTTTGCAAGCGTGACCTGAAAGTGTTTGATATCTTTGCAAGCGTGACCTGAAAGTGTTTGATATGTTTGATATGTTTGCAAGCGTGACCTGAAAGTGTTTGATATGTTTGATATGTTTGCAAGCGTGACCTGAAAGTGTTTGATATGTTTGCAAGCGTGACCTGAAAGTGTTTGATATGTTTGCAAGCGTGACCTGAAAGTGTTTGATATGTTTGATATGTTTGCAAGCGTGACCTGAAAGTGTTTGATATGAACACCTGCAACTGGGAGGAACTTGCCAAGGACGTGTTGGTCTGGAGGCAGGGGAAAGCAAGGACAACAACTGACTAAGTCCCCTCTCTAGTGTGAAGTCCATTGTCTCTCAAGTCTGGCAGGATGCCAATCAATTAGTTCAATATGTGTGCATGAGCTTGCAGCGGTCAGCGAACCAGAGCTGCCAAGACCCTTCTACACCTCCACGTGGTGATCCTGGATAACAGGCTGCAGCAGAGCAGACTGGCTAAAGAGAAGGGATCGAAGAGGGAATGCTAACACGGTACTCAAAAAATGCTTGCTGAAGTCGGATGTGTTGGGCCGAAAGGTGCAAATATCGCAGTCAAGCTGTAAACTACGACACAATGCAATCCATTCTCTGGACTACATTCTGCTACTTAAGCCCTTTCAGGGTTTGGTAGCGGGAGATTGAGAGCGAACGAAATCAAGCCAATCAGTTCAATACAAAAATACGAATCTTTAACTTCAATGTACAGTCTGATCTGTTGTATGGCTGTGAAGCATGGACAGCAACAAAAACAACCACCAAAACGGGTTCAGACTATGATAAGTATGTGTCTGCACAGAATAAAGAGATTTAGATAGTATTATAAGATCGAAGCTGCGATGGAACTGAAGGTTAAAAGGGGATTAAAACATGTAGGTAATGGCTGAGTGGCTTTACCGAGACAGAAACAAAATCTTCTTCTTCGTACACTGTCAGACTTCGACTTGAATTTGTTCAAAGAAAGCCGCGGTCATCCTGAGGCCGTCGACTCTGCCATAGAGCTTGTCTAGTGTTGGCACTGGTGATGGCCACATGTGCTTTCTCTGGTCCTCGTATGTCGGGCAATTTTGCAGCAGATGTTCAGGGGTAATTTTTCCAGTACCACACGTGCATTCGTCAGTGCCACCTATCTTCAGTTTATTGAATAGATGGTACCTCAGGCTGTTGTGCCCTGTCCGGAGTCTGACGACCACCATCTGCTTTTTTCTGTACCTCAGTCTGTTGTGGCCTGTCCGGAGTCTGACGACCACCATCAGCTCTCTTCTGTACCCGAGTCTGTTGTGGCCTGTGTGAAGTCTGACGACCACTACCAGCTCTCTTCTGTACCTCAGTCTGTTGTGCCCTGTCCGGAGTCTGACGACCACCATCTGCTCTCTTCTGTACCTGAGTCTGTTGTGGCCTGTGTGAAGTCTGACGACCACTACCAGCTCTCTTCTGTACCTGAGTCTGTTGTGGCCTGTGCGAAGTCTGACGACCACCACCAGCTCTCTTCTGTACCTCAGTCTGTTGTGGCCTGTGCGGAGTCTGACGACCAACACCTGCTCTCTTCTGTACCTCAGTCTGTTGTGACCTGTGTGGAGTCTGACGACCACCACCAGCTCTCTTCTGTACCTGAGTCTGTTGTGGCCTGTGCGAAGTCTGACGACCACCACCAGCTCTCTTCTGTACCTCAGTCTGTTGTGGTCTGTGCGGAGTCTGATGACCACCACCAGCTCTCTTCTGTACCTGAGTCTGTTGTGGCCTGTGCGAAGTCTGACGACCACCACCTGCTCTCTTCTGTTCAACTGGTAATTTTGTGTGTAGCCAGTAAGCTCTGTTTCCCATTTGGCCATGTATCTGGCCCTAATAAACCTTTTGAACTCTTCGTAGGTCACACTAGAACCTGGTTGTGGTAACCTTGCATTTTCACCAGTCTGTCTGCCCCCATCACTGCCTTGTATGTTACAGTTGGATCGAACCCACTGTACTACGACCCTTCAGGATTTGAACTGCTGGCATAGTGGACAGAGTACTGATCTTAGATCATTTAGGTCTGTATGTCTCTTGGAAAAAAAACCAAAATTGTGTCATCGTTGCAACCACAGGGCCTTCGTCGGGGGCAAAGAATTAACAAGAACAACTAACAAATCACAGCAACAAACATACTGTGGCATGGTGTGGCTGGTTGAGGGGTTTGAATGTCAACCATCTTACCACAAGGATGTGTGTTTAAAAACAACTAGGTAGGATATGTTTTTTCATGTCTTGGTATTTGTTTATGATGTGTTAGTCGTTGTCAGTCATTCCTTGCCCCTGATGAAGACCTAGCAGCTGTAACAAAAGTGTTGTTTTGTCACTGGACCATTACCTGTATGTGTGTGTTTACCGAGCTGTGTGCTAACTTGGGGAGTGACGCTCATATTCCAGAAACATATCCCCAAGTACGTGTACAAGACGGCTCAGGACGTGCTGGAGACGGGAGGCAAGCGTAGGAGGCCGGCTGTGGAGTTTGGGCCCAAGGTCAAAGTCATTGACATGACTGGCCGAGAACAGCGAGTTTTGTCAGGTATGTTTGTCAGGGACTGGTCAGTCTTCTTGTTGGGGCTGGTTTGTTGGTTTGTTGGGGACTTGCTGGTTTGTTGGGGACTTGCTGGTTTGTTGGGGGCTTGTTAGTTTGTTGGGGGCTGGTTTGTTGGGGACTTGCTGGTTTGTTGGGGGCTTGTTGGTTTATTTGGGGATTTGTTTGTTGGGGGCTTGTTGGTTTGTTTGGGGATTTGTTTGTTGGGGGCTTGCTTGTTTGTTGGGGGCTTGCTGGTTTGTTGGGGACTTGCTGGTTTGTTGGGGGTTTGTTTGTTGGGAACTTGCTGGTTTGTTGGGGATTTGTTTGTTGGGGGCTGGTTTGTTGGGGATTTGTTTGTTGGGGACTTGCTGGTTTGTTGGGGGCTTGCTGGTTTGTTGGGGACTTGCTGGTTTGATGGGGATTTGTTTGTTGGGACTTGTTGTATTTGTTGAGTAACATAACCTAAATGTTTGTTGGGACTTGTTGTATTTGTTGAGTAACATGACCTAAATGTTTGTTGGGACGTTGTATTTGTTGAGTAACATGACCTAAATTTGTCATTTCTGGTTTATGTTTCAGGCTACCACGCTATTGGGAAGACCCATGATCAGCCGGACGAGGCAGAGGAGCTCTTCAGGCAGGAGCCAGAGAAGAAGAGAGCCTTCAGCATGCCAGAGCTCATTCATAACCTCAACCTGCTCGTCGAGATGGCCGAAGATGATATTATCCACAACGATCGAAAGCTGCACCACGACAGGGACCGCATCGTCAACCTGGACCACGAGAAAGATAGACTAGAGACAGTTGTGGCAAACGAAGGCAAGCAGTTGGAGCGGTTGACGTCCGTCATGGACTTGGTCACCAGGTTCGATCCATCATTTGTGGCATTTGATCGTAGTAGTGTCTTCGGTAACTGCCATGTTGTTGTTGTTTGGCTTGGCTTTGTTCGTTCTCAATCTCCCGCTACCAAACCCTGAAAGGGCTTAAGTAGCAGAATGTAGTCCAGAGTACGGAATGCGTTGTGTCGTAGTTTACAGCTTGACTGCGATATTTGCATCTTTCAGTCCAACACATCCGACTTCAGCAAGCATTTTTTGAGTACCGGGTTAGCATTCCCTCTTCGACCCTTCTCCTTAGCCAGTCTGCCCTGCTGCAGCCTGTTATCCAGGATCACCGCGTGGAGCTGTAGAAGGGTCTTGGCAGCTCTGGTTCGCTGTCGCTGACCGCTGCAGCTCATGCGCTGCTCAGCTCTGGTTCGCTGGCACTGACGCTAGCAGTCAGCTATGGGTCGCTGACCGCTGCAGCTCATGCGCTGCTCAGCTCTGGGTCGCTGGCCCTGACGCTAGCAGTCAGCTATGGGTCTCTGACCGCTGCAGCTCATGCGCTGCTCAGCATCTTGATCCCGTTGTTTGTTTCGAATGTTTGTTTATTCACAAACTCTATTGTCCATGTGTGTTCTGCTCTTCCCTGACTCCTCTTGCCTTGTGAATTCCAGAACAGAGCTTGTCTTATAATGCTATCAACTGTTGTCTGTAATGTACGCGTATATCATGTTCGACGATATATCGTCTTCTACTTCATGTTCTGTCAGACGTCGACTTGAATTTGTTCGAAGAAAGCAGTAGTCATCCTGAGGTTGTCGACACTGCCATAGAGCTTGTCTAGTGTTGGCACTGGTGAATGCCACATGTGCTTTCTCTGGTCCTCATATGTTGGACAATTTTGCAGCAAATGTTCAGGGGTCATTTACTCTGTACTACAGGTGCATTCGTCAGTAGCACCTATCTTCAGTTTATTGAATAGGTGGTACCTCAGTCTGTTGTGGCCTGTGCGGAGTCTGAAGACCACCACCTTCTCTCCTCTGTTCAACTGGTAATAAGCATCATTTCTTGTGTAGCCAGTATGCTCTGTTTCCCATTTGGCCATGTATCTGGCCCTAATAAACCTTTTGGACTCTTCGTAGGTCACACTAGAATCTGGTTGTGGTATGCTGTCGTTTGCAAATGCCCACAATGAGTAGGTTACTCTTATGCGTGCTCTGAAAAGAACATTAAGTGGCGGGTCGCAGTAGCTTTTCTCACATCCCGAGCATGCTGATGAAGGTGGACGGGGGTCCTCCACTTGGTTGTCCTGTGCTTGGCTTCATCTGCGTGTAGCTCACTACTATGGGGATCACTCACCTCGTTAGCTAGGGAGGGCTACTAGGAAGCCTAGGTGAGGGTCTTGGCCAGTATATTTTGCCTGACCCTGATTAACATGTCTGACCAATATATTTTGCCTGACCCTGACTAACATGTCCGATCTGTATATTTTGCCTGACCAGACGTAAGTCTTTTTTCCCACTGCCATGTTTTGTTATTGTTTCTTAACCTTTTCCAGCCTGGACTAATTTTGTAGATTGGTGTCTTTCTGTCCGGGTTAAAATGTTGAAGCTCCTGTGTCAAAGTTTTGTACCAAATAAAATTCATTATTATTGAACAAATTGAGCTAAAATGACGATCTAAACATCGAGAGACACATAATTAAAGTATCTATGGCAGGAAGTACACCACCATGTGTTGGGAGGATTTTATTTGCTAATCGAATCACATGATGTCATAAGTGGGTCAAAGTGACTGGAGTCACTGCAGTACGAGGCATGGAATAATTATGAAATGATGTCGCTCGGAAAATGAGACAGTTCTAAATTTGGAAGAAGCGTAGATGAGTTGAGATGCTAGAGAGGTGAAAGCCAGCTTGGAGAGGGGGGGTTATAACTGAACTTCTTTATGCTGGTTTAGAAGGCTCTGCAGTCTGTATACAACCGGTTTCTTAAACATTCACTTGATTAAAAATACCAGTTTTCTAATTTCTAATCTATTCTTGAATGCATTATTTGACCCTGCCTCCACTACTTCCTGTGGCTGCATTCTAAGCATTCACCGCTCTTTGATTCAAGAATAGTTTTAAAATTAATTTGGTGCTGTGCCTTATTGTTCTTGTAGGTGGTTGTTTTTGGAAAAAAGGTTGTGCCTTATTGTTCTTGTAGGTGGTTGTATTTAGAAAAAAAGGTTGTGCCTTATTGTTCTTGTAGGTGGTTGTATTTAGAAAAAAAGGTTGTGCCTTATTGTTCTTGTAGGTGGTTGTATTTTGAAAAAAGGTTGTGCCTTATTGTTCTTGTAGGTGGTTGTATTTGGAAAAAAGGTTGTGCCTTATTGTTCTTGTAGGTGGTTGTATTTGGAAAACAACCTTGTTATAGGTTAAGTATGACCTAATTTGCGTTCAATTCAACGCATGGCATGAGGCTGGGGGGGTGCATGGGGTAGTTATGGAAGGTGTTAGCCCAGTATTGAATCTTGGGGGGGAGAATAGTTCAAACATGACGTTCGGACTGGCTACGGGAAGGGAGACAGCCTCCCTCTAATTGTTATACTGTTGTTTCTTTTGTATCGTACGGTTGGATTCTTCTTCTTCTGTCGTCTAGCTTTCTATTGAGGTTGTAGACCAGTGTCGAGGTATGCATTTGTTTTTCATCTCTCTCGTGGCCCCCAGTAAAATTTGTCCTAATTTTACGGCAAATCTCGTTTACGCTGTCTATTCACCTTTTCCTCGGTCTACCTCTCGCCACCCTCTTCCTGTCATTCTTCTGTAGAAGACTGCATGAACAATGTGGCCAAACCAATTCATTCTCTGCTGCTCGATGTACTGTAGGCAGGGAATTGTTCGAACCTTCTCCCGAATACTCATATTTGTGATTCTGTCTCTTCTGGTATTGTTAGTGACCTTTCATATTCAATGTCCATGTCTGGCACTGATAGCGCATGGTTGGGAGGAAGATACTATTTATCAATAGATGGATACAGGGATATATGACAATCTGACATGGGGAAAAAGGGTGGAATGACATTCTGACATATGGTGGGGAGGTGGAATTTTTTTGTTTGTTTGTTCACCTTATTTCTCAAATCCCCAAGGCGGTGTGCGTTGTACTGTGGTTTTTATTTTGCACCTGTCGGCCCAGTGATCCGACTTCAGCATACATTTTATGTAAGGGTCTGCTTCCTCCTGCATTTTCTAAGGGTTTGCTTCCCCGGGGTAACGGCCGGTGCTGTGATGGGTATTGAACCCAGCACCTTCGGTTGTGAGCCATTCCACTTAACCACTAGGCCACGCCATCCCCTGAGAGGTGGAATTGAACTCATTGGTCTTGAGGTAAGGTGTACGCTTTGGGAAACGGAGGTCGCGGGTTCGAATCACTGAGATCTGGATTTTTTTCCCGTAGATCTCTTGGTAAAAATTCCCCAGATCTCTGGGTAGTGAGATCAGACTCCCGTGTGCAGTGTCGAGCACGTTAAAAATCCCTTGGCAGTTGGAAATCGAAAAGAGTAGGCTTAACGGCCGCTGCCCGGACATTATTCAAATTAACAATCTAGCCAAGTTATTTGTACCTTCCCCCAGGAGGTTTGTTAAGAGCAGCTAAAGATGACGCTTAACTGGCTGCGGGTCTACTTAGCTCTAGTGTTTGAGTCTATTAAGATGGACTCGCAGATCGGTTAAACTACACTCCCAGAAACTGGTTGTATACAGACTCTGTAGTCTTCTAAACCAGTTTAACCTTTAGCACACCAAGGTCGAGAACTAACCGACCAACTTGGCCTACAAAATCGGAATTAAAAATTTTTTTTATATTTTTGAACAGAGTCACTCCCGACAGCCATTTTTAAAATGCTGAATACGTCATCCATCTACACACGATATTTTGCCGCTAAAAGTATCGTATGTTAGATTACAAATTGCTTTTGAACAATTTTAATTTGTATACGCCGTTTGGAGCAAGCCGACTTTGCGAAAGGTGAAGTAGGTTGTTGGGAAAGATCTTTATCGAGTAGATCTGTTAATTTTGTTTGTTTAGATGAAAGAACTACGTTTGAATTGGAAACTAACAGTTGTGTCGATATTGTAAACACAGTATCGATATATTGTTGTGGTTTCCATGGTTTTCTTTCGGAGCGACTAGGCCTGGTGGTCGAGTCCAAATATTATCCGAGATTTGCATAAATTTTCAACTTCATCTTTTTGTATCTCAGAAACTAACAAACACACAGCAAAAACAATAACACCCACAAGTTCTTTATTCAATTGTGTTTCTACACACAAGAACATCATATTTATTATTGACAAACAAACAGAAAAGTTACAAATTTTGAAAGTCGACTACCATCGCGAGAAATTCAGTTAAATAATTAGGTCAAATGTGCGTAATTAAAGACGTTAAGCTAATTTAAGTTAAAACAGGTATATATATCCCTTGATGAAAGCCACAAAAATAAAAAGAACGAAGACCTCTACTCCCCAAGGTAGAAGTAGAGTGCCTATGTCAAGCCAGTTACTGCTACAGGATGTATTGTCAATGACTTTGGTTTCTTGAAGTGGATGTTAATGTATGATTGTTACCACCTTCAGCTGCGAGGAGAGGACCAAACCGGACAGCACCGATCCGCTGTCTCTCGAGTCGTGTGCTGACATTTTCAAGATGTTGCAGCAGGACTTTTACGAGGAGTACAAGATCTACGACATGCCTTCGCTGGCTGTGGCCCTGGTATTCCCTCTGGTAAGTGTCCTCTTGTCCTTCTTCAACATGTCCTAGAATGCCTTCGCTGGCTGTGGCCCTGGTATTCCCTCTGGTAAGTGTCCTCTTGTCCTTCTTCAACATGTCCTAGAATGCCTTCGCTGGCTGTGGCCCTGGTATTCCCTCTGGTAAGTGTCCTCTTGTCCTTCTTCAACATGTCCTAGAATGCCTTCGCTGGCTGTGGCCCTGGTGTTCCCTCTGGTAAGTGTCCTCTTGTCCTTCTTCAACATGTCCTAGAATGCCTTCGCTGGCTGTGGCCCTGGTATTCCCTCTGGTAAGTGTCCTCTTGTCCTTCTTCAACATGTCCTAGAATGCCTTCGCTGGCTGTGGCCCTGGTATTCCTTCTGGTAAGTGTCCTCTTGTCCTTCTTCAACATGTCCTAGAATGCCTTCGCTGGCTGTGGCCCTGGTATTCCCTCTGGTAAGTGTCCTCTTGTCCTTCTTCAACATGTCCTAGAATGCCTTCGCTGGCTGTGGCCCTGGTGTTCCCTCTGGTAAGTGTCCTCTTGTCCTTCTTCAACATGTCCTAGAATGCCTTCGCTGGCTGTGGCCCTGGTATTCCCTCTGGTAAGTGTCCTCTTGTCCTTCTTCAACATGTCCTAGAATGCCTTCGCTGGCTGTGGCCCTGGTATTCCCTCTGGTAAGTGTCCTCTTGTCCTTCTTCAACATGTCCTAGAATGCCTTCGCTGGCTGTGGCCCTGGTGTTCCCTCTGGTAAGTGTCCTCTTGTCCTTCTTCAACATGTCCTAGAATGCCTTCGCTGGCTGTGGCCCTGGTATTCCCTCTGGTAAGTGTCCTCTTGTCCTTCTTCAACATGTCCTAGAATGCCTTCGCTGGCTGTGGCCCTGGTATTCCCTCTGGTAAGTGTCCTCTTGTCCTTCTTCAACATGTCCTAGAATGCCTTCGCTGGCTGTGGTCCTGGTGTTCCCTCTGGTAAGTGTCCTCTTGTCCTTCTTCAACATGTCCTAGAATGCCTTCGCTGGCTGTGGCCCTGGTATTCCCTCTGGTAAGTGTCCTCTTGTCCTTCTTCAACATGTCCTAGAATGCCTTCGCTGGCTGTGGCCCTGGTATTCCCTCTGGTAAGTGTCCTCTTGTCCTTCTTCAACATGTCCTAGAATGCCTTCGCTGGCTGTGGCCCTGGTATTCCCTCTGGTAAGTGTCCTCTTGTCCTTCTTCAACATGTCCTAGAATGCCTTCGCTGGCTGTGGCCCTGGTATTCCCTCTGGTAAGTGTCCTCTTGTCCTTCTTCAACATGTCCTAGAATGCCTTCGCTGGCTGTGGCCCTGGTATTCCCTCTGGTAAGTGTCCTCTTGTCCTTCTTCAACATGTCCTAGAATGCCTTCGCTGGCTGTGGCCCTGGTGTTCCCTCTGGTAAGTGTCCTCTTGTCCTTCTTCAACATGTCCTAGAATGCCTTCGCTGGCTGTGGCCCTGGTATTCCCTCTGGTAAGTGTCCTCTTGTCCTTCTTCAACATGTCCTAGAATGCCTTCGCTGGCTGTGGCCCTGGTATTCCCTCTGGTAAGTGTCCTCTTGTCCTTCTTCAACATGTCCTAGAATGCCTTCGCTGGCTGTGGCCCTGGTGTTCCCTCTGGTAAGTGTCCTCTTGTCCTTCTTCAACATGTCCTAGAATGCCTTCGCTGGCTGTGGCCCTGGTGTTCCCTCTGGTAAGTGTCCTCTTGTCCTTCTTCAACATGTCCTAGAATGCCTTCGCTGGCTGTGGCCCTGGTATTCCCTCTGGTAAGTGTCCTCTTGTCCTTCTTCAACATGTCCTAGAATGCCTTTGCTGGCTGTGGCCCTGGTGTTCCCTCTGGTAAGTGTCCTCTTGTCCTTCTTCAACATGTCCTAGAATGCCTTCGCTGGCTGTGGCCCTGGTGTTCCCTCTGGTAAGTGTCCTCTTGTCCTTCTTCAACATGTCCTAGAATGCCTTCGCTGGCTGTGGCCCTGGTGTTCCCTCTGGTAAGTGTCCTCTTGTCCTTCTTCAACATGTCCTAGAATGCCTTCGCTGGCTGTGGCCCTGGTGTTCCCTCTGGTAAGTGTCCTCTTGTCCTTCTTCAACATGTCCTAGAATGCCTTCGCTGGCTGTGGCCCTGGTGTTCCCTCTGGTAAGTGTCCTCTTGTCCTTCTTCAACATGTCCTAGAATGCCTTCGCTGGCTGTGGCCCTGGTGTTCCCTCTGGTAAGTGTCCTCTTGTCCTTCTTCAACATGTCCTAGAATGCCTTCGCTGGCTGTGGCCCTGGTGTTCCCTCTGGTAAGTGTCCTCTTGTCCTTCTTCAACATGTCCTAGAATGCCTTCGCTGGCTGTGGCCCTGGTGTTCCCTCTGGTAAGTGTCCTCTTGTCCTTCTTCAACATGTCCTAGAATGCCTTCGCTGGCTGTGGCCCTGGTATTCCCTCTGGTAAGTGTCCTCTTGTCCTTCTTCAACATGTCCTAGAATGCCTTCGCTGGCTGTGGCCCTGGTATTCCCTCTGGTAAGTGTCCTCTTGTCCTTCTTCAACATGTCCTAGAATGCCTTCGCTGGCTGTGGCCCTGGTGTTCCCTCTGGTAAGTGTCCTCTTGTCCTTCTTCAACATGTCCTAGAATGCCTTCGCTGGCTGTGGCCCTGGTATTCCCTCTGGTAAGTGTCCTCTTGTCCTTCTTCAACATGTCCTAGAATGCCTTCGCTGGCTGTGGCCCTGGTATTCCCTCTGGTAAGTGTCCTCTTGTCCTTCTTCAACATGTCCTAGAATGCCTTCGCTGGCTGTGGCCCTGGTGTTCCCTCTGGTAAGTGTCCTCTTGTCCTTCTTCAACATGTCCTAGAATGCCTTCGCTGGCTGTGGCCCTGGTATTCCCTCTGGTAAGTGTCCTCTTGTCCTTCTTCAACATGTCCTAGAATGCCTTCGCTGGCTGTGGCCCTGGTATTCCCTCTGGTAAGTGTCCTCTTGTCCTTCTTCAACATGTCCTAGAATGCCTTCGCTGGCTGTGGCCCTGGTATTCCCTCTGGTAAGTGTCCTCTTGTCCTTCTTCAACATGTCCTAGAATGCCTTCGCTGGCTGTGGCCCTCTTATTCCCTCTGGTAAGTGTCCTCTTGTCCTTCTTCAACATGTCCTAGAATGCCTTCGCTGGCTGTGGCCCTGGTGTTCCCTCTGGTAAGTGTCCTCTTGTCCTTCTTCAACATGTCCTAGAATGCCTTCGCTGGCTGTGGCCCTGGTGTTCCCTCTGGTAAGTGTCCTCTTGTCCTTCTTCAACATGTCCTAGAATGCCTTCGCTGGCTGTGGCCCTGGTGTTCCCTCTGGTAAGTGTCCTCTTGTCCTTCTTCAACATGTCCTAGAATGCCTTCGCTGGCTGTGGCCCTGGTGTTCCCTCTGGTAAGTGTCCTCTTGTCCTTCTTCAACATGTCCTAGAATGCCTTCGCTGGCTGTGGCCCTGGTGTTCCCTCTGGTAAGTGTCCTCTTGTCCTTCTTCAACATGTCCTAGAATGCCTTCGCTGGCTGTGGCCCTGGTGTTCCCTCTGGTAAGTGTCCTCTTGTCCTTCTTCAACATGTCCTAGAATGCCTTCGCTGGCTGTGGCCCTGGAATTCCCTCTGGTAAGTGTCCTCTTGTCCTTCTTCAACATGTCCTAGAATGCCTTCGCTGGCTGTGGCCCTGGTGTTCCCTCTGGTAAGTGTCCTCTTGTCCTTCTTCAACATGTCCTAGAATGCCTTCGCTGGCTGTGGCCCTGGTGTTCCCTCTGGTAAGTGTCCTCTTGTCCTTCTTCAACATGTCCTAGAATGCCTTCGCTGGCTGTGGCCCTGGTGTTCCCTCTGGTAAGTGTCCTCTTGTCCTTCTTCAACATGTCCTAGAATGCCTTCGCTGGCTGTGGCCCTGGTATTCCCTCTGGTAAGTGTCCTCTTGTCCTTCTTCAACATGTCCTAGAATGCCTTCGCTGGCTGTGGCCCTGGTATTCCCTCTGGTAAGTGTCCTCTTGTCCTTCTTCAACATGTCCTAGAATGCCTTCGCTGGCTGTGGCCCTGGTGTTCCCTCTGGTAAGTGTCCTCTTGTCCTTCTTCAACATGTCCTAGAATGCCTTCGCTGGCTGTGGCCCTGGTGTTCCCTCTGGTAAGTGTCCTCTTGTCCTTCTTCAACATGTCCTAGAATGCCTTCGCTGGCTGTGGCCCTGGTGTTCCCTCTGGTAAGTGTCCTCTTGTCCTTCTTCAACATGTCCTAGAATTCCTTCGCTGGCTGTGACCCTGGTATTCCCTCTGGTAAGTGTCCTCTTGTCCTTCTTCAACATGTCCTAGAATGCCTTCGCTGGCTGTGGCCCTGGTGTTCCCTCTGGTAAGTGTCCTCTTGTCCTTCTTCAACATGTCCTAGAATGCCTTCGCTGGCTGTGGCCCTGGTGTTCCCTCTGGTAAGTGTCCTCTTGTCCTTCTTCAACATGTCCTAGAATGCCTTCGCTGGCTGTGGCCCTGGTGTTCCCTCTGGTAAGTGTCCTCTTGTCCTTCTTCAACATGTCCTAGAATGCCTTCGCTGGCTGTGGCCCTGGTATTCCCTCTGGTAAGTGTCCTCTTGTCCTTCTTCAACATGTCCTAGAATGCCTTCGCTGGCTGTGGCCCTGGTATTCCCTCTGGTAAGTGTCCTCTTGTCCTTCTTCAACATGTCCTAGAATGCCTTCGCTGGCTGTGGCCCTGGTATTCCCTCTGGTAAGTGTCCTCTTGTCCTTCTTCAACATGTCCTAGAATGCCTTCGCTGGCTGTGGCCCTGGTATTCCCTCTGGTAAGTGTCCTCTTGTCCTTCTTCAACATGTCCTAGAATGCCTTCGCTGGCTGTGGCCCTGGTATTCCCTCTGGTAAGTGTCCTCTTGTCCTTCTTCAACATGTCCTAGAATGCCTTCGCTGGCTGTGGCCCTGGTATTCCCTCTGGTAAGTGTCCTCTTGTCCTTCTTCAACATGTCCTAGAATGCCTTCGCTGGCTGTGGCCCTGGTATTCCCTCTGGTAAGTGTCCTCTTGTCCTTCTTCAACATGTCCTAGAATGCCTTCGCTGGCTGTGGCCCTGGTATTCCCTCTGGTAAGTGTCCTCTTGTCCTTCTTCAACATGTCCTAGAATGCCTTCGCTGGCTGTGGCCCTGGTATTCCCTCTGGTAAGTGTCCTCTTGTCCTTCTTCAACATGTCCTAGAATGCCTTCGCTGGCTGTGGCCCTGGTATTCCCTCTGGTAAGTGTCCTCTTGTCCTTCTTCAACATGTCCTAGAATGCCTTCGCTGGCTGTGGCCCTGGTATTCCCTCTGGTAAGTGTCCTCTTGTCCTTCTTCAACATGTCCTAGAATGCCTTCGCTGGCTGTGGCCCTGGTATTCCCTCTGGTAAGTGTCCTCTTGTCCTTCTTCAACATGTCCTAGAATGCCTTCGCTGGCTGTGGCCCTGGTATTCCCTCTGGTAAGTGTCCTCTTGTCCTTCTTCAACATGTCCTAGAATTCCTTCGCTGGCTGTGGCCCTGGTATTCCCTCTGGTAAGTGTCCTCTTGTCCTTCTTCAACATGTCCTAGAATTCTCAGTTTCCTGCAACAGAACCTTTATGCCGCCACTGGATTTGTTCAACACATCACATTTTGCTATGGCTGTTGACCATTCATAGTTACCTCTCAACATCCCTGGCAGTTTACAGTGTCACCATTCTTTGCTCCCCTTTCAGACTCTGGCAACACTCAATTATTTTTACATAGAAATTGTAATTAGTCTGAGTGAGCATGCAGCCAGTGTTACGATATTTAGTTCTCTTAGAGAGCTGTATCTGTTAAATTGTTAGTTTCCAGATTTCATAAACAGCTGTTGGGGATTCTGTGGTGAAGTGGTAAAGCCGTCGGCCTCGTGATCAGGTGGTTTGGGTTTCGACTCCGGACTCCGTCGTCTTTTTTCACGGGTGCTTGATGCGAAGTCCCCTGCATCTCGTAGTCGCCCCCTAGTCGTCTTGTCCTTGACTTGCCACTGGGGTCGAGCGGCTCGAGACAAGAGAGTGAGGATAAAAAGTAGCGCAGTTAATCCTTACTAAAAAATAGTGCTAGCAAAATTATACAATGGACGGCGGATTTGCCTTTTTTAAACAGCTATCTGTTTAATTTTTACAAAATTTTACGGGGGGGGGGGGGGGGGGGGGGGGGGGTTGCAGGAGCTTGTATCTGAATAAATTACTTACATTGTCCAGAATTCTCTGAATTATTTGTGTTCGATTATTGAAGCTATCCATATTCTAAATTTGCATTTAATTATTTTAAATTCTATAATTTGTTAACGTTTCGGCAAAAAGTAATTGCAGTTTTCTGAATTCTTCAAGCTATTTTTAGCTATTGTTGAAACATCATGTGGGACCCAGTGGTCTCGAGGTAAGGTGCTCGCCTGGTGTGGGGGACCCAGTTGTCTTGAGGTAAGGTGTTCCCCTCGGGTGAGGGACCCAGTTGTCTTGAGGTAAGGTGCTCGCCTGGTGTGGGGGACCCAGTTGTCTCAAGGTAAGGTGCTCGCCTGGTGTGGGGGACCCAGTTGTCTCGAGGTAAGGTGCTCGACTGGTGTGGGGGACCCAGTTGTCTCGAGGTAAGGTGTTCGCCTGGTGTGGGGGACCCAGTGGTCTCGAGGTAAGGTGTTCCCCTCGTATGCTGGAGGTTGTGGTTTTAAATCACGGTGGAGACCTGGATTTTTTTCATGTGGTTCGTCCGGTAAAAATGTCCTCTGATCTCCGAGTAGTGAGATCAGACACCCGTAGGCAGTGGTGTGCACATTAAAAATCTCCTTGGCAGTTGGAGATCAAAAAGAGTAAGCTTAACTGCCCCTACCCAGGCAAAATTCAAGTAAAAAATCTACTCAAATTATTCTAGGGATTCTCGCCCCACAGAGAATATGTTGTCTAAAGAGGATTGTATGGCTATAACATCAGATCTTGGTTATGTGGTTAGTGGAGCGGCATAGATAGTGCCTGACAGGCTGCGGGTCTACCTTGCTCTAATTTGCGCTTCCACCGCCACCAGTCTAAAAATAGGCGATCATATATTCCAGGGGCTTCCTACCTAACTGTTTGTAACAGATACTTGAATACCTGGCAAGTCACCAGCGGATTTTTGCCTGGTAAAAAATATGAAACAAAGAAGGTCACACCTCCCCACGACATACGTGTACCGAAGATAGATAGTTGAAACATCTTCATGATATGTGATTCTGGCCAACACATATAATGTATTCTCGTATGTAAAGTGAAAAGTAGACATGTCCGCCCGTTGTACTGTTTGTTTGTTGTCTGATACATCCTTAGATGAAGAAGTTCTTTGAGAGTTGGCAGCCATTGAGGGATCCCACGTTTGGCTTACACACAGTCCTGGAGTGGCAGTTGTTGCTGGGTGCTGATGAGAGTGCCATGATGTCACACGAGAGAGGTCACGGTCTGGCTAACATGGACATCTACCAGAGGTTAATCTGGGATGTCTGGCTTCCACCAGTCCGAGCAACCATCTTGTAAGTTGTGATAAGTCACCCTGTCTTAGTTCATACCTGTTGGACTTGATAAATTAAGTTTGTTGGATGTTTGATCTACCCCAGACTCGATGTGTCCTGGGGCTAAAAAGTTTGTATGTTGGACGTTTGAGCTACCCTAGTCCGTTCAGTGACTTCCATGTTGCGCAGGGCAGGAGATGTCCAGGTGCAGGTCCCTCCCGTAACTCAATCAAGAATACCTGTGTCAGCTGTTTCCAACTTTCATTGTGTCGTTTTCCTGGACGAGTCTGTTGGGGCTGCGTTGACTTAACTTAACTTAACGTCTTTATACTGGTTTAGAAGACCCTGCAGAGTCTGTATACAACCAGTTACATTTACATCACCTTGCTCTAAAAGCTATGTGCATCCAGTTTATTCTTAAATGCATTAACTGTCCCTACCTCCCCTGGCAGTGCATTCCAAGCAGACACCACTCTCTGACTAAAAAAATATTTCCTAATATCTAACCTGGACCTCTCTTTAGTCAGCTTGTAGCTATGCCCTCGTGTTATTGTAGGTGGCTGTATTTTAAAAAAACTTGTTATAGTCTAATTTATCGATTCCTCTGATCATCTTATAAACCTGTATTAAGTCACCACGAATTCTTCTCTCTTCGAGACACTGTAGGCCGGTTTTTCTGAGTCGTTCCTCATAACTGTAATTCTGGAATCCCACTATCATTTTTGACGCTCTTTTTTGTATTCTTTCTAGCATGTTTATGGCCCCTCTGTGATAAGGACTCCACACCTGTACACAGTACTCCAATCTAGGTCTAACTAAAGCTTTATACAGTTTGACGATCACTTCCTTGTTCCTATGTTTAATATTTCTTTTTATCATACCTAACATTGCATTTGACTTTTTCACTGCTACCTTAACTTGCTCACTCACCTTTCCTGTATGATCTATTATAACCCCTAGGTCCCTTTCCTTATCTATCTTTCTAATATTGTTTTCTCCCATTCTGTAATTATGTTCCATATTGGATCTACCCATGTGGATGACTGTACATTTATCTACATTAAACTCCATTTGCCAGCTTACAGACCATTCTCGAATTTTATCTAAATCCAACATCAATATATCCACTTCCGCTTTAGATGAGACACTACTGCATAGTTTTGTGTCATCAGCAAATTTTGCAATCATGGATCTCATATCAATGTCCAAATCATTTATATATATCAAGAACAAAGTTGGTTCCAAAACCGAGTCCTGTGGCACACCACTTTTCACTTCACACCACACAGAGTACTCCTTATTTATGCCCACCCTCTGCCTTCTTCCCGTTAACCAATTTTCAATCCATTTGGCAACTTCCCCACCTATTCCATGTGATTTTAACTTTCGAAATAATCTTTGATGAAGTACTCTATCAAAGGCCTTTGCAAAGTCTAGATAAATAACATCCACTGGCTCCCCTTTATCTATGATTTTAGTAACCTCCTCCATGAATTCTAATAGATTTGTTAAGTATGGTCTCCCTCTAGTAAACCCATGCTGACTATTTCTAATTAGATTAAATTTGTCTAAATGCATTACAATGTTTTCTTTGATTATTGACTCTAACAATTTACAGACTATGCTCGTTAAACCTGTCTATAATTTGCTGGATCTGATTTTTTGCCTTTTTTGAATAAGGGGATCACTCCCGCATCTTTCCAATCCCGTGGAACAATCCCTTTTGTAAGTGATTGAGAACATAATATAGCCAATGGTTTTGCTAGTTGGTGTCAAATTTCAAACAGCAATTTTGGATGAATACCATCTTGACCTGGACATTTATTCACTTTCAACCCCTCCAATTTTTTAAAAACCATTTCCTATGTAATACAGATTGAACTTAATCCCGCTGTATCCATGTCTCTTTGAAAAATATCTATAATATCTGTAAGGTCATTTAACTATTGTTATTACTTTGAGTGCCTGTAACATTTTGATTGGATGTTCTATTGGTAAGATTTTTTTGTGAGTAGAGAGATAAATGAATTTGTTGATGTTATTATTGTTGTGTGTGTGTGTTAGTTTCTGAGATTTAACAAATTAAGGCGATAGAGTTGAAAAAAACAGCTCACAGAATCTCTTTCTTTTAGCGTCCCTTGGTTGAAAAAAAAAAATCTCTGACAACGAATTGCAGAACAGATTACCGATGTTTTCTGTAATGGCTATGTCTGTCACTTCAACTATAAACATAATTATTGTATCTAATTGAACAGATCTACCTCAGAAAAATTAGTTGCTGGAACTTGACTCCCCCATTCTCAACAATGGGTGAATCTTCAAATCCAAGCGGAAAACTGAAGAAATCATTTTGAAACGCCTTAAACTAATTCCACGATCGCCATTGCTGGGATCTTACCGCACATTACGGAAGTTCGAACTCTCTACAATCAAAAGATCAGTATTGTGTAGACTATTACTACGTAGCCGTTTGTTTTAAAGTTTGATTAAAATGGCCGTCGCTGTCCACGTATAACGTAAGTCAACCACCAGCGACTGCCGCTTCACGATAAAAATGGCGTCGTCACTTTGCACTCCCGAGTCATAACTCAAAGGTCTATCGAGTCATTACTTAGTTCTATGTCAACTACTTTTTATTTACCTGAGTATTTCTGAGAAGAGAGTTTCTTGATTGTTGTTACTGATACCTGAGTATTTCTGAGAACAGAGTTTCTTGATTGTTGTTACTGATCAAGCAGCACCCGGGCTCTCGTATTCAGCTAAAGAGTTTCTTTGTGATTCGCTTCTTGCATTACAGGAAGTGGAGTGTGCGAGACACGGACGCTATGCTGACGTTACTGGAGACATGGAAGCCGGCTCTACCTCCCTGGGTGCTGGAGAACATTCTAGACCAGCTGGTGCTGCCGCTCTTGCTGCAGGAGGTTGAGAACTGGAACCCCCTGACGGACACTACGCCCATCCACTGTTGGCTTCATCCTTGGCTTCCTCTTATGGGTAGGTGTGGTTGTCACATGATAGGACAAAAAGATGAAGAAACCAAAAATTGTCAAAGTTTGTTCGCAATCTCCCGCTACCAAACCCTGAAAGGGCTTAAGGAACAGAATGTAGTCTAGTGAACGGAATGCGTTGTGTCATAGTTTACAGCTTGACTGCGATATTTGCACCTTTCGGTCCAACACATCCGACTTCGGCAAGCATTTTTTTTAGTACCGGGTTAGCATTCCCTCTTCGATCCCTTCTCCTTATTCAGTCTGCCCTGCTGCAGCCTGTTATCCAGGATCACCACGTGGAGGTGTAGAAGGGTTTTGGCAGATTTGGTTCACTGGCCCTGACGCTAGCAATCAGCTATGGGTCACTGGCCCTGACGCTAGCAGTCAGATCTGGTTCGTTGGCCCTGACGCTAGAAGTCAGCTCTGGGTCACTGGCCCTGATGCTAGCAGTCAGCTCTGGGTCACTGGCCCTGACGCTAGCAGTCAGCTCTGGTTCGCTGAACCTGATGCTCAGCATCTGGATTTCTCAGATAGAAGAAGATGAAGGTGATAGTGGTGAAAAATAGCACAAACATATAGACTCACCCAGTAGGTGCATACTTTGGTTACACAACAACAAAATTCACAGAAAAAAATTACTAATACTGCTATTGATGTTACTGTAACGGCTACGTCTGTCGTCGCTTCGACTATAAACATAATTATTGTAACTACATAAACAAACCAAATAGATCTACCTCAGAAAAATCCGTTGCAGAAACTTAACTCCACCATCCTCAAAAATGGGTGAATCTTCAAATTCAAGCGGAAAGCGGAAAAAATCCTTTCCAAAATCTAAAACTAATTTCACAATTGCCATTTTCTTCGTATAACCGTACATGACGGAAGTTGGAACTCTCTACAATCAAAAGAGTGGTATGTTCATCAGTATCTATGAGATTAACCCTAGTTTTATATACGATAAAGCGATGACCCTAGACCTGTCGCAGAATTACGACAGGGGCACGGAACGAAAGTGTCGCAATTTCTCGGCTGGAGTACTCTAAAGGTTAAAAATATCAAAAATACAGACTCAGTGGATGATCGCTGACTTTTCTTTAATTCAGATTATCGTGGTTGCTAAGGAAACTGAAGCTTCACTGAAGTTAGGGTTGAAGAGTGCTGATCTACAGCAAGCAATTTTGTTATGACCCAAATATCTGAACTGGCGGACCCGATCATCAATTCTTTTACTTGATTACTGGACGACCCACTCTTCAGCTGCGGTTATACTGTTGCAGATCCCAACTTCTCTTCCAACAGTCTCTGTCTTGGGCCACGGTGGACCAGTGGACAATGAGTCGTCCATCTGTGGCATCGTGAATGTTGTTGCTGGATGCAAGTGAGCCGGACCAACGTGTTGGTGGTCGTTTCTTGTCTCTGGGATACTTCTTCTTCTTCTTCTTCATTCATCCTCAGATCTAGGTCCCGGTTTCTCTCACAAAGGACACCGTTGTTTCTAAGGCTGTTTCATCTCCATACAGCTTTTGTCTCCTATCTGTCTCACGAGACCAGTATTGTTCTCTCTTTTCCTGCGCGAGCGTGCAGCTTTGTAGGATGTGTTCCACGGTCATGATATGCTCCCCACATGGGCACCTGTCATCTGTCCCAATCCTCATTTTGTTGTAAAGATGACCCTTGAGTCTGTTATGCCCAGTTCTCAGTCTGAAGATGATGACTTGCTCTTCTCTAGTTAAGTTATAGTAGCTGTCCTCTTTTCGGAAGTCGGGGTGTTGATCAGCCCATTTTACCCTGAAGTTGGCTTTAATTATGGTCTTGGCCTCATTATATGTGATGTTCAGGTCTATTTGTGGGGATGCTCCTCCACACTTTGCTAGTTTGTCTGCAGCTTCATTGCCTTCAATATTGCAGTGGGATGGGATCCACTGTATGACCAACCTAGGGTGTTCTGCTGAGAGCTGTGTCAGGGAGAACATACATTGCTCGAGATCTTCACCTTTGTGTTGTTTTAGAGCTGCTAATACTGACGCGGCATCAGTCAGGAATACTATATTTTCTTGGTGGATATCTTCATCTTGGATTACAAGCTCAGCTGCGGCTTGCAGTCTTTGCTTCTGCACGGAAAGTCTCTGGGATACCATATTGCCGTCGCTGTGCTCCAACGATCGTCTGTTCTGCGCAGTAAGTGCTATATATAACTAAATAATCAATCATTTCTACGGTCTTGAAATCCAAACTTTATTGCAATAAATGGGTCAACTTTCAAAGACCGTAACATGCACTTAAGTCGATCTAACACAAATAATCGCACAGGTAAACGTCAACTGCACGTCTGCGAACACAACCATCGTGTAGGCATTTTTTAAAATTTAATTCGGCAAAGTAAATCACAAAACACAAACGCATATTTCAGAGATCCATTTGTATCGTGACCTGTGACTATTTTTAGGTTTTCAGTGACCAATTTTGGCTCCTGTGAGTTATAAAGGGTGCATGCCGGATACTTTATGATCAGCCATTGTAGTGTAACCTTTGTTGGGGATTTGGTGTCTCAGCACTTACCATGTTTTACCTTCAGGAGACAAGCTCGAGCCACTCTACGCCCCCATCCGACACAAGATTGCCAGTGCTCTCACCAGCTGGCATCCATCGGATATATCCGCCAGGATTATCTTGGAGCCATGGCATGGTGTCTTCCGTCCTGGCCACATGAGTGCTTTTCTGGTCAAGAACATTCTTCCCAAACTGGAGGTTGAGATGCAGGGTTTGACCATCAACCCACACCAGCAGTTTCTGGGTAAGTTGGGTGACTGACAGGTGAGGCAGTGGGGGGTTGAGTGACAGGTGAGGCAGGGGGGTTGAGTGACATGTGAGGCAGGGGGGGGTGAGTGACAGGTGAGGCAGGGGGGGTGACTGACAGGTGGGGCTGACTGGTTGAGTGATAGGTGGGGTTGAGTGACAGGTGAGGCAGGGGGGTTGAGTGACATGTGAGACAGGGGGGGTGAGTGACAGGTGAGGCAGGGGGGGTGACTGACAGGTGGGGCTGACTGGTTGAGTGATAGGTGGGGTTGAGTGACAGGTGAGGCAGGAGTGGTTGAGGGACAGGTGAGGCAGGAGGGTTGAGTGACAGGTGAGGCAGAGGGGTTGAGTGACAGGTGAGGCAGAGGGGTTGAGTGACAGGTGGGGCTGACTGGTTGAGTGATAGGTGGGGTTGAGTGACAGGTGGGGCTGAGTGGTTGAGGGACAGGTAGGGCTGAGTAGTTTAGTGACAGGTAGGGCTGAGTGGTTAAGTGACAGGTGGGGCTGAGTGGTTGAGTGACAGGTAGGGCTGAGTGGTTGAGTGACAGGTAGGGCTGAGTGGTTTAGTGACAGGTGTGGTTGAGTTATTGAGTGACATATGAAACTGAGGGATTGCCAATCAAGACTGAATGATTGAATATCTTCCCTAGACTCATGGAGATGGGTCCTGTCGTGGAAGGACTTGATGCCAGTCCAGGCCATGGTCAGCATGTTGGAGAAAGCTTTCTTCCCCAAGTGGCACCAGGTGCTGGTTGCCTGGTTGTCTAACCTGCCCAACTACGAGGACATCACCAAGTGGTATCTGGGATGGAAGGCACAGTTTCCGGAAAACCTTCTTGGCCATCCATCAGTGAAAGGTCAGACAGCTTTCTTCTTGTGTTCGCTCGTTGATTTTTACACCATGAGACGAGTGTAGTGACGGACTTGACTGTTGCCTGAAGCTTCGTGTTATCCTTTATGTTGTCACATTATTTTTTCAACACGTCACATTTGACTTCGGTTGTTGCCTTTGAGAGCCGGTAACCTTTTTATTAGTTGGTCTATAGATTTGTTTGTGTGTAGGTATATACATTAATAAGGAACGTGTTATTGTTTTTGTTGTGTGTGTGTTAGTTTCTGAGATACAAGAAGGTGATAGTATTGAAAAACAGCACTAACATATAGATTCACCCGTTTTCCACATCCTTTGCTTGAAAAACATAATTTAAAGTTCCAGGGAGGACGGAAAATCAATGTTTACCAGATAGCCATATCTGTAAGGTTTCTACTATAAATGTATTTATTATATCTACATAAACTAACTGAATAGATCTACCTCAGAAAAATCTGTTGCAGAAACTTATCTCCCCCATTTTCTTCTTCTTTTGCGTACGCAGTCAGACAGTAACCATTATTTTTTCGAAAAAAGCGGCGGTCATCCTGAGGCTGTCGCCACTGTCATAGAGCTTGTCTTGCAGTTCCACTGGTGATGGCCACATCTGCTCTCTCTGATCCTCGTATGTCGGGCAGTTCTGCAGCAGATGTTCAGCGGTCATTTTACCGGTACTGCACGGGCATTCGTCGGTTCCACCTATCTTCAATTTGTTGAATAGGTGGTACCTCAGTCTATTGTGGCCAGTGCGAAGTCTGAAGACAATGACCTGCTCTCTTCGGTTCAACTGGTAATAGGCATCGTTTTTGGTGTAACCAGTGTGTTCGGTTTCCCATTTGGTCATGTATCTGGCTTTGATAAGCCGTTTTGACTCTTCGTACGTCATACTGGTATCTGTTTGTGGTAGTCTTGCACCTTCTTTTGCCAGTCTGTCTGCCTCCTCGTTGCCTTGTATGTTGGAGTGTGATGGGACCCACTGCACCACTACCCTTTTTGGTGCGGACTGCTGGCACAGTTTGCAGAGTGCTGCTCTTAAGTCATTAAGCTCAGTGTTTTTCTGGCTTTTTAGCGCTGTGACTACGGCGAGAGCATCTGAAAGCAGGACTATATGGCTTTCATTTTCTTTGTGTGTCACCATTTCTTCCACTGCCGCCCTCAGTGCCTCTGCCTCCGCTCTGAAATTGCTTGTGTACTTACCAGTAGCGAATGACAGTGTTATTTTTCTGCCATTTGGTAGGTTCAGGAATGCTCCTGCCCCTCCGTTCTGTGTAGTGTTTGTTACAGAACCGTCGGTGTATGCATGGGTCCAGTCCATGCTTGGGTAGCTTTTCGATATAAAGCTTAGGGTAGTATCTCTCCTTTCTCTTTCAGTCTGGCAGTTTTTGTTTCCAATACCTGGTATATTTTCTACCACCTCTGGAAATATATCCTGCCTCCAGGTAGGTTTTCGTACAGTAGTGATGGGTTTTGGTGTTGTTAGTGCGTTTATGGGATCTTCGTGCATCTTTGCTTTGGCTATTTCTGCAAAGTTTCTCCGCTTTAGTTTCCCATTTCCCAAATTGTTTAGTCTCTGGTGCATTGGATGGTCAGTCAGTCTTCTGAGTTTCTCTGACTGCAGCTGGGCTCTGCAGTCTCTTCTATCGGTCATGGATTGCAGTTTTGTAATCTTTTCAAGTTCTACAATTGGCGTTGACTTCATGCCACCTGTTATAATTCTCATGGCTTGGTTTTGAAGTTTGCTAACTTTATCGAAGTTCGCCTTTGCTGCTGTTGTCCATGCCGCAATGCCATACTCGAGAACTGGTCTCACTCTTCCAGTGTACAGTTTCTTTAGTATGCCTTCGTCTGCTCCCCAGCTTGTGCCAGCAAGTTTCCTCATGATTGCCATTCTTTCTCTGGCTCTCATTCGGTTTCTCTCGATCTGACTTTTCCATGTCATGCGCCAATCAAATATGATTCCCAGATAGGTTGGGTTGTCGTTTGGCTGCAGGAATTTGCCATTTAAACTTAATTTGGTACTTTGTCCCCCATTTTCAATAATGGGTGAATCTTCAAAGCCTCATAGCGCAGTGGTTAGCGAGCTGGCTTCACATCTGAGTGGTCCAGGGTTCAGTCCCCAGTTGAGGCGGTAATGTTTTTTCAGACCGCAACGGCTCCCAGGTCAACCCTGCCTTAAATGGGTACCGGTTCAATCCGGGAAGTAAAAGCGGCGAGGGAGAGAAGATGGCTACCGCCCTCATATAGCCGATCCTTTGAAATGTGAGATTGCTAACAGCTCACACCTCTACGGCAGTAATGCTATGGATTACTTTACTTTACTTTACTTCAAAT
This sequence comes from Ariolimax columbianus, assembly GCA_036924085.1. Classification (NCBI taxonomy): domain Eukaryota; kingdom Metazoa; phylum Mollusca; class Gastropoda; order Stylommatophora; family Arionidae; genus Ariolimax; species Ariolimax columbianus. The sequence goes on from JAVGWX010000023.1 coordinate 1,257,005, forward strand.
CCAATTGAAAAACAGAAGAAATCATTTCCAAAAGTCTCAAACAAATTTCAAAATCGCCATTGTTTTTAACCCAGACAAGATGGAAGTGGAACTCTCTACAATTGTAAGAGCATTATTTTCAGCCGATTTTAACAATAGCTCGGTCTATCTATAATTAAAACTTTTTTTTTTAAATGTCGGATTAAAGGAACAGACAATACCATGGGCACATTTTTATCGTCAATAGTTACGCAAAAGTTAACTTTAGTTTTGAGTCATTCGACCAATGAGTGTTCCTCAGCTGGTAATACAGAGGCTAGTTCTGTAAAACAAGCTCAGCAATTCGTTTACTCGGTCCACTCGTGCATACAGGGAAGCAGCAAAGCCGTTGCAACAACTTAACCTTTAAGCGCGCGGCTGTCAAAATAATTTAGACACACTCGGCCTACAAATTGGAAATGGAAAAAAAAATTATTTTTGGGGGCAGAGATCCTACCCATGGCCAGATTTTTAATGCTGGATACGTCACATCCATCTACACAGGTTTTTTTGCCAGTAAAAATATTGTATGTTAGATTACAAATGGATTTTGACCATTTATCATCTTATATCGGTGGACTGGAGGCCAGCCAATTGTTTTAGAAAGTCAAAGTAGGTTGTTGGGAAAGATCGTTATCGGGTAGATCTGTTTATTTTGTTTGTTTAAATGAAAGAACTACGTTTGAATTGGAAACTAACAGTTGTGTCGATATTATAAACACAGTATCGATACATTGTTGTGGTTTCCATGGGTTTCTATCGGAGTGACTAGGTCTAGCTGTCTAGTCCAAATATGTTTTTGTTCAATACAATTTCACCTTCATCTTCCTTGTATCTCAGAAACTAACAAACACACAACAAGAACAATAACACCCACAAGTTCTTTATTCAATTGTGTCTTTCCACACAAGAAAATCATATTTACTGACCAACAAACAGAAAAATTCAAAGCTTTGAAAGTCAACTACCATAGCGAAAAATAAAGTTGCAAAAATTTTCTCAAAGAAAATATAGTGGACTAGAAGTTAACATCACATCACAATCATTACTGGAATAACTTTCCAAATCAGTGTCAGGGATCAAGATGCTGAGCAGCGCATGAGCTGCAGCGGTCAGCGACCCATAGCGGACTGCTAGCGTCAGGGCCAGCCAACCAGAGAGTCCTAGACCCTTCTCCATCTCCAAAACCAGCTGAAACCGGATATGTTGGGCCGAAAAGTGCTGATATTGCAGCCTTGCTGTAAACTGGGACACACCGATCTTTTCAGGATCAACACCAATGAAGAAGAAGAAGGTGTTTTTTCTGGAAGTAATGTCCTGACACAGTCATGGCCAATCTTGTGTGGTTGAGGTGTTGATCTCTGGCCTGTTGTTCCAGGAGGTTTCAGTAAAGTCCTGGAGACCATGAACTGGGCTGTCTGGTGTGTTTGTTCTAGATCATGTGTGGTTGAGGTGTTGATCTCTGGCCTGTTGTTCCAGGAGGTTTCAGCAACGCCCTGGAGACCATGAACAGGGCTGTGTCTGGTGTGTTTGTTCCAAGCATGGCCAATCTTGTGTGGTTGAGGTGTTGATCTCTCGCCTGTTGTTCCAGGAGGTTTCAGTAAAGTCCTGGAGACCATGAACAGGGCTGTGTCTGGTGTGTTTGTTCTAGATCGTGTGTGGTTGAGGTGTTGATCTCTGGCCTGTTGTTCCAGGAGGTTTCAGCAACGCCCTGGAGACCATGAACAGGGCTGTGTCTGGTGTGTTTGTTCTAGATCGTGTGTGGTTGAGGTGTTGATCTCTGGCCTGTTGTTCCAGGAGGTTTCAGTAAAGCCCAGGAGACCATGAACTGGGCTGTGTCTGGTGTGTTTGTTCCAAGCATGGCCAATCTTGTGTGGTTGAGGTGTTGATCTCTCGCCTGTTGTTCCAGGAGGTTTCAGTAAAGTCCTGGAGACCATGAACTGGGCTGTGTCTGGTATGTTTGTTCTAGATTGTGTGTGGTTGAGGTGTTGATCTCTGGCCTGTTGTTCCAGGAGGTTTCAGCAACACCCTGGAGACCATGAACTGGGCTGTGTCTGGTGTGTTTGTTCTAGATCGTCTGGGGTTGTGTGTTGATCTCTGGGCTTGTTCTTTCAGATCATTTCAACAAAGCCCTGGAGACCATGAACCGAGCTGTGTCGGGAGCGTTTGTTCCAGGCATCAAAGAGAACATTGCCTACTTCACTCTCACGGAGAAGAGAAGGATCATGGACTCGCGGATGCCGTCATCAGGACAGCAGTCATCCGCAGGAGATGTTGAGGTTTGTTGGAGCTTAGTTAAAAATAAATCAAAGCTGCGTCTGTGCTGAAGGTCAAAAGTTGTTTGCATAAATAGATATGACTCTTATAATGCACTAGAACAGAATATAATTAATTTAACGATTTAGGGATTTAATTAATAATGGCCGCTAGCTGAAGAGCCTATGCTTTTCCTGTGGCAGTATATGGCTGCAAAGCATGGACAGTTACCAAAACATCTAGAGAATCAACTCCTTTAAGTCAAAATGTTACAGAAAGATCCTCGGAATACCCTGGACAGAGAAAAAGACAAATATAGACATTCGGCCAGAAAATTTAAATACTTTAGTCACATCAAGAGACAACGGTCTTGACAGGAAAGGGATGGAAGGTATGGTGCCAGTCAATAGAGGCACGGCTAGACTAAGATGACGATGGGACCAAGATATCCGGGAGTGCCTTAGCGGGACTTTGGCGGAGGCTGGAACGAGTTCCTGTCAGGCTGGCTGTGATGGGAGCGACGTTGACATGCCATATAGGCTGTGATGGAAGCGACGTTGACATGCCACATGCCATATAGTCAGAACAGCCACAAAGACAGGAAGTCAGTCCTCTTTTCTTCCCCTTTCACCATGTATGATGATGTGTTCTGCTATGTTTAGTTACTGATTTGTGTATCTGTTGACTGTCCTCAGGGCATGGCGGCCAGGGTTGGTGGCAGTGTCCCATCTACATTCAAGGATCTGGTGGAGAGGAAGGTGAGTTGTAAGGTAGAAGGCTCTACACCCCAGGGTTGGAAGAGGGGAGGTGATAAGTAAGGTAGAAGGCTCTACACCCCAGGGTTGGAAGAGGGAAGGTGAGTTGTAAGGTAGAAGGCTCTACACCCCAGGGTTGGAAGAGGGGAGGTGATAAGTAAGGTAGAAGGCTCTACACCCCAGGGTTGGAAGAGGGGAGGTGCTAAGTAAGGTAGAAGGCTCTACACCCCAGGGTTGGTGGCAGTGTCCTGTCTACATTCAAGGATCTGGTGGAGAGGAAGGTGAGTTGTAAGGTAGAAGGCTCTACACTCCAGGGTTGGAAGAGGGGAGGTGCTAAGTAAGGTAGAAGGCTCTACACCCCAGGGTTGGTGGCAGTGTCCTGTCTACATTCAAGGATCTGGTGGAGAGGAAGGTGAGTTGTAAGGTAGAAGGCTCTACACTCCAGGGTTGGAAGAGGGGAGGTGCTAAGTAAGGTAGAAGGCTCTACACCCCAGGGTTGGTGGCAGTGTCCTGTCTACATTCAAGGATCTGGTGGAGAGGAAGGTGAGTTGTAAGGTAGAAGGCTCTACACTCCAGGGTTGGAAGAGGGGAGGTGCTAAGTAAGGTAGAAGGCTCTACACCCCAGGGTTGTTGTTGTTGTTTGCGAAACCCACAATAAGTAGGTTACTCTTATGTGCGCCAAAAATCGGGCATTAAGTGGTGGGTTGTCGTAGCTTTCCTCACATCCCGAGCGTGCTGATGAAGGTGGACCGGGGTCCTCCAGGCGGTTGTGCTATGCTTGGCTTCATCTACGTGTCACTCACTACTACAGTGATCATGTCAAAACTCACCTTGTTAGCCAGACTGTTGTCCTCAACAACCGCCCGTTTCTGGGACGACCAACGAGGAGGTCAGGTGAGTGCCTTGGCCAGTATATTTCTCCTGACCCTGGCTAACATTGTTTGATCAGGGTGTTTTGCCTGACCAGACATTAGCCTCATCGACCCACACCCTAGGGTAGAAGAGGAGAAACTAAGTAAGTCAGTATTTGTTTGTTGCTATAGCCGATGAAGTGTGTACAGTTTTTAAATGCTAAATACTTTATTTTTTGTGACATCTAAAGCAAATAAAATGTAGGAGTTTAACTGGAATATCTGTTATCTGTCCAAAAAAATCTTGCGTGTCTATAGCCTTGCTGATTCCGTCTTGTGATTTCAGGCCGAACAGGAAGATTTACTCTACATCCCACTGCCAGGCAAAACTCACGAGGGCAAACAGGTGTACCGGTTCGGCAAGGCTTCAATCTACTACGACCACAATGTGGTTTTCATGCAAGACTCTAACGGCTACTGGCTGCCGACATCTCTCAACCAGCTAACAGATGCTGCCAAGTAGCTGCGGCCGTGCTTGTGATGGGCCGTGGGAAATGTGAGGCCATGTGACATGACAAACACAAGCTTGTCATTTTCATTGTAAATAAATATTGTGTTCTGAAACCCATGTTGTGTGGTTTTATGTTTTTATATTTGTTTGCGTTCGCCTTATTTTTCTATTCCCGAGGCGATGTGCGTTGCACTGTGTTTTTATTTTGCGCCTGTTGGCCCAGTGCATCCGACTTCAGCATGCATTTTATGTAAGGGTCTGCTTCCTCCTGCATTTTCTAAGGGTTTGCTTCCCCGGGGTAACGGCCGGTGCTGTGAAGGGGATCGAACCCAGCACCTTCTGGTTGTGACCCGTGCCACTAGGCCACGCCGTCCCCCTGGATGTTGTTGTGTACAGCAAGGGAGTCTGAACGACGCATTGGAGGTCTTCCACACTCTTGTTACCAGATTGCTGTTGCTGTGCTCCATCGACCGTCGTTTCATCGCAGCATGTGACCTGCCCATCTATGTTTTGCCTTGTCCGAGGGAGCTTGCTGCATCATTCACCGAGGACAATCGTGTATCAGAATTGTGGAGATGTATAGGTTGGTTGTTGAGAGTGATTCCGACCGAGCGTTTCTCAAGTGAGGCCTGGGACACTCTCAATTTGTGATTTTGCGAATGTCCATGTCTCAGCACCGTAGCACATCACTGGCGATCACATAGGAGTTGAAGAGAGGGGCTCGTAAGTTCTGGTCTTGGCAACCAAAGCATATCAGCCAAAACACCACTACAGGGAAAATGGCCATTCTAACAGACTCCAGGAGTGTACTCCAAGCCATCTCAAGCCACAAACAAGACAGACTCCAGGAGTGTACTCCAAGCCATCTCAAGCCACAAACAAGACAGACTCCAGGAGTGTACTCCAAGCCATCTCAAGCCACAAACAAGATAGACTCCAGGAGTGTACTCCAAGCCATCTCAAGCCACAAACAAGATAGACTCCAGGAGTGTACTCCAAGCCATCTCAAGCCACAAACAAGATAGACTCCAGGAGTGTACTCCAAGCCATCTCAAGCCACAAACAAGATAGACTCCAGGAGTGTACTCCAAGCCATCTCAAGCCACAAACAAGATAGACTCCAGGAGCGTACTCCAAGCCATCTCAAGCCACAAACAAGATAGACTCCAGGAGTGTACTCCAAGCCATCTCAAGCCACAAACAAGATAGACTCCAGGAGTGTACTCCAAGCCATCTCAAGCCACAAACAAGATAGACTCCAGGAGCGTACTCCAAGCCATCTCAAGCCACAAACAAGATAGACTCCAGGAGCGTACTCCAAGCCATCTCAAGCCACAAACAAGATAGACTCCAGGAGTGTACTCCAAGCCATCTCAAGCCACAAACAAGATAGACTCCAGGAGTGTACTCCAAGCCATCTCAAGCCACAAACAAGACAGACTCCAGGAGTGTACTCCAAGCCATCTCAAGCCACAAACAAGATAGACTCCAGGAGTGTACTCCAAGCCATCTCAAGCCACAAACAAGACAGACTCCAGGAGCGTACTCCAAGCCATCTCAAGCCACAAACAAGATAGACTCCAGGAGCGTACTCCAAGCCATCTCAAGCCACAAACAAGATAGACTCCAGGAGTGTACTCCAAGCCATCTCAAGCCACAAACAAGATAGACTCCAGGAGTGTACTCCAAGCCATCTCAAGCCACAAACAAGACAGACTCCAGGAGCGTACTCCAAGCCATCTCAAGCCACAAACAAGATAGACTCCAGGAGTGTACTCCAAGCCATCTCAAGCCACAAACAAGATAGACTCCAGGAGTGTACTCCAAGCCATCTCAAGCCACAAACAAGATAGACTCCAGGAGTGTACTCCAAGCCATCTCAAGCCACAAACAAGACAGACTCCAGGAGCGTACTCCAAGCCATCTCAAGCCACAAACAAGATAGACTCCAGGAGCGTACTCCAAGCCATCTCAAGCCACAAACAAGATAGACTCCAGGAGCGTACTCCAAGCCATCTCAAGCCACAAACAAGATAGACTCCAGGAGCGTACTCCAAGCCATCTCAAGCCACAAACAAGATAGACTCCAGGAGTGTACTCCAAGCCATCTCAAGCCACAAACAAGACAGACTCCAGGAGCGTACTCCAAGCCATCTCAAGCCACAAACAAGATAGACTCCAGGAGCGTACTCCAAGCCATCTCAAGCCACAAACAAGATAGACTCCAGGAGTGTACTCCAAGCCATCTCAAGCCACAAACAAGATAGACTCCAGGAGTGTACTCCAAGCCATCTCAAGCCACAAACAAGATAGACTCCAGGAGTGTACTCCAAGCCATCTCAAGCCACAAACAAGACAGACTCCAGGAGCGTACTCCAAGCCATCTCAAGCCACAAACAAGATAGACTCCAGGAGCGTACTCCAAGCCATCTCAAGCCACAAACAAGATAGACTCCAGGAGCGTACTCCAAGCCATCTCAAGCCACAAACAAGATAGACTCCAGGAGCGTACTCCAAGCCATCTCAAGCCACAAACAAGATAGACTCCAGGAGTGTACTCCAAGCCATCTCAAGCCACAAACAAGATAGACTCCAGGAGTGTACTCCAAGCCATCTCAAGCCACAAACAAGATAGACTCCAGGAGTGTACTCCAAGCCATCTCAAGCCACAAACAAGACAGACTCCAGGAGCGTACTCCAAGCCATCTCAAGCCACAAACAAGATAGACTCCAGGAGCGTACTCCAAGCCATCTCAAGCCACAAACAAGATAGACTCCAGGAGTGTACTCCAAGCCATCTCAAGCCACAAACAAGATAGACTCCAGGAGTGTACTCCAAGCCATCTCAAGCCACAAACAAGATAGACTCCAGGAGTGTACTCCAAGCCATCTCAAGCCATACACTACAACTGGCCCCTTTACGCAAAGCCTTCATCCCATCATTGTCAATGGTGATTTCAATAGAAATAGTTGCTAGCTACATGCACACCCCTCTAGTCACATTGTATGACATGTTTGGAAGGTTACAGTGGTCATATTCTGTTCAACTGGCACTGAAGTGAGCATATGAGACAGTGAATACATGTGATTATAAAACAAACTCTATAACAGATTGTTTACCAGATCTGGATCAAAATGATCCACGTTGTAGAAACCAGGCATAGCACAACCACCTGAGAGACCACATCCACCATCAGCACGCTCGGGATGGGAGGAAAGCTACTTCAACCCGCCACTTAACATCCTTTTCAGGGCCTAACCCTGAAGGCACGTGTGAAAGTTGTGCAAGAGAGTGATTGTAGGACAGAGTCAAATGAGACGAGTGTGATCGTAGGACAGAGTCAAATGAGACGAGTGTGATCGTAGGACAGAGTCAAATGAGACGAGTGTGATCGTAGGACAGAGTCAAATGAGACGAGTGTGATCGTAGGACAGAGTCAAATGAGACGAGTGTGATCGTAGGACAGAGTCAAATGAGACGAGTGTGATCGTAGGACAGAGTCAAATGAGACGAGTGTGATCGTAGGACAGAGTCAAATGAGACGAGTGTGATCGTAGGACAGAGTCAAATGAGACGAGTGTGATCGTAGGACAGAGTCAAATGAGACGAGTGTGATCGTAGGACAGAGTCAAATGAGACGAGTGTGATCGTAGGACAGAGTCAAATGAGACGAGTGTGATCGTAGGACAGAGTCAAATGAGACGAGTGTGATCGTAGGACAGAGTCAAATGAGACGAGTGTGATCGTAGGACAGAGTCAAATGAGACGAGTGTGATCGTAGGACAGAGTCAAATGAGACGAGTGTGATCGTAGGACAGAGTCAAATGAGACGAGTGTGATCGTAGGACAGAGTCAAATGAAACAAGAGTGTGTCTAAAGAAGAGAATGATCTTCAACAGATGCCAGTGGCGAAGCGATCTTCCCACAATGATCCTCACTTATTTTGTTATTTTATGTGTTTGCCTACTAGTTTCTACTGGCGGAGGCGCGCCTATTCCGCCCCAGACCGTAGTCAATTTGGACGAAACAAAGACGCATAAACCAGGGCTTGAATGCATGTGTGTATCTGATCACGTGATTTCCAAAACCGCGTGCGTATTTGTCCGTCTGCTTGCTTATCCCCCATCCTATTCGCGTGGTTTCTAGACGACGCGGGTTTGTCGGCAGCAACAAGGCTACGTGTCACTAACCACTATCGTTCCAGGTGTTGACACATGGCCGCCTGTAACTTACGTCGTGGTTCGATTTGGTTGCTCAAATTCTGGCGGGACTAAGTTCAGCTGCACTGACTCAAATCCCACGAAGAAGACAAAAATAAATGGTTGTTTAAGCTCCTACCTATATATTGTCTCTACAGCTAAGATCTGTTACAGGAATTTGAGAATGAAAAAGCCATTTTCATGGCTTGATAGTGGGAGTTTGAGAACGAAAAAGCCATTTTCATGGCGTGGTAGTGGGAGTTTGAGAATGAAAAAGCCATTTTCATGGCTTGGTAGTGGAAGTTTGAGAACGAAAAAGCCATTTTCATGGCTTGGTAGTGGGAGTTTGAGAATGAAAAACGAAGAACAAGGGAAGCAGTATGCTATTTCGTGCGCTAACGTTTTTGTTTCATCCAGTTACAGTGTTCTTTGCAGAACAACGTGTGATCCATTGTAATTCCTATGTACTTATGTGTATCGTCACTGCCAACAAATCTGGATTTTCTTTCTGGCTTCTCCGTTCAAGGTGACATGCACATACCTGAGTTTTGCTGGAGTTAACTTTAAGATCTAACAACTATCAAAAACCGTGCAGGCCCCGATGTGTCAAGGTTAAGTATTATACTCAGGGAGCTGTCCCAGTGACGAGACAGAGTGGACAGCTCCATGAACTTGGCGGATTATATTCAGAAATGGACGTAGAACACATTCAAAGCGATAGAAATGCGGGCATTGGATAGACAGATGTTAAACGGACAGTTCATAGAACAGTCAAGTTGGATGGCTCGTCTACACGCCAGAGAAGAATAAGAAGGACAGACATTCCTCAGTCTTCTTCTCTGTCTCTTTCTTTCGTTCTGTAAAGGATGTTTTATTACGCTGTGGCGTGATGTCCGTCCATCACGTGTGATGAAGACCCCTCTCTCTGTCCGTCTATCACGTGGGATGAAGACCCCTCTCTCTGTCCGTCCATCGCATGAGATGAGGTCCAATCTCTCTATCCGTCTATCACGTGTGATGAAGACCTCTCTCTCTGTCCGTCTATCACGTGTGATGAAGACCTCTCTCTCTGCCCGTCCATCACGTGTAATGAAGACCCCTCTCTCTGTCCGTCCATCACGTGTGATGAAGACCTCTCTCTCTCTCTGTCCGTCTATCACGTGTAATGAAGACCCCTCTCTCTGTCCGTGTATCACGTGTGATGAAGACCTCTCTCTCTGTCCGTCCATCACGTGTAATGAAGACCCCTCTCTCTGTCCGTCCATCACGTGTGATGAAGACCTCTCTCTCTCTCTGTCCGTCCATCACGTGTAATGAAGACCACTCTCTCTGTCCGTCCATCACGTGTGATGAAGACCCCTCTCTCTGTCCGTCTATCACGTGTGATGAAGACCACTCTCTCTGTCCGTCCATCACGTGTGATGAAGACCACTCTCTCTGTCCGTCTATCACCGTGTGCTAAAGACCACTCTCTCTGTCCGTCCATCACGTGTGATGAAGACCACTCTCTCTGTCCGTCTATCACCGTGTGCTAAAGACCACTCTCTCTGTCCGTCCATCACGTAAGATGAAGACCGCTTGCTGTAGGATGGAACTGTTAAGGAATGTTTGTATTTGCTTCGTTAACTGCTGTTGCATGTCGTCCAAGCTTCAGAGCTATCATCATCATGTAGCATGTCGTCCAAGCTTCAGAGCTATCATCATCATGTAGCATGTCGTCCAAGCTTCAGAGCTATCATCATCATGTAGCATGTCGTCCAAGCTTCAGAGCTATCATCATCGTGTAGCATGTCGTCCAAGCTTCAGAGCTATCATCATCGTGTAGCATGTCGTCCAAGCTTCAGAGCTATCATCATCGTGTAGCATGTCGTCCAAGCTTCAGAGCTATCATCATCGTGTAGCATGTCGTCCAAGCTTCAGAGCTATCATCATCGTGTAGCATGTCGTCCAAGCTTCAGAGCTATCATCATCGTGTAGCATGTCGTCCAAGCTTCAGAGCTATCATCATCGTGTAGCATGTCGTCCAAGCTTCAGAGCTATCATCATCGTGTAGCATGTCGTCCAAACTTCAGAGCTATCATCATCGTGTAGCATGTCGTCCAAGCTTCAGAGCTATCATCATCGTGTAGCATGTCGTCCAAGCTTCAGAGCTATCATCATCGTGTAGCATGTCGTCCAAGCTTCAGAGCTATCATCATCATGTAGCATGTCGTCCAAGCTTCAGAGCTATCATCATCGTGTAGCATGTTGTCCAAGCTTCAGAGCTATCATCATCGTGTAGCATGTCGTCCAAGCTTCAGAGCTATCATCATCATGTAGCATGTCGTCCAAGCTTCAGAGCTATCATCATCATGTAGCATGTCGTCCAAGCTTCAGAGCTATCATCATCATGTAGCATGTCGTCCAAGCTTCAGAGCTATCATCATCATGTAGCATGTCGTCCAAGCTTCAGAGCTATCATCATCATGTAGCATGTCGTCCAAGCTTCAGAGCTATCATCATCATGTAGCATGTCGTCCAAGCTTCAGAGCTATCATCATCATGTAGCATGTCGTCCAAGCTTCAGAGCTATCATCATCATGTAGCATGTCGTCCAAGCTTCAGAGCTATCATCATCATGTAGCATGTCGTCCAAGCTTCAGAGCTATCATCATCATGTAGCATGTCGTCCAAGCTTCAGAGCTATCATCATCATGTAGCATGTCGTCCAATCTTCAGAGCTATCATCAACATGTAGCATGTCGTCCAAGCTTCAGATCTATCATCATCATCATCATGTAGCATGTCGTCCAATCTTCAGAGCCATATATCATTTATTTAGTTCAGCTCAAGTGCCATCTTCACATCGAAGGTCAGCTGCAATGAATGTGTGTACTCTATCTAATGCCGTAATTGTACAATCTGAGAGGCTTTTCCCAGTCCATCTCCTGATGTTATCCACCCACTTAAAACATTGTCTGCCTCTTGAACGACGGCCTTCCACCCTCCCCTCTAGTATGGTCTCCAACAAGGAGGTATGTCTTGTTATATGACCAAAATAACGTAACTGTCTAACCCTGATTTCGGTCATTCATTCTCTTGTCACCCCCAAATTTTCCAATCCCTCCACATTTGTTTTCTTCTCTTTCCAAGAAATGCGACCCACTCTTCTATAAACCCACATCTCGAAGGCTTCAATACTCATTTCCAACTTGTTATTCATTGTCCATGTTTCTGTGCCATAAAGTAGTGACGAGTATACATAACACCTGACAATTCTCATTTTTAATTTAGGATTTATCTGCTTGGATGTCAGTATGTGTCGCATGTTGCTGAATACCATCTGGGTCATACCTATTCTCTTTCTGATTTCTTGTTCACAGCTGCCATCTTCCGTTATTATATGACCTAGATAGGAGAAACTCTGTAGTTGATCGTTTTTTGTGAGTTTTTTTGTTTGTTGGGGGGTGGGGTTGCATACATGGTTTCTTGTCACTTTTTCCAATTATCATAGTCTTTGTTATCTTTATGTTTATGTCTAATACAAACGACTACTATTTTGTATATTAACTGAACTTATTTAACTGAACTTAACGTCTTTATACTGGTTTAGAAGACTGCAGAGTCTGTATTCAACTAGTTTCTTTCAGGGTGACTGCGAGACGATCAAACACTTAGACATAAGTAGACTTGTTGTCACAATCTCCTGTAATTCTTGCTCACATTTTGCCATCAAAACTGAATTATCCGCATATCTAAGATAACTCATTGCCACTCCTCCAATGACAAGTCCTGGCATCCCCTCTATCTGTTTGAATATTTGTTCTGTGTAGATATTAAAAAGACGAGGGGATAATACACATCCTTGCCTCACTCCTCTTTTCACATCTATACTCGGAGAGCATAACTTTCCTGATTTTACTGCAGCAGTTTGTTCCCAGTACAGATTACTGAGCAGTCTTATGACTTTATCATCTAGAGCTATTTCTTGGAGACATTGAAACTTAATTTCCCATGTTGGCCTCTATATAATCAAATAGCAGTTCAAGTAGACCATTTTATGTTCGTGTCTACAGCAAATCGCTTATACTAATAACATGAATAATATTGACGCTACCTTTGTTGTAAATATAATACATTTAATATATAATAACTCCTAAATATTTCAAACTTTCTAGTGGTTAGATCTAAATAAACAGGTCAAGTTCACGATGAATAATGTTGTTTATTAATACTGTAAGCAAAAATCATGTGGGAGTGAAACCGGAAGCTGGAGCCATCTCCAGTCACAACACAGACCAGACGATAGTTGACGTCCACAAAATGACTTCACAGAATCAGGTAGGATTCTTGTATTGTTTGACGTTCTCTCAGAGAAAACTCTCTTATCATTACACTGGAGGTTACTGCAGTCGCAGCACAAACAGACGATTGATTGTGAATTAGTGAGGTTCTGTAGAATGACTTCCCAAAGACTCAAATCTGTCTGAAGTAAATACATTACAATGATGATGATGATGACAGTATTGACGTGTATTACTATTAGTATTACTATTATTGTATTTTGTAGTATTGTCAATTATTGGTTTGGTCTGTTTTGAGGTTTTTTTGGCTGAAAACTGCCTTAATATTAAACTGAAGGTTTCCCTAGATGATAGTAAAGTAAAGTAACATAACCCATAGGCCATAGCATTACTGCCGTAGGGGTGTGAGGTGTTAGCGATCTCACATTTCAAAGGCTCGGCTATATGAGATTGAGAGCGGTAGCCATCTCCTCTCCCTCGCTGCTTTTACTTCCCGGACTGAACCGGTACCCATTTAAGGCTAGGTCGACCCGGGAGCCATTGCGGTCTGAAAAAACACTACCGCCTCAACTGGGGAATGAACCCAGAACCACTCAGATGCGAAGCCAGCGCGCTAACCACTAGATGATAGATTATCAGTAGAAGAATGACGACTGCCCAGAGACTCGTTCAAATCACTGATCCAATAAAATCATGGTGACTGTATTAGAGATGTGGTTTGGCGTGATCCCCGTAGAAGTGAGAATCACGCAGATGAAGCCAAGCATAGCATAATCACATAGAGGACCGTGGTCCACCTTCACCAGCATGCTCAGGATATGAGGAAAGCTACTACAACCTACCACTTAATACCCCCTTTTCGGGCTGCACAAAAGACTAAACATACTCACCCATGGGCATTAAACAAAAACAACCGTTATGTTAAACTTGATAGAAGAGTGTTTGAAGTGCAATGTTATGTTTGCCACAGACAGAATTTGCATCTATAAATCTTGGTATACAACGTGCGTCTGATGCCAGGTAGCCAAATATTAAGTAAACTCATTTTGTTCTTTTGCCGTAGTGTACCATGCTTAACCCTGGGCCTCCTTCAGGCCATCTCAACTTTGGACACTCAGGAGAGCGCTTAAAGTTGTAGAGCCGCCAGGACATCACTCTGTGTGTCCATCTCTTGTCTGGCATGCACATCACATGACCGGCCCGTCTATATTTTTGAAACAGTGCAACATAGTGTATTAAAATTATAATATAATTGTCCATCTTAGCCGAACTCAATGGTCTTGAGCTAAAGTGTCCACCTCGGATGCCAGAGGTCATGGGTGCGAATCACAATGGAGATCTGGATTTTTTCACTTGGATCTTCTGGTAAAAAATTCACCTGATTTCTGGGAAGTCAGATCTGACTCCTGTGTTTAGTGTCGAGCACGCTAAAAATACCATGGCAGTTTGAAATCAAAAAGAGTTTTACTTAACAACCGCTGCCCAGAAAAGACAAAAATTCTAGTTAAAAAATCTACCCAAATTATTTGTACCTTCCCTCAGGCCTAGTAAGCCGCAGAAAGTTTAAAATACCTACTACGTTTAGTCGAAAGCCTTTGCCTACCTGGCAATAGACATTAACATGCTTGATTGAATACCAGTATTCCAAGTAATCCAAGCAACTTTCTATCATCGTTGATGAGGACCACCAACATAATCCTGTGCTCCTTTGCATCGTTGAGACTGTAGGTGTGCATGTGACTGTCAGGCCAATCGGCGCTCGGAGAATTCAACTGCGGGACCGGCAAAAACAGTCTGCAGTTTGAACTGGTATTCCCACTGCTCTAGACTCCCTAAAATTCGTGCATATTCTTGGCTACCCACACATGGACGCTCTCTCTGGCCCACACATAGAGGCTCTCTCTGGCCCACACATGGAGGCTCTCTCTGGAATGCAGCGGCCTTCTTGACCACATCTTTCCATGCCAAACAATTTTGGGCCAGATTCTCCCAGGAGGCAGTGCCAATTTGACAGCACTTAAGTAACATACAAATTCATTTTCATTATGATGTCACGTATAATTTGACAGTTTAGTGTTTGTGTTGCAGGTCATATTTGCCAAGGACAGCGTCTACATCCATATTAATGTGCAGGATGCAAAAGACAAAGAGGCACACATTGCTGGGAGAGTCTTCTTACTTAACAAGGTAATTTTCTTTAGTCTGTCCCCTTTCATGTCAACCATGAGGTCTCAATTCAAGTGTCATCTTAACATTGTAGGTCGGATGCAATGGATCTCCAATGTTCTCTGTCTCTTGTCTTGTTAGTACAATCTGCCAGGCTTTTCCTGTCCATCTTTTGATATTATTCTCCCACTTATATCGTTATTTGCCACTCTACCGTTCCTTCCAGTATTGTTTTCAGCTGGATGTTATGTCCCTTGATGTGACCAAAATGTCTGACCTTAACTTAACTTAACTTAACGTCTTTATACTGGTTTAGAAGACTCTGCAGAGTCTGTATACAACTAGTTTCAATTACATTACCTAGCTCTAAAAGCTATGCGCACCCAATTTATTCTTAAATGCAATAATTGTCCCTGCCTCCACTAACCACTAATGTAGTAAAAAATGCAAAGGGGCTGACTATGGCATGACATAGCGGTCTTGAACCTGTGGGATCTCGTGGGAATCTGCCTTTCTGGCCATGCTAAAGTTTGCTGCGATTCTCTTTCTTCATCAATCAGCTGGTGCTATGTGTCTAGCCCGTCGAGGTTCATGAAGGAGACTGCGGTTTCAGGTCTTCGTCGCCACCCCAAAGCATGTCGAGCATAGTCGCTCTCCCCCCCCCCCCCCCTCTCCCGGGCCAGACTGCCTCTCTTTGGTCTTTATAAGTGAGGCAGTCCTGCAGAATATGTTCTGGCATCTGCTTGGGTGCTCTGCAATCGCACGTGACTGTGTATCTAGGACTCAATTCAGTGGAGGTGGGCCTTGAGTCTGCAGAGTCCCGTTCCTTCTTCTTCTTCTTTCATCCTCAGATCAAGGTCCCGGTTTCTTTTACCAAGGACTCCGTTGCGTTGTTTGTTAGACTGTCTTATCTCCATACATCATTTGTCTCATATGTGCCGTGAGGCCAGTATTGTTCTCTCTTTTCCTTCGTAAGCGTGCAGCTTTGTAAGATGTGTTCCACGGTCATGGTATGCTCCCCACATGGACAACTGTCACCTGTTCCACGGTCATGGTATACTCCCCACATGGACATCGGTCATCTGTTCCACGGTCATGGTATGCTCCCCACATGGACACCTGTCACCTGTTCCACGGTCATGGTATACTCCCCACATGGACACCGGTCATCTGTTCCACGGTCATGGTATACTCCCCACATGGGCACCTGTCATCTGTTCCACGGTCATGGTATACTCCCCACATGGGCACCTGTCATCTGTTCCACGGTCATGGTATGCTCCCCACATGGGCACCTGTCATCTGTCCCAATCTTCATTTTGTTGTAAAGATAACCCTTGAGTCTGTTATACCCAGTCTGAATATGATGACTTGCTCTTCTCTAGTTAAGTTAAAGTATTCAGAGTTTGAAGATTTTTGTCTACCCATCTCTGCCAAGTTTGTCTATGCTGTCATTTTCTGGCTTGTATTCTTTGTACTGGTCTCTCCATTCCGTCCTCATGGATCGCTTGATGAGTGTTTTTGCTTCTAAATAACTGCTGCAGTGAAAGAACTGACACTCAAAGGCACACATAGTAGGTACACTGGATATGGATTTGGAGGACATTTGAAAGACATGTATGAATGAATGTTTCTTCTATTTTGTTTATGCAGAATGAAGGACATTTTGTCGAGTGGAAAGCAGAGGAGTTTCTCGCTGACACTCAGAATGAGGAGTGGGACATTGTGGGTCCCGTGGGCTACAGGAGCGACAGGGACGGAGGCTCTGGCAAGTATTTCTTATATGCTGCAACTATTCTTCTCTCGATTAAACCTTCATCACGCCACGGTCTGGACAAAAATCGGAATTACTGAAAAAATGTATTATTTTGCATGGCGACCCTACCCATAGCCATTTTGTTTTATGCTGAATACGTCACATCCATCTACACATGATATTTTGCAGGTAAAAGTATCGTATGTTAGATTACAAATGGATTTTGAACGATTTTTCTTCTAACACCTCTAATACGCTGATTGGGGAAAGCCGACTTTTTGCGAAAGGTGAAGTAGGGTGTTGGAAAATATCTTTATCGAGTAGATCTGTTTATTTTGTTTGTTTAGATGAAAGAACTACGTTTGAATTGGAAACTAACAGTTGTGTCGATATTGTAAGCTCTGTAACGATCCGTTGTTGTGGTTTCCATGGATATCTATCGGAGTGACTAGGCCTAGCGGTCAAGTCCAAATTTTTCAGAGATTCCCATAAATTTTCCACTTCATCTTTTTGTATCTCAGAAACTAACAAACACACAACAAAAACAAAAACACCCTAAAAGTTCTTCATTCAATTGTGTCTAGAGATACAATTGAATGAAGAACTTTTAGGGTGTTATTGACAAAACAAACAGAACAGTTACAAATTTTGAAAGTCAACTACTATAGCAAGATATAAATTTGCGCAAATTTTCGTCCAAAATTTATGTGGCGTCGTGCAGGATAACCTAGAAGACAGATGGGGCATGCCGCCTCACTATATTATGAGTTGTTTGTCTCCACCCTTGTCTGTCTGTCCCTACCCTTGCCTTGTCTGTCTCTCCATTGTCAGTGCTGCTAATTTCTCAAGGTCTTTCTTGTCCATTTCTAAACATGTGTCTGTCCAAGTGTATCAGTCTCTATCTATCTACTTGTATCGTTAGACCTCATGGGGAGATGTGATCTCATTTTGGTTCATATCTGCGGGTGACTTGCCAGGTCAATCCCAGTATCTGTTGGTAGCCCCTGGAATATACGATCACCTGTTTTTTGGACTGGTGGTGGCGGAAGCATAAATTAGACCAAGGTAGACTCATAGCCTGTCAGGCACCATCTATGCTACTCTGCTAACCACATAACCAAGACTTGATGTTATAGCCACACAGTCCCCTTTTTGCAACATATTCTCTGTAGAGCGAGAATCCCTAGAATAATTTGTGTACATTTTTAACTCAAATTTTGCCAGAACAGCGGTCGTTAAGCCTACTTTTTAAAATTTTCAGCTGCCATGGGATTTTTAACATGCACGCCACTGCACACAGGTGTCTGTTCTCGCTACTCAGAGATCAGAGGAAAATCTTAACTTATGATCCACGTGAAAAAAATCCCGGTCTCTACCGTGATTTGAACCCGCGATCTCCAGCAGCCGAAGCGAACACCTACCTTGGCACCACTGGGTGAATCAATGTTGGTGGAAATTATGTTGAGAAATAAAGAGCGATGTAAGTGAAATAATGAATGTTTTCAAGTTCGAATCTCATTTACTTTTTTTCTAAAAACACAACTATTTGTAACTTATTTGCTAACCTGCCTTCGTTGCATAACTAATGAAGCTGTGCATATGTTTTGATCCGCAGTGACGGTAAACCCAAAAATGGAGGCTAGGAGAAAGTACAACATCAGTTTCAACATCTTGGACTTGAAGAGTTTTAAACGGAATACGCCCAACCATGGCTGGGCGTATGTGGTGTTTATCCTGAAAGATGGCAGCACGTTCCCAGCCCTCCACTTCCACAACGGCGGCAGCAAGGCCCTTCTCAAGGAGCTAGAAATCTTTGTCAATATCCGCAGGTTTGAGTTTGTGACGAGAGGCGGTGTGTCTAGGTTTCTGGTGGGTCGTCACTTGCGGGCTTGATGTTTGAGTTTGTGACGAGAGGCGGTGTGTGTCGGGGTTTCTGGTGGGTCGTCATTTGCGGGTTTGATGTTTAAGTTTGTGACGAGAGTTGGTGTATGTCAGGGTTTCTGGCTGGTCGTCACTTGCGGGTTTGATGTTTAAGTTTGTGACGAGAGTTGGTGTATGTCAGGGTTTCTGGTGGGTTGTTATTCGCAGGTTTGAGTGTGTGACTAAAGTCAGTGTTTCTATCTCTATCCCTCTCTCACTGCAGATATCTCCGCTGCTCTGCAGATCTCTCTCTCTGCAGATCTCTCAATGCAGGTCTCTCCTCCTCTCTGTAGATCTCTCTCTCCGCAGATCTCGCTGCAGGTCTCAATCTCTCACTGCAGATCTCTTTTCTCTCACTGCAGATCTCCCAATGACCCTCACCTATTTATCGTGAGTGACGATGACCTAGAAATGCTGTCCAGATCGTTCAGTGAGCTGGCTCTCTTTACAGACTCATCTGGAGCTTACGTACAGGTAGGGACGTGTTTGACGTACAGGTAGGGACGTGTTTGACGCACAGGTAGGGACGTGTTTGACGCACAGGTAGGGACGTGTTTGACGCACAGGTAGGGACGTGTTTGACGCACAGGTAGGGACGTGTTTGACGCACAGGTAGGGACGTGTTTGACGCACAGGTAGGGACGTGTTTGACGCACAGGTAGGGACGTGTTGGACGCACAGGTAGGGACGTGTTGGACGCACAGGTAGGGACGTGTTTGACGCACAGGTAGGGACGTGTTTGACGCACAGGTAGGGACGTGTTTGACGTGCAGGTAGCCGCAGATGGTAACTCGATCTGTTGTGGCCTGTGCAGAGTCTGACGACCACCACCTGCTCTCTTCTGTACCTCAGTCTGTTGTGGCCTGTGCGGAGTCTGAAGACTGCCACCTACTGACCACTAGAGTCAGGGCCAGCAACCCAAAACTGCAAAGACCCTTCTACACCTTCATGATCCTGGATAACAGGGCAGACTGGCTAAGGAGAAGGGATCGGAGAAGAAGGCTAGCCCGGTACCCAAAGAATGCCTGCTGTAGGCAGATGTGTCTAACCGAAAGTTGCAAATATCGTAGTCAAGCTGTAAATTAGCTACACAACACATTCTGTTTTCCAGACTCCAACATGCTACCTGCAAAGCCCTTTTTAGGGCTTGATATCGGGAGATTAAGAATGAACAAAGAAGAAGAAGAAATGTTATAATCTGTCATCCGTTATAACGTGTAGCCTGGTCGACAATGAACTGGCTTGCTAGACTGGGATTACAGCGTTCCAGGGTTCGAAATCCCAAACGGACTGAAAAAAAATCCAGGCAGTGGTTTGTGCCTGGTGCGACCGCTCCTGCAGTCGACCCAGCTGTAAATGGGTACCTGACATATGAGTTGGGGAAGGTAAAAACAGCAAGGAAGGGAACTGACCACCCCACCTCACACAGGCTGCGGCTTAGTACATGAAGAGTTATCTTCATCCCCGACGGTAATTATTGCCATGGGATTGACCTCTCCCTTTTTATGATAGTCCCTGTGTGATGTGCCCATAAGTTGAGATGAAAGCCACAGTTGTAATGTTTGTTTTGTTGTTTGTTCTGTTCTCAGAGTTTCATTGAGCCTGACCGACGCATTCACAAGGCAAGATTTTTTTTCTGTTTTATTTTGTTCCTAGGGAGTTTAGATTTAACATTATTGTTTCGTGATTTTTTGTTGTGTTTGTTAGTGGTAGAGAGCGCACTTCTCACAGCAGAGGTGCCTGGTTCGATCCCAGATATCGACTGCTCCAGTCAACCCAGCTGTAAATGGGTCGTGGTTTACCTTTAGGGATGGGAAGTGGTCAGCCCATCTCAAAGATATCGAGGCCTCGTACGGTGAAGTTTCTAACACTTTATCCCAGACAGCAGCGACTGCTATGAGACTAGTCAGAGCCTGTTATTTGTTTAATGTTGACTATTGTCCGTTTGTTATTCATTATGACATCACCTGTTCAACCATTGGCCTCTGATCAGTGAGGCAAAGCTGCCAAAACCCTTCTCCACCTCCACGAGGTGGTCCTGGATAACCGGTTGCAACAGGTCAGACTGGCTAAGGAGAAGGGATTGACGAGAGAAGGCTAACCCAGTACATAAAAATGCCTGCTGAAGTCGGATGTCTCAGACCGAAACGTGCAAATATCGCAGTCAAGCTGTAAACTACGATACAACACATTCCGTTCTCCAGACTACATCCTGCTACTTACAAAGTCATTTTTATGGCTTTGTAGCGGAAGTTTGAGAACGAACAACGAAGAAGAATAATACTGGGTTTACAAATTACAAACAGGAGTAATTGAAACAGCAGTCGTTGTCTGTGTACTCAAGTTTTTCCAGCGCTAAAGTAATGTCCGTGTTATTCCTCTGTGGTCTGGTACCCACCCAGGCAAAAGTTGAGGATCCCCAGAAAGTAATGTCCGTGTTATTCCTCTGTGGTCTGGTACCCACCCAGGCAAAAGTTGAGGATCACCAGAAAGTAATGTCCGTCTTATTCCTCTGTGGTCTGGTACCCACCCAGGCAAAAGTTGAGGATCACCAGAAAGTAATGTCCGTGTTATTCCTCTGTGGTCTGGTACCCACCCAGGCAAAAGTTGAGGATCACCAGAAAGTAATGTCCGTCTTATTCCTCTGTGGTCTGGTACCCACCCAGGCAAAAGTTGAGGATCACCAGAAAGTAATGTCCGTCTTATTCCTCTGTGGTCTGGTACCCACCCAGGCAAAAGTTGAGGATCCCCAGAAAGTAATGTCCGTGTTATTCCTCTGTGGTCTGGTACCCACCCAGGCAAAAGTTGAGGATCACCAGAAAGTAATGTCCGTCTTATTCCTCTGTGGTCTGGTACCCACCCAGGCAAAAGTTGAGGATCCCCAGAAAGTAATGTCCGTGTTATTCCTCTGTGGTCTGGTACCCACCCAGGCAAAAGTTGAGGATCACCAGAAAGTAATGTCCGTCTTATTCCTCTGTGGTCTGGTACCCACCCAGGCAAAAGTTGAGGATCACCAGAAAGTAATGTCCGTGTTATTCCTCTGTGGTCTGGTACCCACCCAGGCAAAAGTTGAGGATCACCAGAAAGTAATGTCCGTCTTATTCCTCTGTGGTCTGGTACCCACCCAGGCAAAAGTTGAGGATCACCAGAAAGTAATGTCCGTGTTATTCCTCTGTGGTCTGGTACCCACCCAGGCAAAAGTTGAGGATCACCAGAAAGTAATGTCCGTCTTATTCCTCTGTGGTCTGGTACCCACCCAGGCAAAAGTTGAGGATCACCAGAAAGTAATGTCCGTGTTATTCCTCTGTGGTCTGGTACCCACCCAGGCAAAAGTTGAGGATCACCACATCAGAAAAAAAAAACAACACAATTTATGTTATGACCAAAAGGCTTTGTTGTGTGTAACCGCATGTAACATTGAGAGACTTTTTATGACTAACACCTCACGGTAGAAGAGGATTGACTAAGTAAGTGATGACTAACAGTGTCAATAGGAATATTGTAGGCAATACAACAAAAAATTTGAAAATTATTTATAGAACTGACTTCGTCACAGCAGGGCACATCCATGTGTGCTCATCCTCCTTCATTGCTCAAAGTGCCGACGATAAAGCATAAACTCTCTAAGTCCTGCTGCGGCTCCAAATTTTTCTCTGACTTTATCATGTACCCATTTACAGCTGGGTTGACTGGGAGAAGGGGTCATAACCATGAAAAACATCCGCGGTCTGTCAAAACTGATCGGGACAGGATTTCAAGTGCTCCCTCCACATCGAAGGTCGACTGCAATGGATCTTTTCTACTTTTTCTTTGATCAACTGATGCAATGCTTCTAGTCCAGCGAGGTGAACGAAGGAGACTGCGTTTCAGGTCTTTGTCGGTCCGCACAGAATGGTCGCTCTTCTGGGCCAGATTGTCTCTCTTTGGTCTGCATTAAGCCCTGCAGGACATGTTCTGGTATTTGCTTGGGTGCTCCACAATCGCACGTGGCGGTGTCTCTGAGACCCATTCTGTGGAGGTGGGATTTGAGTCTACAATGTCCCGTTCTGAGTCTGAAGATCTTTGTCTGCCCATCTCTGCCAAGTTTGTCTATGCTGTTATTTTCTGGCTTGTATTCTTTGTGCTGGTCTCTCCATTCTGTCCTCATGGATCATTTGATGAGTGTCTGTACAGCTCTGTGGATGGGGAGTCTGTGTGCCTCCACTTCCGGCTGTTGCAACCTCTTCTGCTTTCTCCTTTCCAAGGATCCCACAGTGGGCCAGAATCCACTGTAGAACTAGATTTTTCATTTGAGACAGCAATCCGATGTTATATTGTATTTCGTGTGAAAGTCTATCTTGTTTGTGGCTTGAGGTGGCTTGGAGTACGCTCCTGGAGTCTATCATGTTTGTGGCTTGAGGTGGCTTGGTGTACGCTCTAGAGTATATCTTGTTATCTTGTTTGGGGGTTGAGATGGCTTGGAGTACACTCCTGGAGTCTATCTTGTTTGTGGCTTGAGATGGCTTGGAGTACACTCCTGGAGTCTATCTTGTTTGTGGACTGAGATGGCTTGGAGTACACTCCTGGAGTCTATCTTGTTTGTGGCTTGAGATGGCTTGGAGTACACTCCTAGAGTCTATCTTGTTTGAGGCCTGAGATAGCTTGGAGTACACTCCTGGAGTCTATCTTGTTTGTGGCTTGAGATGGCTTGGAGTACACTCCTGGAGTCTATCTTGTTTGAGGCCTGAGATGGCTTGGAGTACACTCCTGGAGTCTATCTTGTTTGTGGCTTGAGATGGCTTGGAGTACACTCCTGGAGTCTATCTTGTTTGTGGCTTGAGATGGCTTGGAGTACACTCCTGGAGTCAGTTAGAACGACCGTTTTCCTTGTATTTATGTTTTGTCTGATAAGAATCCTCGTTGCTGCGTGAACAGCTCTTGCTTCAGCTCTGAAATTGGTACAGGTCTGTCCTGTTGGTATGGGGTGACTTTCTATGTCGCCATTGGAGTATGCCACGTGGATGTATACAACCAAAATATTTTAACTGTCGGACTCTAATTCCATCCATCAATTCTCTCAGCGTCCCTAATTTCTCCAAGACTTTCTTGTCTTCGTTTCTTTCCAGAAGATGTTCCGTGTCCACATTTCAAAGGTATCACTTTTCTTCTCAATTCATTTGTTTACTGTCCTGGTACATTGAATTAACTCGAACTCACAACCCGTTACTACATTAGAGCTCATTAACCTTTTTATACCTGGCGCCAACTTTTATAACTTTCGAGACAGTCAATTTTCCGTACTGTCCACTAAAATCTAAATTTAAGAAAATTCCACAATCACCCACTGTATTTTTTATATTTTTAATCATTATGTAGCTTGCCGTTTGCAGAACAACCATTCTGAAAGAAACTCGATCTCTAGCCTGCTCCAGACTCCATGACCAAGCATTCCTTGATATTTTGGTGCCATCAACTTCTTGTTCTGCCTCTCTTGCCAAATCTCCAGCCTGCTCCAGAATCCATGACCTCTCTTGCCAAATCTCCAGCCTGCTCCAGAATCCATGACCTCTCTTGCCAAATCTCCAGCCTGCTCCAGACTCCATGACCTCTCTTGCCAAATCTCCAGCCTGCTCCAGAATCCATGACCTCTCTTGCCAAATCTCCAGCCTGCTCCAGACTCCATGACCTCTCTTGCCAAATCTCCAGCCTGCTCCAGACTCCATGACCTCTCTTGCCAAATCTCCAGCCTGCTCCAGAATCCATGACCTCTCTTGCCAAATCTCCAGCCTGCTCCAGACTCCATGACCTCTCTTGCCAAATCTCCAGCCTGCTCCAGAATCCATGACCTCTCTTGCCAAATCTCCAGCCTGCTCCAGACTCCATGACCTCTCTTGCCAAATCTCCAGCCTTCTCCAGAATCCATGACCTCTCTTGCCAAATCTCCAGACTGCTCCAGACTCCATGACCTCTCTTGCCAAATCTCCAGCCTTCTCCAGAATCCATGACCTCTCTTGCCAAATCTCCAGCCTGCTCCAGAATCCATGACCTCTCTTGCCAAATCTCCAGCCTGCTCCAGACTCCATGACCTCTCTTGCCAAATCTCCAGCCTTCTCCAGAATCCATGACCTCTCTTGCCAAATCTCCAGCCTGCTCCAGACTCCATGACCTCTCTTGCCAAATCTCCAGCCTTCTCCAGAATCCATGACCTCTCTTGCCAAATCTCCAGCCTGCTCCAGACTCCATGACCTCTCTTGCCAAATCTCCAGCCTTCTCCAGAATCCATGACCTCTCTTGCCAAATCTCCAGCCTGCTCCAGACTCCATGACCTCTCTTGCCAAATCTCCAGCCTTCTCCAGAATCCATGACCTCTCTTGCCAAATCTCCAGCCTGCTCCAGACTCCATGACCTCTCTTGCCAAATCTCCAGCCTTCTCCAGAATCCATGACCTCTCTTGCCAAATCTCCAGCCTGCTCCAGACTCCATGACCTCTCTTGCCAAATCTCCAGCCTTCTCCAGAATCCATGACCTCTCTTGCCAAATCTCCAGCCTGCTCCAGACTCCATGACCTCTCTTGCCAAATCTCCAGCCTTCTCCAGAATCCATGACCTCTCTTGCCAAATCTCCAGCCTGCTCCACAGTCATGCCCAAGCATTCCTTGACATCTTTGCGCCATCACCTCCTCGGTCTGTCTCTCTTGCCCTGCACCATGCCATCCATTACCATCCTCCCAAGACCGTTGTGTCTTTTTGTGTGGCCAAACTATTTCAATTTTCTGTTCATGATGGAATTCATGAACCAGTTCTCCTCTATGCCCAACTCTTGTCGAATATCTGCATTCTTTTTTTAAGTTCACGATTTTCTGTGGACCTTTGTATAACATTTCGACTCGAAGGACACAAGGTTTTGGTAACTCTCCGTGTTTAACAGCCATATGTTGTGACCGGAAAAACACAGGTTCTCAAAATATGCACTTTTGTTGGTTTGCTGGTATTATGCGGTAGTTTCCTCAGGTTGTGTTTTTAATACAGCATGTAATTATTCTGCTACTGCCCACCTGAGGGCTAAAATCGCCCACTAGAGGGCGCTAGCGCCAAGGTTAAAGAGTACTGGCCTACATGCTTCCCCACACACTAACCAAAAGTATTGTTTTTTTTCTGGGAATACGAAGGAGAAGATGAAGAGAATGTGAATGCTTCAAACTGACCTACAGTGTCTAGAAAAGAGAAGAATTCCAGGTGACTTAATACAGGTTTATCAGAGGAACGGATAAATTAGGCTATAACAAGTTTTTCAAAATACAACCACCCACAAGAACAAGAGGGCATAGCTACAAATTAACTAAAGAGAGGTCCAGATTAGATATTAGGAAATATTGTTTTAGTCAGAGAGTGGTGAATGTGTGGAATGGATTGCCACAGGAAATAATTGAGACATGGTCAATTAATGCATCCAAGAATAGATTAGGTGATCATAGTTCTTATATCAAAGAAATGTAAAAGAAACTGGTTGCATACAGACTCTACAGAGTCTTCTAGACCAGTATAAAGAAGTTAAGTTGTGAGATAGTGGATATTTGTCACAGAAACTTGATTTCTTTTCTGGCACAGAAATTTATCAAGGATCCATACACTACAACTATGGGTGGCTTCTCTAAAGTTACCCGTCTCCTGCGAGATGTGTTGATGACTCCAGACAACATGGTCAGGCCACAGTCTGAAGTGGCGGAGATACTACACGAGGACATTCCGGGCATGGAGATTATTCCTATAGAAGAATCTGGTTTTGAAATGATTACAAAGGTAAGGATAATCTTTAAATAGATCGGATTATCAAGATTTGATCCGTTTAGTCTCGTAATCTTGTTTTTCCACGTGCTTCCTTGTAGGTTTTCTCGTATTAGTATGTTTATGTTTGTTTCCAGTAGTCCATTTTTTACCCATTGCAGCGTATCACCCACTACAAGGTGCGGACGTTGATGACCGAGGCGTCGTCCGACCTCGATTGTAAAACTTTTAAATTTTGTACTTGCCATATTTCGGCATTGTCGGGCTGGTGAGTCTGTGGACTTTCTTCCTACCCCAGGCAGAAGCCAGAAATGTACTGTCCTGACATTAAGTAATTGAGGGGGTGCGTTAGCAACGCTCCAGGTTACCGAAGCCACGGTAGGGCTCACTGCCCCCATTCCCCGCCACCAATTGTCTACTGGTTAGGCAGTAGTTCTCCTAGATTCTATATGTGTGACCAGACAATTGGATCGTCACGTCCTGGGCCACTCTGCCTTTACGATTGGCCTTGACTGTCATGGTACAGCGAATGCAGGTTCTCTTTTCCCATGTCTGTTCAGCATCGTGCTGGTTCCTTCCCAACCACAGATGGTCCTGGTTCCTTCCCAACCACAGCGGGTCTTGGTTCCTTCCCAACTACAGAGTGTGCTGGTTCCTTCCCAACCACAGCGGGTCCTGGTTCCTTCCCAACCACAGCGGGTCCTGGTTCCTTCCCAACCACAGCGGGTCCTGGTTCCTTCCCAACCACAGCGGGTCCTGGTTCCTTCCCAACCACAGAGTGTGCTGGTTCCTTCCCAACCACAGCGGGTCTTGGTTCCTTCCCAACCACAGCGGGTCCTGGTTCCTTCCCAACCACAGAGTGTGCTGGTTCCTTCCCAACCACAGATGGTCCTGGTTCCTTCCCAACCACAGCGGGTCTTGGTTCCTTCCCAACCACAGCGGGTCCTGGTTCCTTCCCAACCACAGCGGGTCCTGGTTCCTTCCCAACCACAGAGTGTGCTGGTTCCTTCCCAACCACAGATGGTCCTGGTTCCTTCCCAACCACAGCGGGTCTTGGTTCGTTCCCAACCACAGAGTGTGCTGGTTCCTTCCCAACCACAGATGGTCCTGGTTCCTTCCCAACCACAGCGGGTCCTGGTTCCTTCCCAACCACAGCGGGTCCTGGTTCCTTCCCAACCACAGCGGGTCCTGGTTCCTTCCCAACCACAGCAGGTCCTGGTTCCTTCCCAACCACAGATGGTCCTGGTTCCTTCCTAACCACAGCAGGTCCTGGTTCCTTCCCAACCACAGATGGTCCTGGTTCCTTCCTAACCACAGCAGGTCCTGGTTCCTTCCCAACCACAGCGGGTCCTGGTTCCTTCCCAACCACAGATGGTCCTGGTTCCTTCCAAACCACAGATGGTTCTGGTTCCTTCCTAAACACAGAGGGTGCTGGTTCCTTTCTAACCACAGAGGGTGCATGCGTATTGTCCAATAGGAGACCCATTTGTACAGATGGGTTACAAGCAAGGGTTTAAGAATAAAACCCTCATTATATAGTACCTCATCTACTAAGTTACACTGTAGGATGGAGGTCAGCGTGGGCTAGTGGTCAAAGGACATGGCTCACAAACCGAAGGTGCTGGGCACACTCCCCATCACAGCACTGGCTGTTACCCTGGGGAAACAGACTGCTAGAAAATGCAGGAGGAAGCAGACTCTTACATAAAATGCATGCTGAAGTCGGATGCACTAGGCCGATAGGCGCAAAATAAAAAACATAGTGCAACGTACACCGCCTTGGAGAATAGAGAAATAAGACGAATGCAAAAACAAAACAAAACAACAACAAAAATAATTCCTGTAGGGTAGTTTTAGGTCTGATAGGTCATGGGAGAGGTCGTCAGAGCTGACTCTACCATAGCGTACTGTTAGGTCTGATAGGTCAGGGGAGAGACTTTAGGTCTGATAGGTCAAGGGAGAGGCCATCAGAGCTGACTCTACCGTAGCATAGTTTTAGGTCTGATAGGTCATGGGAGAGGCCTTAGGTCTGATAGGTCAAGGGAGAGGTCGTCAGAGCTGACTCTACTGTAGCATAGTTTTAGGTCTGATAGGTCATGGGAGAAGCCATCAGAGTTGACTCTACCGTAGCATAGTGTTAGGTCTGATGGTCATGGGAGAGGCCTTAGGTCTGATAGGTCAAGGGAGAGGCCGTCAGAGCTGAGTCTACCGAAGCATAGTTTTAGGTCTGATAGGTCATGGGAGAGGCCTTAGGTCTGATAGGTCAAGGGAGGCCGTCAGAGCTGACTCTACCGTAGCATAGTTTTAGGTCTGATAGGTCATGGGAGAGGCCTTAGGTCTGATAGGTCATGGGAGAGGCCAACAGAGTTGACTCATGCAGGTCATTTTGGTCTTAAACCGGGAGGAAAACAGATTGTAGACCTGCTATATGACTGTGAAACATGGACATTTAACTAAGAGTATCACATCCAGTTTGTAGTTTTTAGATGACCTGCAGTTCTACATGGGCAAATGCCCCTGTGCAGGTCTCAGCTTTGGCGTGAGATGGATGTAGACGGGAGGAGGATTTCCTGTTCAGCGAGCTAGGCTCGTACAGTTTATTACTCCAGTGCGTTGGGACAAGTGCCGCGGAGGGTGGTTAACTGATGTGCGAGTCCATCTTAATAGACTCAAACACTAGAACAAAGTAGATCTGCAGCCTGTTAGGCGCCATCTATGCTGCTCTAAACAAACCACCTAACCATGGCCGGTATTATGCCATGTCACACACTTAGTCGCCTCTTACGACATGCTCTCTGTGGGGCAGTGGTGCTATTCTTGTCCTTGTCATACACAAATACCCCGGCGGACCACTCAGGACACATTAGACTGTGGACTTCCTATTTGACTTCAACATGTTCTTCTATTTCTTTATCGTTCGTTCTCAATCTCCCGCTACCAAGCCCTGAACGTATTCAATCTCCCACTACCAAGCCCTGAACGTTCTCAATCTCCCGCTACCAAGCCCTGAACGTTCTCAATCTCCCGCTACCAAGCCCTGAACATTCTCAATCTCCCGCTACCAAGCCCTGAACGTTCTCAATCTCCCACTACCAAGCCCTGAACGTTCTCAATCTCCCGCTACCAAGCCCTGAACGTTCTCAATCTCCCGCTACCAAGCCCTGAACGTTCTCAATCTCCCACTACCAAGCCCTGAACGTTCTCAATCTCCCGCTACCAAGCCCTGAACGTTCTCAATCTCCCGCTACCAAGCCCTGAACGTTCTCAATCTCCCGCTACCAAGCCCTGAACGTTCTCAATCTCCCACTACCAAGCCCTGAACGTTCTCAATCTCCCACTACCAAGCCCTGAACGTTCTCAATCTCCCGCTACCAAGCCCTGAACATTCTCAATCTCCCACTACCAAGCCCTGAACGTTCTCAATCTCCCGCTACCAAGCCCTGAACGTTCTCAATCTCCCGCTACCAAGCCCTGAACGTTCTCAATCTCCCGCTACCAAGCCCTGAACGTTCTCAATCTCCCACTACCAAGCCCTGAACGTTCTCAATCTCCCACTACCAAGCCCTGAACGTTCTCAATCTCCCACTACCAAGCCAACAAAAATAATAATAAAATGTTTTTAATACAGAATGTAATTATTTTGCTCTGCCCACGTAAAATATGAAGTCGTCCACTAGTGGGCTCTAGCGTCTAGGTTGAAGAGCACTGTTCTAGAGTCTGGAATGATGGAGACATCTGTTGGTGAAGGTCTAGAGTCTGGAATGATGGAGACATCTGTTGGTGAAGGTCTAGAGTCTGGATGTAATGGAGACATCTGTTGGTGAAGGTCTAGAGTCTGGATGTGACGGAGACATCTGTTGGTGAAGGTCTAGAGTCTGGATGTGACTGAGACATCTGTTGGTGAAGGTCTAGAGTCTGGATGTGATGGAGACATTTGTTGGTGAAGGTCTAAGGTCTGGATGTAATACTCTTAGCTGCACGCTATCACGTACGAGTCCTGAGGTCGATGTGTTAATTTCAGACAAAGCTGCCTCCGCGGCCGATAGTAAAACGGTCAGACGATGTGAGCGCCCAGCAGTGGAGTGCTTTCTTTGATTCCGAGGGCAAGATCTGCAATGTTGAAAACGTCAAGGACGCTATCTTCAGAGGGGTAAGACAGATTTTACATTGTAGGGTAAGACAGATTTTACATTGTAGGGTAAGACAGATTTTACATTGTAGGGTAAGACAGATTTTACATTGTAGGGTAAGACAGATTTTACATTGTAGGGTAAGACATATTTTACATTGTAGGGTAAGACAGATTTTAAGTTGTAAGATAAGACAGATTTTACGTTGTAAGGTAAGACAAATATTACATTGTAAGGTAAGACAAAATGTTTGATAGTTGAAAATCAAAAGAGCAGGCTGTTGGCCGCTGCTCACGCAAAAAGTCTAAAGGATGCCTGCATGAAGGCCAAAAGGAAGCAGCCCCTCCATCATGTAGGGACACAACAGATTAATCACATGTTTGTCTGTACACTAGCAACATGCACAAGACACATTGTCCAGGAGAGATTGGGCCCTGCCCGGTTAGCAACATGCACAAGAGACATTGTCCAGGAGAGATTGGGCCCTGCCCGGTTAGCAACATGCACAAGACACATTGTCCAGGAGAGATTGGGCCCTGCCCGGTTAGCAACATGCACAAGAGACATCGTCCAGGAGAGATTGGGCCCTGCCTGGTTAGCAACATGCACAAGAGACATTGTCCAGGAGAGATTGGGCCCTGCCCGGTTAGCAACATGCACAAGACACATTGTCCAGGAGAGATTGGGCCCTGCCCGGTTAACAACATGCACAAGACACATCGTCCAGGAGAGATTGGGCCCTGTCCGGTTAGGAACATGCACAAGACGCATCACTCACATGCTGAGTGATGCCCCATCCCAAGGTAGTGGAGGACTCGACTCCCATCAAGGAGTTTGCAGGACATTGGTCGACACATTTACCGTAAAACCACAAGAACCAGTGCTTCATCCGCGGATATTTGCAGATCAACGAGAATTGCAACTCGGAGTGTCATTGTTTTGCTGCAGTACGTGGAAATGGTTGATCGACGCAATGGGCCAATGGCGCTTAAGCGAACATTATTATTAATTTTAACAATTTCAAAGACTCGTAGATTATGAGCACTCGGATGCTTGCAATAAACTTGACCTTAGGATTGTTCTTGACCTTTTCATCTGTCACAGTTATATATTTGTTTTCCTGTGTCACTGTCAGGGTGTGGATCCGTCCATCCGTGGTGAGGTCTGGAAGTTTCTCCTGGGTTTCTATGATTGGGACTCCACATCCAAGCAGAGACAAGACCAGCGCAAGAGGAAAGTGTGAGTAGTGGCCAGTTGTTGGGCTAGGAAAGTGTGAGTAGTGGCCAGTTGTTGGGCTATGAAAGTGTGAGTAGTGGCCAGTTGTTGGGCTAGGCAAGTGTGAGTAGTGGCCAGTTGTTGGGCTAGGGAAGTGTGAGTAGTGGCCAGTTGTTGGGCTAGGGAAGTGTGAGTAGTGGCCAGTTGTTGGGCTAGGGAAGTGTGAGTAGTGGCCAGTTGTTGGGCTAGGGAAGTGTGAGTAGTGGCCAGTTGTTGGGCTAGGGTAGTGTGAGTAGTGGCCAGTTGTTGGGCTAGGGTAGTGTGAGTAGTGGCCAGTTGTTGGGCTAGGGTAGTGTGAGTAGTGGCCAGTTGTTGGGCTAGGGAAGTGTGAGTAGTGGCCAGTTGTTGGGCTAGGAAAGTGTGAGTAGTGGCCAGTTGTTGGGCTAGGGAATTGTGAGTAGTGGCCAGTTGTTGGGCTAGGGTAGTGTGAGTAGTGGCCAGTTGTTGGGCTAGGGTAGTGTGAGTAGTGGCCAGTTGTTGGGCTAGGAAAGTGTGAGTAGTGGCCAGTTGTTGGGCTAGGGTAGTGTGAGTAGTGGCCAGTTGTTGGGCTAAGAAAGTGTGAGTAGTGGCCAGTTGTTGGGCTAGGAAAGTGTGAGTAGTGGCCAGTTGTTGGGCTATGAAAGTGTGAGTAGTGGCCAGTTGTTGGGCTAGGAAAGTGTGAGTAGTGGCCAGTTGTTGGGCTAGGGAAGTGTGAGTAGTGGCCAGTTGTTGGGCTAGGGTAGTGTGAGTAGTGGCCAGTTGTTGGGCTAGGGAAGTGTGAGTAGTGGCCAGTTGTTGGGCTAGGGAAGTGTGAGTAGTGGCCAGTTGTTGGGCTAGGGTAGTGTGAGTAGTGGCCAGTTGTTGGGCTAGGGTAGTGTGAGTAGTGGCCAGTTGTTGGGCTAGGGTAGTGTGAGTAGTGGCCAGTTGTTGGGCTAGGAAAGTGTGAGTAGTGGCCAGTTGTTGGGCTAGGGAAGTGTGAGTAGTGGCCAGTTGTTGGGCTAGGAAAGTTTGAGGAGTGGCCAGATGTTGGGCTAGGAAAGTGTGATTAGTGGCCAGTTGTTGGGCTAGGGAAGTGTGAGTAGTGGCCAGTTGTTGGGCTAGGGAAGTGTGAGTAGTGGCCAGTTGTTGGGCTAGGGAAGTGTGAGTAGTGGCCAGTTGTTGGGCTAGGGTAGTGTGAGTAGTGGCCAGTTGTTGGGCTAGGGTAGTGTGAGTAGTGGCCAGTTGTTGGGCTAGGGTAGTGTGAGTAGTGGCCAGTTGTTGGGCTAGGAAAGTGTGAGTAGTGGCCAGTTGTTGGGCTAGGGTAGTGTGAGTAGTGGCCAGTTGTTGGGCTAGGGTAGTGTGAGTAGTGGCCAGTTGTTGGGCTAGGAAAGTGTGAGTAGTGGCCAGTTGTTGGGCTAGGGTAGTGTGAGTAGTGGCCAGTTGTTGGGCTAGGGTAGTGTGAGTAGTGGCCAGTTGTTGGGCTAGGCAAGTGTGAGTAGTGGCAAGTTTAGTTAAGATCGTGTAAATAATCAGTGCTGTCTGGGATTGTGTGCCACAGTGGATAGCTTTCTCTAGTCTGTGCCACAGTGGATAGCCTTCTCTGAGTCTGTGCCACAGTGGATAGCCTTCTCTGAGTCTGTGCCACAGTGGATAGCCTTCTCTGAGTCTGTGCCACAGTGGATAGCCTTCTTCGAGTCTGTGCCACAGTGGATAGCCTTCTCTGAGTCTGTGCCACAGTGGATAGCCTTCTCCGAGTCTGTGCCACAGTGGATAGCCTTCTCCGAGTCTGTGCCACAGTGGATAGCCTTCTCTGAATCTGTGCCACAGTGGATAGCCTTCTCTGAGTCTGTGCCACAGTTTATAGCCTTCTCCGAGTCTGTGCCACAGTGGATAGCCTTCTCTGAGTCTGTGCCACAGTGGATAGCCTTCTCTGAGTCTGTGCCACAGTGGATAGCCTTCTCTGAATCTGTGCCACAGTGGATAGCCTTCTCTGAGTCTGTGCCACAGTGGATAGCCTTCTCCGAGTCTGTGCCACAATGGATAGCCTTCTCTGAGTCTGTGCCACAGTGGATAGCCTTCTCTGAGTCTGTGCCACAGTGGATAGCCTTCTCTGAGTCTGTGCCACAGTGGATAACCTTCTCTGAGTCTGTGCCACAGTGGATAGCCTTCTCCGAGTCTGTGCCACAGTGGATAGCCTTCTCTCTGTGAGCTGTTAATGTATTTAGTTGTCATTCAGCTATACTCCAGTTATTTTTGTTAACTTGTCATTTTTGCCATACTGAAGCCGTGCTATTTTGACCCTCCTGTTTCAGGGATGACTACTTCCGCATGAAGCTTCAATGGAAGACAATCTCAGCCGAGCAGGAAAACAGATTTACACTTCTCAAGGAGAGAAGAGGTTTAATAGGTGAGATGCATGAGGAGCATGTGGTCTTTTAGTTGTTGTTTTTTCTGCAAGGGAAAGATTGAGAACTGAGAGGAGCAATTATTTTGCCCAGACCTGGGAAAATCATTCATCAATCAATCAATCAATCAATCAAAACCTTTTGAGCCCCCTGCGAATCATAGGTCTTAAACATAGGCATGCCAAGTCATCAGATCTTGACCTGTCCACATATATTGAAGTTTTTGTGGCATATAGTTCCCACAGGATGAGGTAGCCAGTCCTATACTCAATCCTCCTTAGTTACCCTTTACGGTATGCCTGGCAGGTTACAGTATTGCTATTCATTTATGCCATTTCAGGCCCTGGTAGTAGTTGTACAAATACGTTTTTAAAAACTTGACTTAGTCTCTCATCTTCACCATGGAGTGTAGAGTCTTCTGCCATGGGCTGTAGTCTTCTGCCATGTGGTGTATAGTCTTTAATTGGTGGAGGTCTTGTATGTGACTGAGACATCTATTGGTGGAGGTCTTGTATGTGACTGAGACATCTATTGGTGGAGGTCTTGTATGTGTCTGAGACATCTATTGGTGGAGGTCTTGTATGTGACTGAGACATCTATTGGTGGAGGTCTTGTATGTGACTGAGACATCTATTGGTGGAGTTCTTGTATGTGTCTGAGACATCTATTGGTGGAGGTCTTGTATGTGTCTGAGACATCTATTGGTGGAGGTCTTGTATGTGTCTGAGACATCTATTGGTGTAGGTCTTGTATATGACTTAGAAATCTATTGGTGGAGGTCTTGTATGTGACTGAGACATCTATTGGTGGAGGTCTTGTATGTGTCTGAGACATCTATTGGTGGAGGTGTTGTATGTGTCTGAGACATCTATTGGTGGAGGTCTTGTATGTGACTGAGACATCTATTGGTGGAGGTCTTGTATGTGACTGAGACATCTATTGGTGGAGGTCTTGTATGTGTCTGAGACATTTATTGGTGGAGGTCTTGTATGTGTCTGAGACATCTATTGGTGGAGGTCTTGTAAGTGTCTGAGACATCTATTGGTGGAGGTCTTGTATGTGTCTGAGACATCTATTGGTGGAGGTCTTGTGACTGAGACATCTATTGGTGGAGGTCTTGTATGTGTCTGAGACATCTATTGGTGGAGGTCTTGTGACTGAGACATCTATTGGTGGAGGTCTTGTATGTGTCTGAGACATCTATTGGTGGAGGTGTTGTATGTGTCTGAGACATCTATTGGTGGAGGTCTTGTATGTGTCTGAGACATCTATTGGTGGAGGTCTTGTATGTGTCTGAGACATCTATTGGTGGAGGTCTTGTATGTGACTGCGACATCTATTGGTGGAGGTCTTGTATGTGTCTGAGACATCTATTGGTGGAGGTCTTGTAAGTGTCTGAGACATCTATTGGTGGAGGTCTTGTATGTGTCTGAGACTCCTATTGGTGGAGGTCTTGTATGTGACTGAGACATCTATTGGTGGAGGTCTTGTATGTGTCTGAGACATCTATTGGTGGAGGTCTTGTATGTGACTGAGACATCTATTGGTGGAGGTCTTGTATGTGTCTGAGACATCTATTGGTGGAGGTCTTGTAAGTGTCTGAGACATCTATTGGTGGAGGTCTTGTATGTGTCTGAGACATCTATTGGTGGAGGTCTACTCTGTTAGAAGGACGCTCTAAGCTACCTGCCTAACATTTATGCCTCTATTGACTTTGCCTTCTTACCCAAATCAAGATCAGCAATCCACATTAATCTTTGGGAAGGAAGACTAACGTCTGGTCATATACTGATCAGACATGTTAGTCGGGGTCAGGCAAAACATACTGGCCAAGACCCTCAGCTCGGCTTCCTAGTAGCCCTCCCTGGAAACGGGCTGTTTTCATGGCAGCCCTGCTCATGAGGTGAGGGATCAAAATGATCTCCATAGTAGTGAGTGAAATGCAGATGAAGCCAAGCATAGCACAACCTCCTGGAGGACCCCGGTCCGCCTTCATCAGAACGCTCGGGATGTGAGGAAAGCTACTGTAACCCGCCACTTAACGTTCGTTTCAGGGCGCACAAAGGGGTAACCTACTCATTATGGGCAGTCGAAACAACAACAACATTAATCATTCCCCAACCCATGATCAGTAATCCACATTATGTTTGCATTTTCTCTTTATGAACCAGGCTGTGTTACTCTGTTCTGCGCCTAAGGACTCATTCATCCATCTTCACCATGCATTTTTGTAGTTCCGCTTCCTCAGCCTTTGGATGTCCCCATCCTACCTGCAAGGCAGCAGATGTTTGTTGTCGGAGTTCTTCCTCCTAGGACAGTTGTCGTAGTAAGCCACAGAACCTCCTACCCGAGAAGGGCTCCTCACAAGAGAGTACAGCTTAGTTTGACCAGTCGGTCGAGGCTGTTACCAAGGGACGTAGCTCCTGAGAGCTGTACGCTGCACTATGCTAAGGTGGGCCTAGGGTTAGACCCACTGGTATAAGAATAACAGTGTGGCCACTCTCTTCCGTAGAGGTGTCTCCACTCTTGAACAGTCCATATCCACTAGACCTAGGGTTAGGTCCACTTAATCCTTGTCAACACTCCAGTCTGGTATATTGGAAATATGGTGTTAGGCCCACATTTGTCTTGACCAACGGCATGCTAAGGGAGGCGTGGTCAACATCACGTCGGCCGCCTATACTTTCCCAGATTATTCTGGTACCCAATTTTTGAGACTAGGCTGACCCCAGGAGCTGTTTAGCAATTAAAAAAATTCCACACCATCTGGGAGCTGAACCCCTATCACTCGGCTGGGAAGTAAGTCCACTAACCACTGTACCACCTCAGCTTCCATTAGACCCACTGGTACAAGTATAATAGCATGACTGCTCTCTCCGTAGAGGTATCTCCACTCTTGGGCAGTCCGTATCCCCAGACCTAGGATTTGAATCACTGGTACAAGCTTAACAGTACGACCACTCTCATCCGTAGAGGTATCTCCACTCTTGGGCAGTCCGTATCCCCAGACCTAGGATTTGAATCACTGGTACAAGCTTAACAGTACGACCACTCTCATCCGTAGAGGTATCTCCACTCTTGGGCAGTCCGTATCCCCAGACCTAGGATTTGAATCACTGGTATAAGCTTAACAGTACGACCACTCTCATCCGTAGAGGTATCTCCACTCTTGGGCAGTCCGTATCCCCAGACCTAGGATTTGAATCACTGGTACAAGCTTAACAGTACGACCACTCTCATCCGTAGAGGTATCTCCACTCTTGGGCAGTCCGTATTCAATATGTATGTTATTACACCCGGTTACTGACTGACTTTCTGTGTCCACAGTACCACAACATACAGCAGAGAGCCAGCGCTCAGCCACCCTAGCTGTCGTGCCGTTTGCCCAACACTGGGTATGCTCTAAATCCTGGTATTCAATCAGGCGGGTGTGTCTGGTGCCAGGTAGCGAAATATTGAGTAAACTCATTTCACTCTTTTTGCCTTGTACCATGTTGGGCCCAGGGACACGATTATGCCATCTCTCAGTCGCCTGAGAGGGCGTCTAAAGTTGTATGGCCATTACTACGCCACTCTACGTGTCCATCTGTTATCCGGCATGCGCACCATATGACCGATCTGTATTTTCGTAACAGCGCGACATCTATGATGTCAGAGAAGGAAGTTCAACGTCTGATCTCTGGGGATTCGGTCTTGAATGGAGATCTTCAATATTCTTCGCTCCATCGCTCACTGGAAAACACGTAGTCTATCTGCATCAACTTTCCGAAGGTTCCACACCTCGCAGATATACACCACGGATGGAATAACCAGACTGTTGAAGGTGTGAGCCCTAGCGTTGTCATTTCACATCTGTTGCATTATGGGTTTAACCTTCAGCCCGCCACCTTTTTTTAAACGAAAATTTGGGCATATTAATTAACTTGATATCTCGCTATGGTAGTCGACTCAAAATTTGTAACTCTTCTGTTTGTCAACAAATATGATTTTATTGTGTGTAGAGACACAATTGAATAAAGAACTTGTGGGTGTTATTGTTTTTGTTGTGTGTTTGTTAGTTTCTGAGATACATAAAGATGAAGTTGAAAATTTATTAACATCTCGCTCCAATAGAAAACCATGGAAACCACAACGTATCGATACTGTGTTTACAATATCGACACAACTGTTAGTTTCCAATTCAAACATAGTTCTTTCATCTAAACAAACAAAATAAACAGATCTACTCGATAAAGATCTTTCCCAACAACCTACTTCACCTTTCGCAAAAAGTCGGCTTGCTTCAAACAGCGTATACAAAATTAAAATTGTTTAAAAACCATTTGTAATCTAACATACGACACTTTTAGCGGCAAAATATTGTGTGTAGATGGGGACGTATTCAGCATAAAAATAAAATGGCTGTGGGTAGGGTCTCCGTGCCAAAAATTAAAAAAAACATTTTTAATTCCGATTTTGTAGGTCGAGTTGGTCAAGACTGTCTCGACCGTAGTGTGCTGAAGGTTAACACAGTTGAAGCTGAGCCAGCCCACTGTTATCCTTCGAGAGGTCTCCCGATTTATTGAATATCGAGTCCGTGACCCCTTGACCCAATTAGATATGCAAATTTATGTTTTTTGATAGGAAAATCTCAAAGGGGCATACCTCCTTTTGGGGTATGCAACAGAGACATGAGTTGTCAAATGTCAACAGCCCAGGTGTGATACCCTAAGTGACATGACATGTCATAACGTGATGACATTTGGTTTCTGTTCCCAGACAAAGATGTCATGCGTACAGACAGAACACAGAAGTTTTTCTCAGGAGACAAGAACCCCAACCTACAGGTCTTGTATGACGTCCTCATGACGTATGGGGTCTACAACTTTGACTTAGGTAAGACCTCTGTGTGACGTATGGGGTCTACAACTTTGACTTAGGTAAGACCTCTGTGTGACGTATGGGGTCTACAACTTTGACTTAGGTAAGACCTCTGTGTGACGTATGGGGTCTACAACTTTGACTTAGGTAAGACCTCTGTGTGACATATGGGGTCTACAACTTTGACTTAGGTAAGACCTCTGTGTGACGTATCGGGTCTACAACTTTGACTTAGGTAAGACCTCTGTGTGACGTATGGGGTCTACAACTTTGACTTAGGTAAGACCTCTGTGTGACGTATGGGGTCTACAACTTTGACTTAGGTAAGACCTCTGTGTGACGTATGGGGTCTACAACTTTGACTTAGGTAAGACCTCTGTGTGACGTATGGGGTCTACAACTTTGACTTAGGTAAGACCTCTGTGTGATGTATCGGGTCTACAACTTTGACTTAGGTAAGACCTCTGTGTGACGTATGGGGTCTACAACTTTGACTTAGGTAAGACCTCTGTGTGACGTATGGGGTCTACAACTTTGACTTAGGTAAGACCTCTGTGTGACGTATGGGGTCTACAACTTTGACTTAGGTAAGACCTCTGTGTGACGTATCGGGTCTACAACTTTGACTTAGGTAAGACCTCTGTGTGACGTATGGGGTCTACAACTTTGACCTAGGTAAGACCTCTGTGTGACGTATGAGATCTACAACTTTGACTTAGGTAAGACCTCTGTGTGACGTATGGGGTCTACAACTTTGACTTAGGTAAGACCTCTGTGTGACGTATGGGGTCTACAACTTTGACTTAGGTAAGACCTCTGTGTGACGTATGGGGTCTACAACTTTGACCTAGGTAAGACCTCTGTGTGACGTATGGGGTCTACAACTTTGACTTAGGTAAGACCTCTGTGTGACGTATGGGGTCTACAACTTTGACCTAGGTAAGACCTCTGTGTGACGTATGGGGTCTACAACTTTGACTTAGGTAAGACCTCTGTGTGACGTATGGGGTCTACAATTTTGACCTGGGTAAGACCTCTGTGTGACGTATGCGGTCTACAACTTTGACTTAGGTAAGACCTCTGTGTGACGTATCGGGTCTACAACTTTGACTTAGGTAAGACCTCTGTGTGATGTATGGGGTCTACAACTTTGACCTAGGTAAGACCTCTGTGTGACGTATGGGGTCTACAACTTTGACTTAGGTAAGACCTGTGTGACGTATCCTTGTTGTGTGTGACAGGAATGGGATTAGGGCCACAGTCACACTGAGAGCCTCTAGTAAGAAGCGACTAGCGGTTCGGTCAAACCCCTCTGCTGCGGAAGACTCTCCAATTCATTGCATCGCACACCTTACCATTCACAAATGCCGGGTCGGCGTGGCCTAGTGGTTAAGTAGCACGGCTCACAACCAAAAGGGGCTGGGTTCGATCCCCATCACAGTACCGGCCGTTACCCCGAAGAAGCAAACCCTTAGAAAATGCAGGAGGAAGCAGACCTTTACATAAAATTCATGCTGAAGTCGGATGCACTGGGCCGACAGGCGCACAATAAAAACCACAGTGCAACACACACCGCATTGGGGGTTAGAGAAATAAGGCCCTACCGAAGACGGATGTGTCGGACTGAAAGGTGCAAATATCACAGCTAAGCTGTAAACTAGCGACACAGCACATTCCGTTCACCGGACTACATCCTGCTACTTGCAAAGCCCTGTTCAGGACTTGGTAGCGGAAGATTGAGAACGAGCGCAGAAGAAGAAGAAGACGGGAAATAAGGCGAACGCAAATAAAACATTCACATATGCCAAGCATCTGTTGGAGACGACATAGCCCTTCTACCTCACAGCAAACTCCTAATGCAGAAGAAGACAGACACACATATTAGACAGAATCTTGGATCAAGATCCTGAGCAGTGCATTATCTGCAGCCAAAAGCTGACCACGAGCGTCAGGGCCAGCGACTCAGAGCTGCCACGACACTTCTCCACCTCCCCGTGGTGAGCCTGGATGTGGGACAGGACAAAGATGGGAGGGACAGGACAAAGTCAGGAGGGACAGGACAAAGTCAGGAGGGACAGGACAAAGGCGGGAGGGACATGACAAAGTCAGGAGGGACAGGACAAAGTCAGGAGGGACATGACAAAGTCAGGAGGGACATGACAAAGTCAGGAGGAACAGGACATCTTTTTTACATTAAAAAAAATCTGGTTTAAAATTTGGATATTTCTGGTGTTTAATTTTTTACATTGTTTTGTTTTTAAATGTTAAAAAATTTGGTTATGTTTTTATATTGTTTTGTTTTTAAATTTCAATATGCCTACAAGATCAAGAGGGCATAGCTACAAATTAACTAAAGAAAGGTCCACATTAGATATTAGGAAATATATTTTTAGTCAGAGAGTGGTGAATGCTTGGAATGCATTGCCACAGGAAATAGTAGAGGCAAGGACAATTAATGCATTTAAGACTAGATTTGATGCACATAGCTTTTAGAGCAAGGAAATGTAAATGAAACTGGTTGTATACAGACTCTGCAGAGTCTTCTAAACCAGTATAAAAACCTTAAGTTAAGTTATATTTTTTACAGTTTTGTTTTTAAATTTGGATATTTTTTTAATGTTGAAAACAATTTTCTGGTCTGTTTTTATCTTTTTTTACATTGTTTTTTGTAATTTTTTAAAAATTTGGTTTTGTCTGTATTTATCTGTTTTTTACATATATTTAAAAATAATGTTTTAAAATTTAATTGTGTCAGTTTTCATCTTTCAAAGAAATATTGTCTCTTCTGTTATGTTGTGTTTTTGTTCGCTCTGCAGGTTATGTCCAGGGAATGAGCGACATCCTGTCTCCCATACTCTTTGTGATGGAGAATGAAGTGGAGGCCTTTTGGTGCTTTGCCGGAGCCATGGAGAGAGTGGTTAGTGACCTCTTGTCGTTATCTTAGGTAGATTTCCTAGATCTCCTTGCTGGGGATCAAAGAATAGAACCACTGCCTTCTACTGTAGATGTGATTGTGGAGGATTGTGTTCGTTGGGCATACCATCATAGCAGCCTGACGCTAGAGTTGGATCGATCAAGTCTCAAGGGGGGGGGGGCGATGCTGTAGCATAGAGATAAATCACTCGTCTCTCGAGAAACGAACTAGCAAAATTGTGAAACAGTTGGTTTGAAATCCCATAAATTTTAAGCGTTCCCTGGTCTCAAGGGAGGTGAGATCATGCCTAGTCCTATCGGAGATGGTAAATAAACTCTGAGGTACCGTGTCTAACACTGTGCATGTGAAAGAACACTTGACAGTATAAAATTTTGTTGCAGAGTCAGGCATTTCCACATTGTTGTTAGCTTATCTAAAGTGCTCCAACATGTATCCACGACACGACTGCACACAGTCAATAACACAGTAAACCCTTTATATGGCTTGGCTTCGTTCGTTCTCAATCTCCCGCTACCAAACCCTGAAAGAGCTTAAGTAGCAGAATGGAAGTTCAGAGAATGGAATGCGTTGTGTCGTAGTTTACAGCTTGACTGCAATATTTGCACCTTTCTGTCCAACACATCCGACTTCAGCAAGCATTTTTTGAGTACCGGGTTAGCATTCCCTCTCCGATCCCTTCTCCTTAGCCAGTCTGCCCTGCTACAGCATGTTATCCAGGATCACCGTGTGGAAGTGTAAAGGGTCTTGGCAGCTCTGGTTCGGTGGCCCTGACACAAGTAGTCAGCTATTGGTCGTTGACCACTGCAGCTCATGCACTGCCAAACCCTATATATGATTTATTATATGAATATCAACGGAAACAATATTAGCAAAATGGACAAAACACATCTGAACTAAATGATCATACATTATATATAATTATTAAAAACTATCTCGGAAGTTTTAAGCACTAGCTTTTGTAAACTCCTCCAACAAGTAAAACCCAGTTCTAGCTGCTACACTCCCCTCCCCTAATCTCCACACTTAACACTCACAAACTCGTCTTCAAGATCGTATTATGTACTCTGTCGTTCTGTGCATTCACCCACACTCAGATCCCTTCAGTCAGGTGTTCTGTACAACCACATTCGATCTATTCACGTATACTCAAGTGATCTGTGCGTTCGTATGAAATTTGATCACGTCACTTATAGTCGGAATCATGTACTCACTTGTGGTCATGCACTCGGTCGATCTGTGCATACACATACTTCAGAACACACATCGTTCACTCAGTGTCCCACACGTATGATATACATTCAGATTTCTTCTAGTCACAGGGTGTCCAACACACACTCTTATAGAGCGACTGGCCAAAACTCAAAGGTGTATGCTGGTTCAGTCACCCTGCAACTGATTATCTCTCTCACAAACTCGCATTTATCTTCTTGTATCTCAGAAACTAACACACACACAACAAGAACAATAACACCGAGTAGTTCTTTATTCATTTATGTCTCTACACACAAACAAATCATATTTATACAACAACAAAAATACAGGTTTTCAAAGTGAACAACCTAGAAAAACGTGACGTGCTGAAAAATAATTGTGTGAACTTTCGTACTTTTATTTTCAGAGTGGTAAAGGCTAGTTTGGATCTACCTCCAACTAGTTGTTATTGGATGAATAACCCCGAATTTCTGTCACTCTGAATGTCGTATCAGGCCGTGGCGGCCTCTGACTGTCACCAGTCTGTCACATCACCCAGTTTGTCACATCACCCAGTCTGTCACATCACCCAGTCTGAATCCACTGACATTGTTGACTAATACAGCTGACGCTGACAGCTGACTGATGGAGCTGAATGTATCTACTAATGGAGCTGACTGATGTAGCTGACTGTGTTGACTGATGGAGCTGACTGTGTTGACTGATGGAGCTGACAGCTGACTGATGGAGCTGAATGTATCGACTAATGGAGCTGACTGTTGACTGATGGAGCTGACTGTGTTGACTGATGAAGCTGACAGCTGAATGATGGAGCTGACTGTTGACTGATGGAACTGACTGTCGACTGATGGAGCTGACTGTTACACCTGAATGAGCTGACTATGAACATTCTTCTTTCAGTGCCACAACTTTGAGATGGACCAGAACGGGATGAAGCTGCAGCTGTCACAGATCCACATGTTGATGCAGGTCTACGACCCAGAG
Organism: Ariolimax columbianus; assembly: GCA_036924085.1. Lineage (NCBI taxonomy): Eukaryota > Metazoa > Mollusca > Gastropoda > Stylommatophora > Arionidae > Ariolimax > Ariolimax columbianus. Next base: position 1,301,243 of record JAVGWX010000023.1, read on the forward strand.
CTTTGTGCTTATTTGGGTCAGCCTAACAATCATCTTCTTTTTCTTCTTTATCTTCTTCTTGGTCATCTTCATTATTTTTTCTTAATATTTTTTCACCATCTTCATCTCCTTCATTTTCTACATCTTTTATTTTCTTCATTTTTGTCTTCATCTTCTTTTTCAAGTTTTTTTTCTTCATCGTTTTCTTCTTCATCTGCTTCTTTTTTCAAGTTTAAATCAAAGTATTTGCTTTCATTCACTCAAATGTGAAGTATAACTGACAACGGTAGGTGGTCACTCTACAGGAAGTCTGTATCCTGACTTTTGTAGTGTCTCAGTATAGCGACAATGATGTTTAGACGACGCTGGACCACCAACAGCCACATCAACTAATCACCGTCTATTCTCACGATCCACAGAAAGTCATGACTCTGGCAACTTCTACTTCTGCTTCCGATGGATACTCATCCATTTCAAGAGAGAGTTTCACTTCAGTGAAATCCAGAAACTATGGGAGGTGAGTGTCAAAACATTGAATTTGTGTTGATTTTGATCCATTTTTTGTTGTTACCTCAGTTTTCAATAAGTTTTCTTTATTTTAGGATTTATTGAGTATTTTTTATTTTATTTTAATAATTTTTTATTTTATTTTAGTATTTATTTATTTTAATTAATTGTTATTTTACTTTAGTATTTTTTATTCTATTTTAGTATTTTCCATTTTATTTTAATAATTTTTTATTTTATTTTAGTATTTATTTATTTTAATTAATTGTTATTTTACTTTAGTATTTTTTATTCTATTTTAGTATTTTCCATTTTATTTTAATAATTTTTTTAATTTAAATTTTAATAATTTTGTATTTTATTTTAGAGTTTTGTATTTTATTTTAGTATTTATTTGTTATTTTAATTATTTTATAATTTACTTTAGCATTTTTTATTTTAGTTTAGTATTTATTTGTTATTTTAATTATTTTTTATTTTACTTTAGAATTTTGTATTTTATTTTAGTATTTTCTATTTGATTTTAATTATTTTTTATTTTATTTTAGTATTTTGTTTAAATTTTAGAATATTTTATTTTATTTTATAATTTGTGTTATTTTATTTTAGTATTTTGTATTTTATTTTATGATTTTTTAATTTTATTTTATGATTTTTTAATTTTATTTTAGGATTTTTTATTTTATTTTAGGATTTTTTATTTCATTTTAGTATTATTTTATTTTAGTTATTTCTATTTTATTGTAATTATTGTTTATTTTATTTTTATATTTTTTTAAATTTTTTATTTTATTTTATTATTTTTTATTTAATTTTATTATTTTTTATTTTATTTTAGAATTTTTAATTTTATTTTAGTATTTTTTATTTTTAGCATTTATTGATCATTAACTTGTTCTTGAATGCCCACAATGTGTGCCTTGAAAAGGACATTTAGTGGTGGGTTGTAGTAGCTTTATTCACATCACAAGTGTGCTGATGGAGGTGGACAGGGGTCCTCCAGGCAGTTGGGCTTTGCTTGGCTTCATCTGCGTGTCGCTCACTACTGCAGGGATCATGTCGATCACTCACTTCATTAGCTAGGCTGCCAAAAAGAATAGTCTGTTTCCAGGGAGGACTACGCGGAAGTCAAGGTGTGCGCCAGCATGTTGTACCTGACCCTAACATGTCTGATCAGTATGTTGTACCAGACCCTGACTAACATGTCTGACCAGTATGTTGTACCAGACCCTGACTAACATGTCTAACCAGTATGTTGTACCTGACCCTGACTAACCTAACCTGTCTGTTGTACCTGACCCTGACTAACATGTCTGACCAGTATGTTGTACCAGACCCTGACTAACCTAACCTGTCTGTTGTACCTGACCCTGACTAACATGTCTGACCAGTATGTTGTACCAGACCCTGACTAACCTAACATGTCTGATCAGTATGTTCTACCAGACCCAGACTAACATGTCTGATCAGTATGTTGTACCAGACCCTGACTAACATGTCTGATCAGTATGTTGTACCTAACCCTGACTAACATGTCTGATCAGTATGTTGTACCTGACCTTGACTAACATGTCTGACCAGTATGTTGTACCAGACCCTGACTAACATGTCTGACCAGTATGTTGTACCAGACCCTGACTAACATGTCTGATCAGTATGTTGTACCTAACCCTGACTAACATGTCTGATCAGTATGTTGTACCTGACCTTGACTAACATGTCTGACCAGTATGTTGTACCAGACCCTGACTAACATGTCTGACCAGTATGTTGTACCAGACCCTGACTAACATGTCTGACCAGTAATGTTGTACCAGACCCTGACTAACATGTCCGATCAGTATGTTGTACCAGACCCTGACTAACATGTCTGACCAGTATGTTGTACCTCACCCTGACTAACATGTCTGACCAGTATGTTGTACCTGACCCTGACTAACATGTCTGATCAGTATGTTGTACCTGACCAGATGCTAGCCCCCTATACCTACAGAGGCCGAGAGATAAATACCAACCACAAAACCGACTAGACAACCAAAATCAACTTGGTATCACTTTAACTCCATTAAACCAATTATTCTAAGACACAAAAGTATAAAACATCAGATTTTCCTCGTCTTCGTCATTCTCAAATTCCTACTACCAAGCCATGGAAAAGATTTTTGCACCTTTCACTCAGACATATCCGACTTCAGCAGGCATTTTTGGGTACCGGGTTAGCCTTCCCTCTTTGATCCCTTCTCCTTAGCCAGTCTGCTCTGGTGCAGTCTTTTATCCAGGATCCACACATGGTGTGGAAGGGTATTAGCAGCTCTGGGTCGCTGGCCCTGACGCTAGCTTTTGGTCGCTGACCGCTGCAGCTCAGCTCTGGCCCTGGCGCTAGCTTTGAGTCGCTGACCACTGCAGCTCAGCTCAGCTCTGACACTAGCTTTGGGTTGCTGACCGCTGCAGCTCAGCATCTCTTGCCCTGACGCTAGCTTTGAGTTGCTGACCGCTGCAGCTCAGCTCTGGCCCTGACACTAGCTTTGGGTCGCTGACCGCTCAGCTCTGGCCCTGACGCTAGCTTTGGGTCGCTGATCGCTGCAGCTCAGCATCACTGGTCCTGACACTAGCTTTGGGTCGCTGACCGCTCAGCTCTGGCCCTGACGCTAGCTTTGGGTCGCTGATCGCTGCAGCTCAGCATCACTGGTCCTGACACTAGCTTTGGGTCGCTGACCGCTGCAGCTCAGCTCTGGCCCTGACGCTAGCTTTGGGTCGCTGCAGCTCAGCATCACTGGCCCTGACACTAGCTTTGGGTCGCTGCAGCTCAGCATCTCTTGCCCTGACGCTAGCTTTGGGTCACTGACCGCTGCAGCTCAGCTCAGCATCCTGATCCTATTTTTCCCTTGTCTCCGAAGGTGCTGTGGACAGATCGGCCTTGCAAGAGCTTTCATCTCATCATTTCTCTAGCCATTCTGGACTCTGAGAAGGCGACGCTCATGGAGAACAAGTTTGGCTTTACCGAGATCCTCAAAGTAAGTGTGTCATGTGTGACCTTCAAATCTGTGACCTTCAAATGTGTGACCTTCAAATGTGTATCCTTCAAATCTGTGACCTTCAAATGTGTAACCTTGAAATCTGTGACCTTCAAAGGTGTAACCTTCAAATCTGTGACCTTCAAAGGTGTAACCTTTAAATCTGTGACCTTCAAATCTGTGACCTTCAAATGTGTAGCCTTCAAATCTGTGACCTTCAAATGTGTAACCTTTAAATCTGTGACCTTCAAATCTGTGACCTTTAAATGTGTAACCTTCAAATCTGTGACCTTTAAATCTATAACCTTCAAATCTGTGACCTTTAAATGTGTAACCTTTAAATCTGTGACCTTTAAATCTATAACCTTCAAATCTGTGACCTTCAGATCTGTGACCTTTAAATGTGTAACCTTCAAATCTGTGACCTTCCAATGTGTCACATCTATGGTTTTCACCTGGCTAGACTTGTCACGCAGGTTTCTGAGACAAAGTCTCCTAAAATTGAGATTAATTTAACCTCGTCACATTCTGTAAAAATTCAGATTATCCCTTCTGTGTTTCTTTTTTGTTTAAATTCGTCAGATTAACGGACTCTCGTATAATTCTCTGCAATTCTGTTCTGTTCTCGGCCCAAGAATTGACGTCATTGACCCCCCATGCAGACTCAAAGGTGCTCAATCTCTCTCAGCAGATAACGAACGGTGTGAAAACTTATGGCTCTAATAGATCTCTGGTTGCACACACCTCTGCTCTGTCCTCTCGGGCAGCCCTCCTTCCACATGTGATTACAAAATTCTGGTGCTACGTTAGCAATTTCAGCGCCATCACCCAAGAGGTAGTCACTGATCGACTTCAATTTGTCAGCCTTATCCATATCCAATCTATCACCCTTATCCAATATGTCAACATTATCCAATGTGTGAACCTTATCTATATCCAATATGTCAACCTTATCTATATCCAATGTGTGAACCTTATCTATATCCAATGTGTGAACCTTATCTATATCCAATGTGTGAACCTTATCTATATCCAATGTGTGAACCTTATCTATATCCAATGTGTGAGCCTTATCTATATCCAATGTGTGAGCCTTGTCTATATCCAATGTGTGAACCTTGTCTATATCCAATGTGTGAACCTTATCTATATCGAATGTGTGAGCCTTATCTATATCCAATGTGTCAACCTTATCTAAATCCAATGTGTCAAACTTATCCATATCCAATGTGTCATCCATATCCAATTTCTGTACTGCAACTGCCTTTATTGCCAGGATGTCAACTAACCCATGTAGTGATGCAAGCTACTCTTTCTATTCCAGCACATCAATGACATGAGCTTGTCCATCCCTCTGGATGAGACACTCTCCAAGGCTGAAGGCATCTTCCTGCAGCTGAGGGACTACAAGAAACTGCCCACGGTCGTCAAGGAGATCCTCGGTTTGTTGCCCCTAACAACATCACCTTCTGGCCAGAACCTCTTGTCCGGAGCATACAATTCTCAACAGGACATCTTGTCAAGCTCAGGGGTCAAAGTGGATACACCATCGACAGATACAACAGGGGGGATGTCCAGTGTGTCAGTCAACAGTTCCAACTCTTCCTGCAACAGAAGAATCATCCGCGTAGACGATGATGTCAAGATTATGACATAAGCTTCCACGCTCTACTTCACATAATGTGTTTCATGATTTATACAAGTTTGTGCGACCGATCATCAAAACATTTCAGTTCTCTGCGGAGCCCAGGTCTTCAGTAAATAGACACCAGTCTTGTGCCATCTGTTCCAGCTCTGTCTTTTCTCTACTTCTCTTGTCATGTGAATTCCAGAACAGAGACTGTCTTGTAATGATATCAGTTGGTTCCCTTAACTCTCAACAGTCCGTCCTGGAATAATTTTACCAATTAAAAGTCCCAACTTTCCTCGTCTTAAATGCGTCAACTTTAAAACTTTGTCACGTTCTTACACGTCTGCTTATCAGAAATAACTCTGCATTAAACAACGGCTGCGCATGTACAAATCGTCATCCATCTTGTAGGTTACTTCAAAACCTGAAATTCTGCAAATCAAATCACATGTGTTATTGGTATCAGACGGAAATTGATTTTTTGTGGACGGTCAATTTCGGTTAAATAAGACTGTAAAGGGTTCATGTGTGCTCTATCCAAAGCATGCGGCTTCTTCTTGTCTTAGGTCCCACTGAAAGCTGTCTGGTTCTGTCCAACAGTTCCACATTAGTGATCCTATCATACCATTACAATCTCTCTATTCTGTCTGGTTCTGTCCAACAGTTCCAGTGATCTTATCGTACCATTTCAGTCTCTCTATTCTGTCTGGTTCTGTCCAACAGTTCCAGTGATCTTATCGTACCATTTCAGTCTCTCTATTCTGTCTGGTTCTGTCCAACAGTTCCAGTGATCTTATCGTACCATTTCAGTCTCTCTATTCTGTCTGGTTCTGTCCAACAGTTCCAGTGATCTTATCGTACCATTACAATCTCTCTATTCTGTCTGGTTCTGTCCAACAGTTCCATTGACCCTATTCTACGATTTCAGTCTCTCTATTCTGTCCAACAGTTCCACCCATTTATGAAAGTCTGTAGCTGTTTCACTGATTTTGTTATTCCCCATGTTTCACAGCCGTACAAATGAATAGCGAAGTGATCAAGCCGTTTGCTTCGTGTTCAGACGGTTGGAGTTCGAATTCAAGCTGTGGTGGTCGGTTCATAATGGCAATTTTTTTCCGGAGATCCCCTGGTTCATCTCTGGAGTTTGTGATTTGTGCGATGCTCTCAGCAGGCGGCAAAACCATTCTGGGGAACTGTAGTTGAGCCCTCGCCTTTAACAAATGAATGGCCTTGGAGTTGAAGATCCCAACATTTGTGTTGGACTTAAATCTCTGTAGATTTCATGTTCCCAAACTCATTTCTTTTGGGTGTGTTCTTATTTTGATGTCTTTTCTGTACCTTCTACATTGTCTATCTTGTATGTGTGTGTCTTCCAACATGATCTGATTGTCGTTAGTTGTTTTCTTTCTCCATGTATCTACCTATCTTCTACCTACCAATCTTTCGTCAGTCCACTTGTCTCGTTAGACGTCATGGGGAGGTGAGCCCTCCTTTGTTTCATATTTTTTTTTGGCAGGTGATAATCCACAGGTGACTTGCCAGGTCAATCCCAGCATCTGTTAGCCCCTGGAATACCAAGGTAGACCCGCAGCCTGTCAGACGCCATCTAAGCCGCTCCGCTAACCACATAACCAAGACATGTTGTTATAGCCACACAGTCCCCTTTTTTGCGGTATACTCTCTGTGGGGCGAGAATCCCTAGAATAATTTGGCCAGATTTTTAACTTGAATTTTGCCCAAGCAACGACCGTAGGGCCTACTCTTTTTGATTTCCAACTGCTAAGGGATTTTTAGAGGGCGCGCCACTGCACGCGGGTGTCTGATCTCACTACTCAGAGATCGGGCGAAATATTTATCTGGTGATCTACATGAAAAAAATCTCAGTGTCTCCACCGGTATTTGAACCTGCGACCTCCAACACCCGAGGCGAACACCTTACCTCGAGACCACCGGATCCCCCTCTCCACGTAGTCTCAGTCCCGATGTCTGTGACCTCTCATCAAGTATTTTATTCTGTATATAGTTGTGGGCGGATGAGTCAAGATCAACAAGTTCTTTAGTCCGAGTCCATTGAATTCCATTTCAAGCTCTATGGCAGTGTCGACAGCCTCAGGATGACCGCTGCTTTTTTCGAAAAAATAAAGGTTGATGTCTGACAGCGTCCGATGAAGAATTCCATTTTTGCTGGTTGTTGATGTTGTCCTGCTGTCACCTCTGCTGCTTCCTGTACGTGGAAACATATCGCCACCAATCATCAGTTGGTTTTAGTCGCAGAGGTTCATAAGTAACTCGGTTTTAGTCACAGAGGTTCATAAGTAACTCGGTTTTAGTCGCAGAGGTTCATAAGTAACTCGGTTTTAGTCACAGAGGTTCATAAGTAACTCGGTTTTAGTCACAGAGGTTCATAAGTAACTCGGTTTTAGTCGCAGAGGTTCATAAGTAACTCGGTTTTAGTCACAGAGGTTCATAAGTAACTCGGTTTTAGTCGCAGAGGTTCATAAGTAACTCGGTTTTAGTATCAGAGGTTCATAAGTAACTCGGTTTTAGTCGCAGAGGTTCATAAGTAACTCGTCCATTTTCATGTTTAGTCCCTACTGCATGTTTGCCGTGATCTTGTTATCCCTAGGCTTAGAGTTTCGACCATCCATCACGTCTTTTCTTTCTCGTTTGTCCGTGATATATTGAAGTCTGATATCAAATGATTCTTTCATTGAGCCTTCTTTGTCATTGGTCACAACATTGGATTGACAGTTTAGGAAGGGGTCGATTGGCGCCTAATCAATAAGAAGTGCCATTTGACAGCTAGGGAGCCACACCATCACTATGGTGTGCCATGACAATAGCAGGATTTCCTCAGTTTCATACACTCCACCCCACCCTGTTTCAGACAGTCCCAAGATATCAATGGTGTAGTTGCTCGGCACTGCTGCCCTGTTGTTGTGAATTTGCATGATGAGTATGTTAACTTGTTTGTGCGCTAAGTGGCGGGTTGTACTAGCTTTCCTCACATCTCAAGCATGCTGATGAAGGTGGACCTATTCATGGACTCGGGGAATTTGACTGGAATTCCCACTAGTCGATGGCTTACTCTTGTGTCCACGGAAACGTGTTGTGGTTTTCTATTTGAATTCATTCTTATGTCGTTTTTCCCCTTTGATTATCCTGGCATGAAATAGTCTTTCGGTTACCCTGTGTCGTATTTCTATGGCTGAACTTCACAAGAATGGCGTCCTGTTTGTTTATAGTGCGGCTGGGAAATTAACACACAGGCCAATAATGGACAAACACATCGCCTTGGAAAGATTGGGTCATGCCTGGTTAGCAATATGCTCTAGTCTGGATGATTGGGGGTCATGGTTAATGCCGCACTGGATCAGTGATCCCCTTAGTGTGTCCTTGTACCTTTTCCACTGCCCACCGCTTGCAGTTCACTGTAGAGAAATCCTTTGGTAGACGTTGATCCGACATGTGTACCACATGGCCAGCCCATCTAAGCTGTGCTGCACATATCACGGTGTGTATACTGGACATGCCCGATTGCGCTAACACATCTATATTTGGCACCATGTCCTCCCATCTACGAAAAACCGATGTAGAGAAGCTTTGAGTTGCTCAAAGGACAATAGAGCAAAGAACGTCTCTACGGAACTGAATTCATGGCTAGGAAATCATGTGCCAAACCTCCCTCAATGATGTCGTTGGTAAGACAATACAGCTAGGCTGGGTATGTATGCTTAACAACAGATGGATCCTACAAGCGTCCACCAATCATATCGAGAGATAGCCGAAGTAAATTGCTTGGTCCAACATGGTCTTCCAAGGCAAATACCGAAAGGAGTTTAACACAACATTTGACTACCTACACAGTTTAACACAACGTTTGACTACCTACACAGTTTAACACAACATTTGACTACCTACACTGTTTAACACAACATTTGACTACCTACACAGTTTAACACAACATTTGACTACCTACACAGTTTAACACAACATTTGACTACCTACACTGTTTAACACAACATTTGACTACCTACACTGTTTAACACAACATTTGACTACCTACACTGTTTAACACAACATTTGACTACCTACACTGTTTAACACAACATTTGACTACCTGGCACGCCCGATTAAACAGCAGAATTACAGATGAATGTATTTTCTGCTCCTGTTTATAACTTTTGTCCCTGGCACCTGATATTCTTGAACTTGCAAATGGCGGTTAACGCACAAAATGTTTGTTGGAACAAGATTTGATTCATCATCATCACTACTAGTCCCGTAATCTGAAAGGTCATTGGGGCACCGATACTGCAGATTGTCGGATCAATTCCCACCACTCCACTTTGTGCCAGGATATTTGTTCTAGCTATGGACATTCCCGTCCACTCTCTGATTTAGATGTGCATTCTTCTTCTTCTTCGTTCGTTCTCAATCTCCCACTACCAAACCCTGAAAGGGCTTAAGTAGCAGAATGTAGTCCAGAGAACGCAATGCGTTGAGTCGTAGTTTACAGCTTGGCTGCGATATTTGCACCTTTCGGTCCAACACATCCGACTTCAGCAAGCATTTTTTGAGTACTGGGTTAGCATTCCCTCTTCGATCCCTTCTCCTTAGCCAGTCTGCCCTGCTGCAGCCTGTTATCCAGGATCACCGCGTGGAGGTGTAGAAGGGTCTTGGCAGCTCTGGTTCGCTGGCCCTGACGCTAGCAGTCAGCTATGGGTCGCTAACCACTGCAGCTCATGCGCTACTCAGCATCTTGATCCCAGATGTGCATTCAAAGATTGACTGATGTCTATTTAAGAATGTTTGTTCGTTTATACTGTACTTATTGATATCAGCCTGTCCTTGATAAGGGCATGTTTATTGGTCAAAACATCAGTTAACCCTTTCCAGTTCTGGCTAATTATAGCAAATTTGTGTCATTCAGTCCGGAACAAGTGCTGCAACTCTTCATGTCAAATAGTTTTTTTTTTCTTTCAAAATAAAATTATTTACCGGTACTTAGAATTCTGGTATTCAAACAGGCATGTTAATGTCTGTTGCCAGGTAGCCGAACGCTTCCGCTATCCCTAGTAGGTATTTTAAACTTCCTGTGGCTTACCCTGAGGAAGGGCACAAATAATTTGGGCAGATTTTTAACTATAATTTTTTTATTTTGTCCGAGCAGCAGCCATTAGGCCTACTCTTTTGATTTCCAACGGCCAAGAAATTTTTAACGTGCTCGTCTCACTACCCAGAGATCAGGAGTCCGATCTCACATCCCAGAGATCAGGGGTCCAATCTCACTACCCAGAGACCAGGAGTCCGATCTCACTTCCCAGAGATCAGATCTCACTACCCAGAGATCAGGGGTCCGATCTCACTACCCAGAGATCAGGGGTCCGATCTCACTACCCAGAGATCAGGAGTCCGATCTCACTACCCAGAGATCAGGAGAATTTTTATCAGAAGATCCACATGAAAAAAATATCCCTGTCTTCACCGTGATTCGAGCTCGCTACCTCCAGCACCAGAGGCAGACACTTTACCTCAAGGCCATTGATTACTTACTGGTAATAAATTCAGCTAAAATTACGATGTGAAGATTGAAAAGCCATCAATATCACGAGGATGGATAGAACTTCTTGCAATGTGGCCCCACCCTTGGTGTTTTGAATAGTTTATCTGCATCCTATGCTATCTCCAGTCATCTCGATTAATGTCTTGCCACTGGCAAAAGGTAGCTTAGGCTCTGTGAGTGAGGTTGACAAAAGGCGCAGTTTCTTCCTCACTTTAATCCAAATCTCTGCGCAAGTCACCCATTTCAGCGGACACAGCAAGAGATACGACTGTCCACACGGCCGAACAAAGAGAGTGGTCTTCATCACTTGTGATGGATAAACTATGCTGCTGAATGTCTTTGACTTGTGACATTCTTCAGATGCTGCTATTGTCTGATTGTCAGTCCTATAAAACAGCGTTCAACTGAGGCGTACGCTGTCCGTAATATGTTCTCTAGTGCTTTCGTAAGTGGCCATATTTCGCTGCCGTAACACAATACCAGTAAGACAGAAATACTGTAACTATATGCAATTCCAGCACACTTGGCACAAGCTAGACGCCATCCCCCAACATTTAACGTACAAGCCGACAGATGAAACGCGTTCGTACCTCTAACATGTACTTACAGGATTACCAAGGCTACATATCAACTCGCCAGATTTTTTTTTACATCACCTCAGTTATTTGTAACACATTCTGGCAACAACCGCAATAAAGTCACAGGAACCCAAATGGGGCCGTGAGTTTGTGGGTCATGGGTTGTGCGCGGGTGGATGCAATGCAGGCAAGACTTTTTTTTTAACCTTATCACCCATCCATTATTTGGCTGATTAAAAATCCTTTTTTTAAAAGAGCATTCCAAATTGAAAGTGGCATGCAATTATATTTATTGTTTCTCCTGTGTTTTCTGGCATGTACGTACAAGGGTAAGCCAGTAAGTAGGTCACAAACTGATGTGGGATAGCTGAAAAATGTAGTTGGTAGTTTCTAAAGGTGTCATTAGGTGGTAGCGACATCCAGCTTTGTGGTTACTGAAGGTAGCAGCAGTATATGCTGGGTGTCACATACACGTGCGCAGCTCAATAACAAAATGGTGTCCGTGCTAAGAGTGTATAATTAAAGCCCAGCATGCTGCTGTTATTTCCCGGTTTTTTTCTTGTTTGGGACAAAGGATTTTCTGCAACGGATATTTGTAAGGAAATGCTTCCTGTTTACAGAGAGTTGCGTAAAGTGGTGCATATCTGGGTCAATACATCAAGGACGCTAAAATAAATTGCTGATAAACCAAGACCTGTTCAGATTTCAACAGAAGCATCTAGGATTCGAGCCGACATGCAAGTAACGATAGACAGTGTTGCAATTTCAATAAGGTGTTCACATTGTTTAGCCTACAGCATAATCCCACAAGGAGGCATTGAAAAATAAAGACGGTAGATGGTGCAACCAGCAGAGCAACTTTGCACAAGTCCTCGTTCCTATGCAGTACACGAATGGCCAACCAGTTAGCCCAGGAACAAGACAGTTCATATATGCAGATGACACTGCTATAGCTGCACAAGCAAAGTGTTTTGAGCAAGTGGAGCTCGGGCTTATAAAAGCTCTAGACTGAATTGTTGAATAATGTAAGGGGAAAACGTCCTGAAAGTCAACCCCATCAAAACAAGGTACGTGCTCGCCACTTGAAGAACAGAGAAGCAAGACAACTTCACATTAAATGGTGCGGACAGGTACTTGAACATAGCGGTACACCCCAAGTATTTAGGCATTGTAATGGACTGCACATTACCTTACAGGGTACATTGTAATGGACTGCACCTTACCTTACAGGGCATATTGCAATGCAGTAAACCAAAAAGTTAGTGCAAGAAATAACACAATTCGCAAGCTAACGAACACGGCATAGTGAGCATCCCCGGCAGTGCTCCGTACATTAGCACTTACACTGTGTCTTTCAGCGGCACCGGTACGGAATACATCTACACACATGAAACCGGTCGATGTGGCAGTCAATGAGACATGCTGAATTGTGACAGGATGTCTTAAACTGACACCAACAGAGCAAGTCTATGCAATCACACCTTTGTATATTAGAAATGCCGCGTCTGAAGTTGAGCAAAAAGCAGTCATGTGACCAGAGACACCATCGTTTTGGACATACAGCAGAAGGAATACGACTGAAATCAAGGACAAGCTTTCTGCGGACTGTACAGCCCTCAGAACAGAGCCCCGAGAAAAACCGTATAGAAAAGGGGCGCCAAAAGAACGGTGAAGGTTGGATGGAGATCAAAGAAGAACTTGCACCAGGACATGATGCCCCATATACAACGTGGAGATCTCCGAACAGGTTTGGGGCTAACCTGAAAAAGGTGAGGATTTGCAGACGAATATTGCGAATGTGGGGGCCGTCCAGGACCCGGAACACCTGATTATATGTTCTAGGGTCCTGTGTAATGGAGGACCTGATGGTGGCAAATGGAAGAGCATTGACAGAGGCTGGTTTTTGGGTGAAGTCTGAGGTTGCCGGACACGGAAAGTCCGGAGACATTTTGCGCATGACAAAGAGGTTGAACCTGAAGTACATATGTGGCCGAGACAGCAGACGTCCATGCCGCAGGTTTTGGGTGCACTGACCTTCCATGCCGCAGGCTTTGGTGCACTGATAGTGATCAATGTTGGTAGGGAATTATGTTGATAAATAAGGGGAAATGTCAGCGCAATAATAAATTATCAAGTTCGTATCTCATTTAGTGGTTTAAAAAAAAAAAAAAATCATTTGTGACCTATTTACTGACTTGCCCACATAAAATGTTGGTTTCCTTTGACTTGGCATATTTTGTTTAGAGGCCGATTAGCACATTACTAGAGCACTCCTTTTTTCATAGCAAATGTACAGGGTTCAATTCCCGCTACTGGCAGCTCCAGTCGACCCAGCTGTAATTGGGTACCTGGCTGAAGGCTAGGGAAGCAAAAAAGGCAGTGAGGAAGGGAACTAGCCACCCCACCACACAAAACTTTGGCTTAGTACAATGAAAGCTTTAACACTTCATCCCCGGCTGCGGTGTCTGCTATGGTGCGACCGTTATGGAGATTATGTCTGAGGTCATGAGATATGTATGTGGCACATGGCACACTTATGTCTGGTGAGGTATATGTGGTACATGGCACATTTATGTCGGGCGAGGTATATGTGGCAGTGAAATCTAGCTAGGACCTCTGTTTTTTTTGGGTTAAAACTGCCAAAGATGAGCCATGGAGATCCATGATGTACCAAAATGTGCCATGTTTTGGCTGTATTCCTCGGTCCAGCATACGTGAGCTGGACAAACTCCACGTATTAATTAAATTAAAATGTAATATTATTTCAAATGTATTTTTTTTTTTTACAAACATTTTTGGATTGCTTCTCTTGCGCAAAAATTACCACAATTTTAAATTTGTATTTTCCAAATGATTCGTTGTATTCAACTACATTTGTGAATAGAATGTTGACAAAAAAAATGCAGGAATGAAATTATCTCTGGCCGAAATATTTATTGTGTAAAGACACGAAATAAAATTATCTCTGGCTGAAGTATTAGTTTAAAGACACGGAATAAAATTATCTCTGACACAAATTATTTATTGCTTAAAGACACGAATAAAATTATCTCTGACACAAATTATTTATTGCTTAAAGACACGAATAAAATTACCTCTGACACAAATTATTTAAAGACACGAATAAAATTATCTCTGACACAAATTATTTATTGCTTAAAGACACGAATAAAATTATCTCTGACACAAATTATTTATTGCTTAAAGACACGAATAAAATTATCTCTGACACAAATTATTCATTGTTTAAAGACACGAATAAAATTATCTCTGACACAAATTATTCATTGTTTAAAGACACGAATAAAATTATCTCTGACACAAATTATTCATTGTTTAAAGACACGAATAAAATTATCTCTGACACAAATTATTTATTGCTTAAAGACACAAATAAAATTACCTCTGACACAAATTATTTATTGCTTAAAGACACAAATAAAATTATCTCTGACACAAATTATTTATTGCTTAAAGACACGAATAAAATTATCTCTGACACAAATTATTCATTGTTTAAAGACACGGAATAAAATTATCTCTGACACAAATTATTTATTGCTTAAAGACACAAATAAAATTACCTCTGACACAAATTATTTATTGCTTAAAGACACAAATAAAATTATCTCTGACACAAATTATTTATTGCTTAAAGACACAAATAAAATTATCTCTGACACAAATTATTTATTGCTTAAAGACACAAATAAAATTACCTCTGACACAAATTATTTATTGTTTAAAGACACGGAATAAAATTATCTGACACAAATTATTTATTGCTTAAAGACATGAATAAAATTATCTCTGACACAAATTATTTAAAGACATGAAATAAAATTACCTCTGACCGAAGTAACATTAAACATTTTATATACCAGTATCAATAGCAAGTTTTAAATTTGCAGATAATTATTGTGTAATTTGTATTTATTTTTCTCACATTTTTGTTTTATCCCTTCAATATTATCGCTACTTTTATTTTTGACCGTTTCCCTGTACTCTCACTGCAGTGTTGTCCTATTGTTGACGTTTGCCAGGGCAATTCAAAGAGCTTAAGGTCGCTTCTTCGAGCAGTTGCCACGGATCGAAGTGGTAAGGCTCTATTTGACAATTTTTGTTTTCAAACTTCGCATCTGCTCGGGATGTATCGTCATTGGCTTAAGGAGATCGTGTACCTAGTCCTATTGGAGATGAACAATAAACTCAGAGATGCAATGCACATACTGGAATCCTCAGTAAATCAGTCTATAACCCACACAAAGACCATGTACACATTAATCTCAACACTATTTCAGACAAAATAATCCACACAAAGACCATGTACACATTAATCTCAACACTATTTCAGACAAAATAACACACACACACAAAAACAACCAACATTGCTGAAATACATTTGTTTAAATTGTCCTACGATTTGTCCCCATTGCTAGGGTAGTCGAGGACGGTCGCCACTTTATGTGCTGCCTTTGTTTGTTTATTTCACCCTCAACAACATATGCCGTACTGGGGATTCGAACCGCCGGCCTCCTTGCCAGCATCAAAGCCATGCGCTCCTTTTTTATTTGGCTGTAACAAATATGTGCCTGTTTGGCTGTATTCCTCTGTCCAGCATATGCCAGCTGGACAAACTCCACCTTGTCGTTATGATATTACTACTGAAAATGTATGTTTATTAGACATATTTTTAGATTGCTTCTCTCGCGCAAAATTACCACAATTTTTTTATTTGTATTTTATCAAACCTGTATCTTTTTGGTTTTCTGGCAGTGCCTAATGTCATTTCCATTTTCTGGCCACATCTAATATCCCCCCATTATCTACAATAGGTGTTCTTGAGTTACATTTAAGCTCCGGTGATGGGGGACGTTAGGCCCCTACACCAGCTAGAAGAGTATATGTGGCCAGGATCTAGATTGTGGCAGAGATTGTCGTCTGCAGTGTGGATGATTTAATCAATTCATCTACCAATCAAAACCAGCCAGATCAACTTGTGTCTGATATTGAAAGATTGAGGTCTTTCACCCTGGACTTATCCCAAGCCACCTGTCTCATCTCATGGACCAGCAAGTGGGCCATGGAGTTGGAGGACTTATCCCAAGCCACCTGTCTCATCTCATGGACCAGCAAGTGGGCCATGGAGTTGGAGGACTTATCCCAAGCCACCTGTCTCATCTCATGGACCAGCAAGTGGGCCATGGAGTTGGAGGACTTATCCCAAGCCACCTGTCTCATCTCATGGACCAGCAAGTGGGCCATGGAGTTGGAGGACTTATCCCAAGCCACCTGTCTCATCTCATGGACCAGCAAGTGGGCCATGGAGTTGGACCAAGGACTTATCCCAAGCCACCTGTCTCATCTCATGGACCAGCAAGTGGGCCATGGAGTTGGAGGACTTATCCCAAGCCACCTGTCTCATCTCATGGACCAGCAAGTGGGCCATGGAGTTGGAGGACTTATCCCAAGCCACCTGTCTCATCTCATGGACCAGCAAGTGGGCCATGGAGTTGGAGGACTTATCCCAAGCCACCTGTCTCATCTCATGGACCAGCAAGTGGGCCATGGAGTTGGAGGACTTATCCCAAGCCACCTGTCTCATCTCATGGACCAGCAAGTGGGCCATGGAGTTGGACCAAGGACTTATCCCAAGCCACCTGTCTCATCTCATGGACCAGCAAGTGGGCCATGGAGTTGGACCGAGGACTTTTCTCAAGCCACCTGTCCCATCTCATGGACCAGCAAGTGGGCCATGGAGTTGGACCGAGGACTTTTCCCAAGCCACCTGTCCCATCTCATGCACCAGCAAGCAGGCCTGGAGTTCCATGTTGGACCGAGGACTTTCTCATTGGTGGGCTCCAAAGTTGTAGGCCCACCAGAACATGTTACTGTATCGATCTACTGTCAGGCATGAAACCACATGCCTGGCCCTCCGTTAACAATGCAGTATTTATGATGGCCTTGAATAAGGTGTGACACCAGCCTAAAATGGTGTTTGCCTCGATTACCTGGCCTCACATGTGTTGTGATAATATCAGTTTTGTTTTCTTGTATTTTAAGTTAAAATAATTGATGATAAATATCATTTATGACATATACCTTGTTCAGTCCACATTTATGAGGGTCTTCTCGTCTCTGCTGTTTGTGGGTTGTTTTTTGTTGTTGCTATAATTACTGGTTTGTTTGTCATTGCATTATTTTGGGGGGTTTGTTTGTCGGTTATTTTTTGTGGTAGATTTTCTTGTTTATTGTAGATTTTGTCGCGGTACATTGTGTGTGGGGGCGTGGTACATGGTAGATTTTGTCGCGGTACATTGTGTGTGGGGGTGTGGTACATGGTAGATTTTGTCGTGGTACATTGTGTGTGGGAGTGTGGTACATGGTAGATTTTGTTGTGGTACATGGTAGATTTTGTTGTGGTACATTGTGTGTGGTACATGGTAGATTTTGTCGTCAATTTTTTTTCTTCAGATTTGTTGGTTTTTTTTGTTGATATTTTGTCATTTATTGTTGGCTCGTCGTTGGATGTCCACAATGAGTAAGTTTACCCTTTTGTGGGCCCTGCAAACGCCGTTAAGTGACGGGTTGCAGCTTTCCTCACATCGTGCTGATGAGGATGTGTCACGGTCCTCCAGGCTGTTGTGCTATGCTTGGCTTCATCTGTGTGGCGCTCGCTACTACGGGGATCCACATCTTGCCAGACATGCTCCCTTGAAAACGGACTGTTTCCAGGGAACACTACATGGAAGAGAGATCGTGGTCCTGGTCAGTGTATTATGCCTGACCCTAATGCGACGTCCTGGTCAATGTATTGTGCCTGACCCTAACGCGACGTCCTGGTCAATGTATTGTGCCTGACCATAACACGACGTCCTGGTCAGTATGACATGCCTGGACTAGCGTCTCAGTTCCCCGTTGTTGGTCCATGGATGTTTGTTTATTATTTTTTGTGCTACAATACCAGCTGTTTAATATTTTCTGGCACTCATCTTGAAAACTACATTGTGTTTAATGACACAAGTGGATAGAAGATGATGATGATAAAGTTGTTGTCCTAATCCAGTCAATAGTCGACAGAAAGAGAGATGGTGATTAGAGACTTCAGATGGATCAAGATGGTGAACAGTACGACCCAAAGCTGGCTGCTAGCGTCCAGGCCCAGTGACCAAGACCCTTCTACACCTCCACGCGGGGTGATCCTGGATAACAGGCTGTAACAGCAGACGGGCTAAGGAGAAGGGATCGAAGAGGGAAGGCTAACCTGGAACACAAAAATGCCTTGCTGAAGCCGGATGTGTCGGACCGTAAGGTGCAAATATCACAGCCAAGCTGTAAACTACGACACAATGCATTCCACTTTCCGGACTACATCCTGCTACTTGCACCGCTGTTTTCAGGGTTTGGTAGCGGGCGTTTGAGAACGAACGAACGTCTTTCACAGAATGTGCAAGAAAAATCAGGACTGTTTGCGGCATCGCATGGTGTGGGCGTGTCTTCTCAAACTCTGAGTCTCTAGCCAATCAGCAATCAGTATCTCCTTCGTCTGTATTCCATGATTAATCCTACCCCTCCATGGCGTCCTGTTCCCATGATTCCAAATCGATGCCCGCATCATTTATATCCCGCCTGCACAATTTCTTGTTGAAATAGTGGTCGGCCTAGAGATTTCTTCTCCAACTAACTCCCTATAGGGAAGGAAAACTTAACGTCTGGCCAGGCAAAATATACTGGTCAGACATGTTAGTCAGGGTCAGGCAAAATATACTGATCAAACATGTTAGTCAGGGTCAGGCAAAATATACTGATCAAACGTGTTACTCAGGGTCAGGCAAAATATACTGATCAGACATGTTAGTCAGGGTCAGGCAAAATATACTGATCAGACATGTTAGTCAGGGTCAGGCAAAATATACTGATCAGACATGTTAGTCAGGGTCAGGCAAAATATACTGATCAGACGTGTTAGTCAGGGTCAGGCAAAATATACTGATCAGACGTGTTAGTCAGGGTCAGGCAAAATATATTGATCAGACACAACTACTAACATCCTCACAATAATCCTCTCGATACCACAACTACTGACATCCTCACAATGTACAGAATGTCGATCACAACATTCATCTAAAGGCAGCTTACACTTCTAATAATTGTGGACAAATGCCAACAAATAAAACAAACACATCTTGGTAGTTGTAATAACTTCCTCCTCCTCTATTTGTTCTCTATCCATCAACGCACAAAGTTCTACACTGTCTCTTCACATCAAAAACAGTAATGACCAACAGACCACTAAATATAGATCCCGAGTCACTGCCCGATATAGGTATCGACGAGGTCCTACACGCGACCTAAAGCCAGGCAAATCGCCTGGTCTGGACGGAATCACTCCAGGCTGACGGAAATACACTTGCCTGCCAACTGGCCATACTTAACATCTGCCTTCATACAAAACAAATTCAGGAACACTGGAAGTACTCTAAAACAATCCTGACCCACAAAAAAGGTGACGGAAAAATTCTGACGAACTACCACTCTTCTTCGTACGCTGTCAGACGTCAACCTGTATTTTTTCGAAAAAAGCAGTTGTCATCCTGAGGCTGTTGACACTGCCATAGAGCTTGTCTAGTGTTGTCACTGGTGATGGCCACATGTGCTTTCTCTGGTCCTCATATGTCGGGCAGTTTTGCAGCAGATGTTCAGCGGTCATATTCCCTGTACCACACGAGCATTCGTCAGTGTCACCTTTCTTCAATTTATTGAATCGGCGGTACCTCAGTCTATTGTGGCCTGTGCGGAGTCTGAAGACCACGACCTGCCCTCTTCTGTTCAACTGGTAATAGGCATCGTTTTTTGTGTAGCCAGTATGTTCTGTTTCCCATTTGGTCATGTATCTAGCTCTAATAAGCCTTTTTGACTCTTCGTAGGTCACACTAGGGTCTGGTTGTGGTAGTCTTGCACCTTCTTTTGCCAGTCTGTCTGCCTCCTCGTTGCCTTGGATGTTACAGTGGGATGGAACCCACTGTATCACTACTCTGAACTACCACTCAAATCTGCTTGCTATAAACTATTTATTAACTGTTTGTGAAAGATGATGCGGATGGACTCCACGTTACAGAACGAGAGATGGATCGAAGAACATTGAAGATCTCACTTCCAGACCAAATCCGACATGGTGCATTAGGGCAAAAAAAAGTGAAATGAGTTTATTCCACATTTGGCTACCTGGCACATGTGCCTGATTGAATGCCAGGATTTAGAAAGGTTGTGTGCCAAGACGAGAGCTGGACATATGTTTACCTGAATCTTTCTAATACTCTGCACCGCACAGAAGAAAATGGGATCGCTGGCTGCTTGCATCAGGGTCACTGAACCAGACCCAACCAAGACTCGTATTTCACCTCAAAGCTCCGGCCCTGGAAACTGGCTGCACCCGTGTGAGAATAGGGATCGCAGTGGGAAGGCAAACTGGTTCTGGAAAAAGATAGCTAAAACCGGATGTCTGGACAAAAGGTGCAGATATCACAGCCTCACTGTAAACTACAACACATCGTGCACAGATCTTGTGTATTCCTTGGTGTTTGTGTCGTGTACCATCTTACGCAGAGCCTCGATCTCATGACTTCTTGGTCCCACACGCCTGCACATCAACCACTTGGATTGCATCTTTCATGTGGCAGAATCTGACGCTCACGGAACCCGCACCGCTCTCGTAAGAAAGCTGAGAATTCGGGTCGTCTTTCCATGGGCCTGAAACACACACAGTTAGAGTGAGAGACACTATTAAATAGAACAAACACAATGGTTTGACAGATATTAAATAGAATAAACACAATGGTTTGACAGATATTAAATAGGACAAACACAATGGTTTGACAGATATTAAACAGATATTAAATAGGACATACATAATGGTTTGACAGATATTAAATAGGACATACATAATGGTTTGACAGATATTAAATAGGACACACATAATGGTTTGACAGATATTAAATAGGACACACATAATAGTTAACATTTGCCAGTTTGGATATATCTAAAGAAATCATTGGCCAGCCTGAGGTTATTAGTGTCTCCATAGAGCTCGTCCAGAAAAAGTGCCGACCATATTCTCTGTTCCTGATACGTTGCAGCAGATGGTCAGTGGTAGAGTTACACTTACTGATAATTCCTATCTTTAGTTTGTTGAAAAGATGGTGCGAAGTATACTCAGCAGCATTTGCCACTGGGTGACGCTGCAGCAACTCCAGTTCTGAAGCCAGTGCCCTGAGACGAGCAGCTGAAACCCTTACAGACCATAAGGAGTAGGCAGTAAAGCAAGTGGTCATTCTCACAGACGCCCTTGCCGTGTTAACGGCGCTCGAGAACCAGCACAAAAATGTACTCGCTGCTCTTGCAGACTCGACCGAACATCCGTCCCCGTGCTTCAAAAAAAAAAAAAAAGCATAGTCCAGTGGATACCAACCCACTGCAACATGCCAGGAAATGAGGAGGCGGACAGACTCGCCAGAGAGGGAGGAATGCTGTAGCAGAGTGATACAAAAACCACATACGATGAGACAAATGCAGCCACCAGGGCCACGCACGATGCCTACCACCAATTCTCCAGGCGAGACCAGGTGATCGTTCTCCGGCTACGCAAAGGACACAACAGACTGAAATGTCATCTGTACAACAAGTTCAAGATTGGCACTATAGACCATTATACCTGCGGCACAGCCACCATGACACATTATGCGGTCGTGCCCATCGTATGCAGACAAAATAAGTAGCATTTGGCAACAGCCAATGTCCTTCCACGAGAAGCTGTACGTAAGTGCACAGAGCATTGAGTCAACTGCTGCCTTGGTTAGAGTCATTGAAGTCCGAAGATGAATGAGGAAGAAGAAAAAATATTTGCTTCCCCGGGGTAATGGCCGATGCTGGGATTGGGGAGCAAACCCAGCATCTTCGGATTGTGAGCAGTGTCACTTAACCACTAGTCCACGCTGTTCCCGAACGCAGGTCTGATAGACCCGGACTTTGACAGTGAGACAGCGTTGTTCTCCCAGACCTTCATCTTATACACAAATAAGTGAATCTACACCGTGTGCTACCAAAGGCCAATTGGCAATAAAAAAACAAAAACAATGACCCAGTGATCACACTTAGACTACAGCTAAGCAAAACCCACGTTACGCCTACAAGACCTTCTTCAGAAAAAAAGAAAAAAGAATCAACGAATATATCACAACAAAAATAAGACGGGCTGTATGACAACGATACAATATGGTTTAAGTTGACAGCCATTACCAGGAACATAATTACAGAATGGGAAGGAACAATATTAGAAAGATAGATAAGGAAAGGGACCTAGGGGTTATAATAGATCATACAGGAAAGGTGAGGAGCAAGTCCAGGTAGCAGTGAAAAAGGCAAATGTAATGTTTGGTATGATAAAAAGAAATATTAAACATAGGAGCAAGGAAGTGATAGTCAAACTGTATAAAGCATTAGTTAGACCTAGATTGGAGTACTGTGTACAGGTGTGGAGTACTGTGTACAGGTGTGGAGTCCTTATCGTAGAGGGGATTTAAACATGCTAGAAAGGATACAAAGAAGAGCGACAAAGATGATAGTGGGATTCCAGAATTACAGTTATGAGGAAAGAAAAACTGGCCTACAGTGTCTAGAAGAGAGAAGAATTCAGGGTGACTTAATACAGGTTTATAAGATGATCACAGGAACGAATTAATTAGACTATAACAAGTTTTTGCAAAATTTAACCACCTACAAGAACGCATAGCTATAAATTAACTAAAGAAAGGTCCAGATTAGATATTAGGAAATATTGTTTTAGCCAGAGAGTGGTGAATGCTTGGAATGTATTGGCACAGAAAGTAGTGGAGGCAGGGACAAGTAATGTATTCAAGAATAAATTGGATGCTCATAGTTTTAAGATCTAGTGAAGTAAAAGAAACGGGTTGTTTACAGACTTCTAAACCAGTATAAAGGTGTTATGTCTGAGTGGCCTTAGCTTTGACTTTGTTCTAGTGTAGCCTACATGTGCAGATTGTTCTTTGTATTCATCTTACATATAATCATATTGAGCTTTTTTGTTTGGTCTACTCTATTTCATATCTGGCATACCATGACTTGCACATTCCTGGCCACTTCTTAGTAATGGCTGCAAACTCTGACTGTATAGTATCAGCGTATTAGTTCTTTTCATTTGTTCTTTGTCTCTCTCGACAGCCTTGTGGATGTAACGGGCTTTTCTTTTGTTCTTTGTCTCTCTTGACAGGCTTTTCTTTTGTTCTTTGTCTCTCTTGACGGGCTTTTCTTTTGTTCTTTGTCTCTCTTGACAGGCTTTTCTTTTGTTCTTTGTCTCTCTTGACAGGCTTTTCTTTTGTTCTTTGTCTCTCTTGACGGGCTTTTCTTTTGTTCTTTGTCTCTCTTGACAGGCTTTTCTTTTGTTCTTTGTCTCTCTTGACGGGCTTTTCTTTTGTTCTTTGTCTCTCTTGACGGGCTTTTCTTTTGTTCTTTGTCTCTCTTGACAGGCTTTTCTTTTGTTCTTTGTCTCTCTTGACGGGCTTTTCTTTTGTTCTTTGTCTCTCTTGACAGGCTTTTCTTTTGTTCTTTGTCTCTCTTGACGGGCTTTTCTTTTGTTCTTTGTCTCTCTCGACAGCCTTGTGGATGTAACGGGCTTTTCTTTTGTTCTTTGTCTCTCTCGACAGCCTTGTGGATGTAACGGGCTTTTCTTTTGTTCTTTGTCTCTCTCGACAGCCTTGTGGATGTAACGGGCTCTTCTTTTGTTCTTTGTCTCTCTCGACAGCCTTGTGGATGTAACGGGCTCTTCTTTGTCTCTCTCGACAGTCTTGTGGATGTAACGGGCTCTTCTTTTGTTCTTTGTCTCTCTCGACAGCCTTGTGGATGTAACGGGCTCTTCTTTGTCTCTCTCGACAGTCTTGTGGATGTAACGGGCTCTTCTTTGTCTCTCTCGACAGTCTTGTGGATGTAACGGGCTCTTCTTTTGTTCTTTGTCTCTCTCGACAGCCTTGTGGATGTAACGGGCTCTTCTTTTGTTCTTGTCCTGGTTGCATCACCGATCCTTGACCTATGTATGTTATTAATCTTGACCAATCCTGAGTCAAGAGCTCTCGTCTGAAAAACATGTCTGTTTTTCACCCATTGTCGGGACCCGGCGCTGCACGGGCTTATGAACAACTGGGCTACCATAGAAATGAACTGGTATGATGAATACGTCATCTCCTTCTACACAGGTTTGAACAGCGAGAAGTCTTTTGTCTACAAATGAATTTAAAACACTTTATTATCATCTTCCCACGGATTGGACCCATCCCATTATTGAGAATGGGGAAGTCAAGTTGTTGCAAAAGATCTTTCTGAGGTTGATCTGTTTAGTGTGTTTATGAAGATGGAATAAAATATGTTTGTTGTGGTTAGTGCACTGGCTTCGCATTTGAGTGGTCTTGGGTTCATTCCCCAGTTGAAGCGGTAATATTTTTTCAGACCGCAACAGCTCCCGGGTCGACCCAGCCTTAAATGGGTACCAGTTCAGTCTAGGAAGTAAACGCGGCGAGGGAGAGGAGATGGCTACCGCCCTCATATAGCCGAGCCTTTGAAATGTGAGATCGCTAACACCTCACCCCCTACGGCAGTAATGCTATGGGTTACTTTACTTTATAAAAAAACAGTATCAGTGCTTTGTGGTGGCTTCAATTGATAATATTGAGGAGCGACGTTCCCTTATTGGTGACTCTAAATGTTTGTGCTTTGTGGTGGCTTCAATTGATAATATTGAGGAGCGACGTTCCCTTATTGGTGACTCTAAATGTTTGTGCTTTGAGGTGGCTTCAATTGATAATATTGAGGAGCGACGTTCCCTTATTGGTGACTCTAAATGTTTGTGCTTTGTGGTGGCTTCAATTGATAATATTGAGGAGCGACGTTCCCTTATTGGTGACTCTAAATGTTTGTGCTTTGTGGTGGCTTCAATTGATAATATTGAGGAGCGACGTTCCCTTATTGGTGACTCTAAATGTTTGTGCTTTGTGGTGGCTTCAATTGATAATATTGAGGAGCGACGTTCCCTTATTGGTGACTCTAAATGTTTGTGCTTTGTTTTACAAATGTTCCCTTCATCGTCTTGTATCTCAGAAACTAACACACACACAACAAAAGCCAATAACATCAACATGTACGTTATTCATTTATGTCTCTACACACAACACAATCATATCTACAGACCAACAAATAAAATAGTTACAGGCTCTCAAAGTTGACAACCACAATCAGATATGATCAAGATGCTGAGCAGCGCATGAGCTGCAGTGGTCAGCGACCCATAGCTGACTGCTAGCGTCAGGGCCAGCGAACCAGAGCTGCCAAGACCCTTCTACACCTCCACGTGGTGATCCTGAATAACAGGCTGCAGCAGGGCAGACTGGCTAAGGAGAAGAGATCAAAGAGGGAATGCTAACCCGGTACTCAAAAAATGCTTGCTGAAGTCGGATGTGTTGGACCGAAAGGTAAAAATATCGCAGTCAAGCTGTAAACTACGACACAACGCATTCCGTTCTCTGGACTACATTCTGCTACTTAAGCCCTTTCAGTGTTTGGTAGCGGGAGATTGAGAACGAACGAAGCCAAGCCAAGATATGACATACTGGAAATAATGCTGTCGCAGATGAAATTTCATTAAATTAATAATGTGGTATCGAAAAGCTTAATAGGCTAAAAGATTATACAGAAACTGAACGTAAAAGTGTGGTGTAGTAAGGCGAAGTATGTACCTCGGTAGGTGGCACATCTGAAGTCAAACTGAGACAACACGGAAGCAAGAGAGGTCATCCTGGATGGGGCTGTCATCAAAACATGGCACCTCTTCGGATCTCTGCAAGCAAGAAGATCATAAACTCTTGATGATGATGATGTAGTAGTCATATCAATAATACTGACACAACATGGAGAAGAGGCTGGCTAAGTGGTTATCTATTTAACAAATCATGATAGAAGAGGATGGCTAAGTGGTTATCTATTTAACAAATCATGATAGATAGAAGAGGCTGGCTAAGTGGTTATCTATTTAACAAATCATGATAGATAGAAGAGGCTGGCTAAGTGGTTATCTATTTCACAAATCATGATAGAAGAGGCTGGCTAAGTGGTTATCTATTTAACAAATCATGATAGATAGAAGAGGCTGGCTAAGTGGTTATCTATTTTTTTTTCCGTTCGCCTTATTTTTCTAATCCCCAAGGCGGTGTGCATTGCACTGCGTTTTTATTTTGCGCCTGTCGGCCCAGTGCATCCAACTTCAGCATGCATTTTATGTAAGGGTCTGCTTCCTCCTGCATTTTCTAAGGGTTTGCTTCCCCGGGGTAACGGCCGGTGCTGAGATGGGGATCGAACCCAGCACCTTCTGGTTGTGAGCCGTGTCACTTAACCACTAGGCCACGTCGTCCCCTCGGTTATCTATTTAACAAATCACGATAGAAGAGGCTGGCTAAGTGGTTATCTATTTAACAAATCATGATAGATAGAAGAGGCTGGCTAAGTGGTTATCTATTTAACAAATCACGATAGAAGAGGCTGGCTAAGTGGTTATCTATTTAACAAATCACGATAGAAGAGGCTGGCTAAGTGGTTATCTATTTAACAAATGATAGAAGAGGCTGGCTAAGTGGTTATCTATTTCACAAATCAGGATAGAAGAGGCTGGCTAAGTGGTTATCTATTTAACAAATCAAGATACTGCTCTGCTAAGACAACAAAAATGAGATGTAAGAGGAACAGGTAAAACACACACGTGTTAACATGATGATGATGTCGTTTAATGCCTACAAAGTTGACTCTTTTGTGGGCTCTGAAAAGGGCGTTAAGTGGCAGGTTATAGCAGCTTTCCTCACATCCCGAGCATTTTGATGAAAGGGGCCGTTGTCCTCTAGGTGGTTGTACTATGCTTGGCTTCATCTGTGAGACGCTCACTACTAAGGGGATCATGTCAATCCATATCACAGGCTGCCTTAAAAACAGCCCATTTCAGGGTATGCTACATGGAAGAGAGATTGTGGTCCTGGACAGTATATTGTACCCGACCCTGATGCGACGTCCTGGCCAGTTAGTTGTGCCTGACCAGACAAGCATCTCAGTTCTTAATTTGACATAGGCCAGGTTGGCTTACAGAACAGAGAAAGATTGAGACTGGAGTCAGGGGGACTATCCAACAATTGTCTCACGTGTGTGAACTAATCCATGCCATACCGTCCCAGATGGTCGCACACAATCTGGCCAAACTTTTCTCTAAACTTCTCTCCTGTGGAAAACAGAAACAAACGGTCATAATGTGACTGGATGAACTAATCAATCATGTGACTGGATGAACTAATCAATAATGTGACTGGATGAACTAATCAATCATGTGACTGGATGAACCAATCAATCACGTGACTGGATGAACCAACCAATAATGTGACTGGATGAACTAATCAATCATGTGACTGGATGAACCAATCAATCACGTGACTGGATGAACCAATCAATCATGTGACTGGATGAACCAACCAATAATGTGACTGGATGAACCAACCAATAATGTGACTGGATGAACCAACCAATAATGTGACTGGATGAACCAATCAATCACGGGACTGGATGAAGCAACCAATAATGTGACTGGATGAACTAATCAATCGTGTGACTGGATGAACCAATCAATCATGTGACTAGATGAACAAACCAATCATGTGACTGGATGAACCAATCATGTGACTGGATGAACCAATCACGTGACTGGATGAACCAATCACATGCCTAGATGAACTAATCACATGCCTAGATGAACCAATCAATAGCCATATGACTAAAAACAAAGACACATGGATGAAACCGGATTGACCACAACAAAAACTCAAACAGTCAACAACATTTACACACAAAAAACCCGGAGAACAGGTGCGACCAACCCCAACCTGGAACGCCCCCAAGTGAGGGATAGTTGAACAACTTCCTTATATAGAGCGTCAGCTGCGCTAGTTTTGTTTTTGTGCGTTCATCTTATTTCTGTATTCCCAGAGGCGGTGTGCGTTGCACTGTTTTATTTTCCACCTGTCAGCCCAGTGCATCCGACTTCAGCATGCATTTTATGCAAGGGTCTGCGCTTCCCCGGGGTAACGGCTGGTGCTGTAATGGGGAGCGGACCCAGTACCCTCGGGTTTTCAGCCGTATCACTACAACTAGCCTCCACGCCCCCCTGCAATACAAGCCAGATATAATTTCGGATGAATAAGCAGTTGCGGACCAAACGGCGGTGTATCCCAGCAGGATGGGGTGGGACAACAGGTGGCTCTGCTTTCCCCACTGAAATACCCCATGTGTCCCATGACGGGTACACCAAGCAGGCAAGAGCCGCTATATGCTCTAGGCACGGGAAGGAAACCATGGTAGACAACCCAACCTACTGCCTTGCAGGTACCATCGGGAGGTGGAAAGGCTATGGGAGATTACCCAAAACATAAAACTCAACCTGGCCTGCAGAAGACGAAGTGTGTCAGCTACGACGCAGAAACTGGAAAAAAATCATGGCACATACGCATCAACAGGATATGGTCATGGTGTCGCCCCTACAAGTGATAACCAGGGAGGAGTGGCGCAGGGCCACCAGCCTCGAGGAGACACAGCTGTGGGGCAGTCGCTTCGACCTGATGAAGAACAGACTTCATCATTGCGGCTGGCCTGCAGATTTAGCATGACCAAAGCTGTAGGCCAGATGCTCCGGCCTAGTAAAGACTTCAGACTTCATCATTGCGACTGGCCTGCAGATTTAGCATGACCAAAAGATCCTGAACGCAATGAAAAAGAGCATGAACAAAAAATAAGATCCGGTCGAAATGATGTCCCTTACATTAAGTTGCGCAGCATATGCCAGGATGTCTTCAATGATAATGAGACTGGGTAGATTGGTCCGTGTATGAACTGCTGCAAACCAGCCAACCAGCTCACTCGCCTCCTCCAAGTATCTGGCAATAAAACAATCCAAAAGATTGACATTCAACTGTCATACAAATGACAACAAAATTATCATTTGCTGTTCAGAATATTCTGTCTTGTTCTTGCCTCTTTCGTCCGCTGTCAGGCGCCGACTTGTATTTGTTCAAAGAAAGCAGCGGTCATCCCGAGGATGTCAACACTACCATAGAGCTTGTCTAGTGTTGGCACTGACGATGGCCACATGTGCTTTTTGTGGTCCTTGAATGTCATCCAATTTTGCAGCAGATGTTCAGGTGTCATTTTCCTAGTACAAAGTAAAATATGACGTTGTTGTTGGACACACATTGTGTGGATCTTTGTAACATTCCTTCTACTTCTTCAATGATCGTTCTGGAGAGGGTGTTGTGCTGTAGTGCCATGTGCACACAATCATATGTCCTTGTACGTTTCCATCCACATTAATGACGTTTAACGCTTCATTCTAATATATAAGCTTTATTGTGAATACTTTATGTCAAAGATAATTTAATTATGTGTCTTTAGATATTAATTTTGGGATCAAGATGCTGAGCAGTGCATGAGTTACAGTGGTCAGCGACCCATAGCTGACTGCTAGCATCAGGGCCAGCGAACCATAGCTGCCAAGACCCTTCTACACCTCCACGTGGTGATCCTGGATAACAGGCTGCAGCAGGGCAGACTGGAGAAGGAGAGAAGAGGGAAGGCTAACCTGGTACTCAAAAATGCTTGCTGAAGTCAGATGTGTTAGACCGAAAGATGCAAATATCGAAGTCAGGCTGTAAACTATGACACAGCACATTCCATTCTTCAGACAATATCCTGCTTCTTGCAAAGCCCTTTTAAGCGTTTAGCAGTGAGAGATTAAGAATGAACGAAGAAGATCTTAATTTTAGCTCAATTTGTTGTATTAATTTGTCAGCCTTACAAATTACTACAACTGTCCGGACAAGCGACATTAATTCGTCAGCCTTACAAAACACAAGTGTAACTAAGCGATGGGGACAAACAACAATTTAATTTTTTTTTAATGTCATGCAAAGTTGATATCACTACACTCCAGGTAGAACCTAAGGTAGACCTAATTGTGTTCAGCCTCTTGGCAAATGGCGAAGAATACAAGCCCTGATTGTAGCTCATTCTCACTCCGTCCTCTCACGCTACAATCCAGAATAACAAGGCTAGACAGGAAAAAACAGATAATACTCACAAGAAATCCACATTCTTCATGATGTTTGGCTTGGGAGTGGCCATGCCATGCACTAGGGTGGGCAGACGTTTGAGCGGATGTGTGCAGATGTATGTTGTTCTGATACCCAAAGCTGCGGAGGTGACAACTGCCTGGAACACCAGTGACGTTTTATCTCTGCAAGGAAACACTGCTAATAGTTTACGACAAATATATAAAAGCTGTCCATCGCAAGCGATGATGACAAACAGCAGTCAGACATGTTGTGTTAAACCTCACCGTTGAGTCCGGAAATGGTTATATAGTCCAATTCTGGCATGGAAACCCTTTCCACGTATGTAGCATCTAAGGTCAGAGTTTGTTACATATGCTTTGTTTCTGAGAATGTATGAATCATTGTAACATATGAATCCCATCTGTAGATCATGGCTGGTATGACCGCAGAACTGAAAAGGTGCGCCCTTGCCATGATGTCTTTCAGAAGCAGGAGTACGGGAATTACGGTATTGAAGCTAGACCAGGCTGCAGCTCTTCGACTTGAGATTTCTCGGTCTAGGGCGCAGTTGGCATTTATTTCCTGGCACCAAGTATATGTAGGAGCCGAATTCTTCGATAAGCCCATTTCCCAGCTTGATGTCCCCTCGCATTTTTGGCAGTATGGATTTCAGAGACATTGCGTTTTCTTTTTGTTCAGCCATAGTCAGACACCTCTACCGATATCATCCAGTTTGATCAGGGAGTGTTGTACATTCTCGGTGGCGTGACTTATGAGCACAATGTCCGTACGCGGGTGAGCCTTTCCCAATCTATATTTATGCCTCTATCAGCCCATATAATATTGTATTATATGTTGGACATGTGTCAATTGTTTTGTCTTTTCACACAAGTGTGTTTTCTCTGCACCTCGTCGTTCCTCAACAATGGAGACGCTTCTCATGGTGGTCCGACGACATGCCTGGTGGCCCGACGACATGCCTGGTGATCCGACGACATGCCTGGTGGTCCGACTCCGTGCCTTGTGGTCCGAGACATGCCTGGTGATCCGACGCCATGCCCGGTGCTCTTGGATCAGGTAATCCTATGAGTTAACATCAATGTTAAAGCGTGCCAGAAATATTTTGAGGGAGTCTTTGAAGCAAATAAATTATGTTTAATTCTAATAACTGGTTCACAGAAATGATAATACTGCACTTAAGGCAGACAGATAGGTGCCTGGTTTCTTTCATCAGATGATCCACCTACCATACACTTCAGATCCATTCCATCAGTCAATCCAACCCTTCCCAACTGGGTTCTGGGAGATTTGCTGAGTGGGTCCTGGGAGATTTCCTGAGTGGGTTCTGGGAGATTTCCTGAGTGGGTTCTGGGAGATTTCCTGAGTGGGTTTTGGGAGATTTCCTGACTGGGTTCAAGGAGATTTGCTGAGTGGGTTCTGGGAGATTTCCTGACTGCGTTCTGGGAGATTTCCTGAGTGGGTTATGAGAGATTTCGTGAGTGGGTTCTGGGAGATTTCCTGAGTGGGTTTTGGGAGATTTCCTGACTGGGTTATGAGAGATTTCGTGAGTGGATTCTGGCAGATTTAGTGAGTGGGTTCTGGGAGATTTCATGAGTGGATACTAGGAGATTTTGTGAGTGGGTTCTGGGAGATTTCGTGAGTGGGTTCTGGTAGATTTCCTGAGTTTGTTCTGGGAGATTTCCTGAGTTTGTTCTGATTCATTCCATCAGCTGTTCCAACTGATACAGGACCCAGGGATCAAGCTTCAGGAGGAACCTGCCCCTGGACATCCCTTACCCTACTCACTTTGGAAGACAATAAATATACTTCAAACTGGCGTATCACGATGTGGGAGGAACATGAAGAAATGGAGTCTCAGGCGGCGATACATGTGACTGCGGTGGGGTACAAGATCCAGGTCATCTGATGACTTGTCCCCACCTTCCAGATACATGTGACGAAAGCGACATGCTAAAGGCGAAAGACAGAGCAATTCAAGTCGCTGAACACTGAATGAACGCTATACGACGTGGTGCTTGGACACGGAAAGTCAGTAAGTATCTACACACTTCTGGAAAAAGCCTAGATAAGACAGACGGAACATGTTCGCACGACGGATGAGTGCCTCCCTAAACAGCTGATACATAGTGAGATCGGAACAGGAAGATGCTCGTCAGGGGAGCAGAAGAAACACTTCACACTCCTTAAAAGTGTCTCTGAAAAAGCTTCAACATTGATGTCACCTTCTTGGAGATGCTTGTACTAAATCGTTCCCCCTGACCTGTTAGCATCACACAAGGTGCTCAGATCACTGAGCTACTGTAGGCCCATCATCAAGACAACTGGAGGTAACTCAGGATACAGACACTCTAGTCCCACCTCCTTTGAGACCAGGGGGAAATTGAAACATACAGGGCTCAAGCCCTGCCATTTCCGTCCATCGTTTTAAGAAGCAAGAGTCTTACCTCTCGACAACAGTGACCTACCCCCCAACGCTGAAAGAACAGAACGTATGACAACCCCACAGCCAACTCCTCACATGTGGTAGAGTCTGCCATGCCAATGCAGAACTAACTTGACTTCACAGTCGACAAAGATACGGGATCAAGATGCTGAGCAGCGCATGAACTGCAGCGGTCAGCGACCCATAGATGACTGCTAGCGCCAGGGCCAACGAACAAAAGCTGCCAAGACCCTTCTACACCTCCATGTGGTGATCCTGGATAACAGACTGCAACAGAGCAGACTGGCTAAGGAGAAGGGATCGAAGAGGGAAGGCTGAACCGGTACAGGCTGCAACAGAGCAGACTGGCTAAGGAGAAGGGATCGAAGAGGGAAGGCTGAACCGGTACAGGCTGCAACAGAGCAGACTGGCTAAGGAGAAGGGATCGAAGAGGGAATGCTAACCCGGTACTCAAAAAATGTTTGCTGAAGTCGGACCGAAAGGTGCAAATATCGCAGTCAAGTTGTAAACTACGACCTAATGCATACCGTTCTCCAGACAACATCCTGCTACTTACAAAGCCCTTCTCCGAACTTGGTAGCAGAAGACTGAGAACGAACAATACGAAGATACGAGATTATATCTCAATTCCTTCCGTAATAGTAAGCCAAGTTACAGATGGGTTGACTAGAGTGTGCTGGTAACTGGAGTTGACCCCCCTTACCTTTGCTGTGAAAAGCAAGTGGATACTACAATGCTAATCAAATCATCAGTAACTGTCTACAATCAATAGAGAAGGGATGAAGACGTACGCGGTGTCAGGTCCAACAATAACCACTCGATCACTGTCTTCTGAGTCAAAGTCATCAAGTATGTGTGACACTGTCAAGTTCACTGATTCTGATGTTCGGGATGTGCCATCATGAAGATATCGTGACGATAGTGGGAATATGAGCTTCAGAAACGCCATGCAATATCAGAGACTTGACCTGTGCAAACATAAAAACAATGCAGATTAACAATTGTTTACAGTGCAAAATTCTTCAAGTTGACCCTGGTGTACCTTGCTGAGGAGAACAGACCACTGCCCCTCCATCTTTTCTTCTTTTTGTCCTGTTTGCGCCTTTCAGTGTCAGGTTATGAAAAGGTTTCTTGACCGGGCCCTAGTATGTGCTTGTGTCTTTCAGTGTCAGGTTATGAAAAGGTTTCTTGACCGGGCCCTAGTATGTGCTTGTGTCTTTCAGTGTCAGGTTACGAAAAAGTTTCTTGATCGGGCTCTAGTATGTGCTTGTGCCTTTCAGCGTCAGGTTATGAAGAGGTTTCTTGACCGGGCCCTAGTATGTGCTTGTGCCTTTCAGCGTCAGGTTATGAAGAGGTTTCTTGACCGGGCCCTAGTATGTGCTTCGTAAACGGGAAGCTTTACTACTTCTGTTATTTCTGCTATCCATCTTTGACGTGGTCGGTCCTTGGCTTTGTATCCATTGTATATGTGTAGCATTACTTTCTGGGGGATACTATCTGGTGTTTGACGTGTCATGTGGCCCAACCATTTGGTTTGCTGTCTCTTGATGAGGTCTAGCGCTGGTGTTGTACCTACTTGTCTCCTAATATCTTCGTTTCTGATTCTATCCATTCTTGTAACTCCAAGCATTCTGTGCAGACATTTTATCTCTGTTGTTACAATGTCTCTTTTATCTTTGTTTGTCAATGTCCACTTCTGGCACAATATGGGTAGGGATATCGTGTTGTATAGCGTTCTTTTTGTATCCATTGTCACGTGTTTACATTGTAATATCGGGGACATTTGCCCAATGATTTGGCTTGCTTTATTACATCTGATTTGGATTTTGGTGTCGCCTTTGCCGTCTGCTGAGATTATATTACCCAGATACGTGAAATTTATCACCTGTTTTACTTGCTGGTTTTGTATGAATATTGTTTCTATTTCTCCAAGCATGTCATAAAAGGCGACTATAACTAAAGAGAGATGTGCATTGGACTAGCAGCTTACTTGAAATCCTGGATACTAGGTTTGCCGTTCCACTATCAGGCGCATGCAAAATATACTAGCCAAGACCCGCACCTAGACTTCCTTGTAGTTCTCCCTGGAAATGGGCTGTTTTTACGGCAGGAGAAATCGACGTGATCCCTGTAGTAGTGAACAACATGATGAAGTCAAACATTTGCACGACCGCCTGGAGTACCTCGGCACACCTTCATCATGTTCGGGATGGAAAGGAAAGCAACTGCAACCCGCCACTTAATGTCATTATCAGGGCACAGTAAAGAGCAATCTTACTCATTGTGGGCATTGGACAGCACCAGTGCAGCATGTTTCCAGGGCCGATGTATTGAGGTGAGAGTCGTGGTCAGCTCTGGTTCACTGATGCAAGCAGCCATCTATGAGACACTGGCTGCTGTCAGCTCATTGACTGTGCTGAGAGTCGTGGTCAGCTCATTGACTGTTCTGAGAGTCGTGGTCAGCTCATTGACTGTGCTGAGAGTCGTGGTCAGCTCTGGTTCACTGATGTAAGCAGCCAACTATGAGACACTGGCTGTTGTCAGCTCATTGACTGTGCTGAGAGTCGTGGTCAGCTCTGGTTCACTGATGCAAGCAGCCATCTATGAGACACTGGCTGTTGTCAGCTCATTGACTGTGCTGAGAGTTGTGGTCAGCTCTGGTTCACTGATGTAAGCAGCCATCTATGACCCACTGGTTGCTGTCAGCTCATTGACTGTGCTGAGAGTCGTGGTCAGCTCATTGACTGTGCTGAGAGTCGTGGTCAGCTCTGGTTCACTGATGTAAGCAGCCATCTACGAGCCACTAGCTGCTTTCAGCTCATTGACTGTGCTGAGAGTCGTGGTCAGCTCTGGTTCACTGATGTAAGCAGCCATCTATGAGCCACTGGTTGCTGTCAGCTCATTGACTGTGCTGCATCTTCAGCTCCGGTTGCAGGGTACCCTTTGGTCAATTACAAGTAATAAATAGCCCACAAAATGCTCTGAATCTAAAAAAGAATCAGTTATTCAATGCATCCCTAGTTACAGCAGCTTAGCCAATTTGGTGAGATCGGCATGTAATCATCGAGAGCAGCCTGCAGATAATTTTTGCATTGCACTACAGTCCAGTAACAATAAAAAAAAAGCTATTGCATACCAGCTGTCACCATTATTAAAGCACCCTAACATAAACATGTCCACACAAAGAATACTAATCAACAGTATATTCATGCCAATTCTCTGTTACCAGTGCCAAACATGGACATTAACAAAAACTCTAGAGAGAAAGATTACGACATGTGAGATGAGATGCCTCCGGAAAACAATCAACGTAACTAGAAGAGACAGAATGCGCAATGGAGATGTGAGAAGAATAAATGAAGCAGGACCCTGCTCTGAATATATTGATGAAGAGAGAATCAAGTGAACCAGCTATCCCTGAATTACGAACAACGTTCAGGTTTTCACTACTGTGGTAGACCGAGAACTAGATGGATAGGAAATGTTGCGAATATTCTAAATCGTCATTGGATGCGAATTGCTTCAGCGGCGCGTCTGGCCCTGAACAGAAAACTACGGCTCCTCACATCACAAGTGGATCAGACAAGACAGGATAGTAACAATGGAAGACCCAGACAAACAATGACTGAATGAGCAGGACAAGGCAAAAACATGGCATTGAATCTGACCCTTCATTGATAGCCATTTTGGCTTCTGCCACTTATGTACCAGGCCTTTCTTACAGTATTAAGGTTATAACTGACTAATAATCATCATTTTGCGTTGATTCTTCGCTGAAAAGTTTAAAGTTAAGCAATCATAATATTTCAATGTGTAGTACTAGAATAGGCTACTAATAATACTTTAACTATGTATGTGCAATCATTGAACGTCAACAAGCAGCCTTGCACTAGTGACTAGCACTACTACTATTATAATACTATAATACTAATACTAGCAGGACAGTGGGTTTCTTTTCGCTTTTCTTGTTTTGTCTTTCATCGTCAGTAAATAGATCTATAGAACGAGCCCTACTGTGCCTCATGCAGAGTAGTATACACCGTCTGAGATATGTCCGTAAGTTACACACCCAAGTTAGCCACCTTTTTCGTGGTTGGTACTACTACTCACTTCTCTTAGTTCTTTCTTGGCTTTACTTTGGCCGTTTGGGCCATGAATCATTGAATGCGTTGAATAATCATTCATCATCAAGACATCAATCATTCATACATAACATGATAGCACTGGGCAGGACAAGACTTTAAAACCAACATGCTTCCTTACTTTTTTTCATATTTAGTTTGTGTGCACCTAACCTTAGTACTTACAGCTCTAAGCGAGAACTAACTAATCATGATAACTCACTGAAAGACGACAGTTTGACCACCGGACAAGAACAAACATGACAGACCTGACCGGTTCTTCCACTTTTGATTTTGTGTGGCTTGGACAAACATTACTCTTTTTCGATGAAAGAGTTCTTGTTTGGATGTTCGTACCGGAAACCATTCGCAATCTTCTGTTTATTCTGTAAATACCTTTCTGTCTGGGATTAATTCTATTTAACTTAACTTAACTTAACTGTCCACATTGCTTTGTGTCAGTTCTGTTGTTGACTTCTGCATCCCATTCTCTGTTATCTTTTTCTTTTAGCAAATTAATTAGTTGTGATATTGCATTTTTTTCTTCATCACCATCTGGTTGGTTCTAAGACTGGTTGTAATCTTGTCTGGGCATGTCTCTCCATTTGACACTATCATCTGCAGCTTTTTTCATTCCAATATAGGTTCTTACTTTGGTGTCTATGCATACCTGAGGAGGTGTAAATGTGAGTCTCGGTCGCCCCCTTCCTCTTTTATCCTGGATTTTGTCATCAACTATCTTTTGTAGAAGGCTTTTATATCTCATATTGTGTGTGTCCCAGCCAAGTCAATCTTCGTTTCAGTAACATTTTCAATAATTATCTTTGTACGCCTACCTCAGTGAGGACATTGTCATTGGATCATCTCTCTGTTTCCAGCTCGATCTCCCCACTCTATATCACCACATTTCAAATGCTCACAAGCTGTTTTCATCCGACTTTCTAGTGTCCATGTTTCAGTCCCATACAGCCTGACTTGCCATGCATGAGTATTGATTATTCTTTTACACAATTCTGTCCTAATTTTCTTTAAGGTTAAACAATGTTTTTTTTCCCCTGAAGGCCTTTTTTTGCCAATGCATTATTTGCCCTAACTTTCGTCTCAATGAAGACACCACCGTACTACCTTCCTCAATATTTAATCGGGATTCCCGCACCCCCCCCCCCCCTCCCCCATACTGAGGTCTGCCTTGGTGAGTAGGGGCGAGCAGTGGCGGGCACTAGGGGTTGCAGGCTGTACATGGGGGTAAGGGGCCCCATTAGAAAGCATGACACCAAAATACTTTGTCTATAACATATATGTACACCCATTCTTCATTGGTGAATGGGGATTCTGAGAATCTCGCCCAACCTTTTCACTAAGCCTAAACTTATTATGGTCTGGCAGGCACGGAAACGGAACTCCAGAGCTGATTGGTAGATTGGACAGAGCGGCACAGAGCTATGGCATGGAGATAAATGCAGAGAAAACAAAGCTGATGACTAATAACACAAAAGGGTTTACATCTGTGATAAAAGCAAATGGTTGTACACCGGTTCAAGTATCTGAGATCACTGATCATTGACGAGGGCTCGCAGCCTGAGATAATAGCCAGAATAGCACAGACAACAGCGGCGCTTACACGTTTGAAACTCATATGGCAGGGTAAGCGGCTCGCCCTCAGCATAAAAGTTAAACAAATGCGCTCATTGGTGCTCTCAATATTTGTGTATGCCTGGGACACTTGGACCATTACTGCGAATATCCAGTACAGAATACATGCAATGGAAATGAGGTGCTTTATAAGACTCTTAAATGTTACATACAAGGATCATGCCCCGAACGTAGAAACACAACGGAGAGTGGAAAACACAATTGGGCCTTTTTATGATCCGTTCACATCTATCAGAAGGCGAAAGATGGCTTGAAATAGGCACGTCACGAGGTCCAGCGGAATTACACATTTGATACTTTATGGTTCTGTACCAGGAAAGAGGGCAGGGACGTCCAAGGAAGAGATGGGCAGACAACATCACTGAGTGGTCAAACCTTCATCCAGTTGAGGCACGACTGGAGGCAGCGGGCAGAGAGAGATGGCGTGGGATGGTGAGAGTGTCTTCAAGTGTGCCCAAAAGACCTGATCGGTTACAAGATGAGCGGACAGAGAGAGATGGCGTGGGAGTGTCTTCAAGTGTGCCCCAAAGACCTGATGGGTTACAAGATGTGCGGACAGAGAGAGATGGCGTGGGAGTGTCTTCAAGTGTGCCCCAAAGACCTGATGGGTTACAAGATGTGCGGACAGAGAGAGATGGCGTGGGAGTGTCTTCAAGTGTGCCCCAAAGACCTGATGGGTTACAAGATGTGCGGACAGAGAGAGATGGCGTGGGAGTGTCTTCAAGTGTGCCCCAAAGACCTGATGGGTTACAAGATGTGCGGACAGAGAGAGATGGCGTGGGAGTGTCTTCAAGTGTGCCCCAAAGACCTGATGGGTTACAAGATGTGCGGACAGAGAGAGATGGCGTGGGAGTGTCTTCAAGTGTGCCCCAAAGACCTGATGGGTTACGGGATGAACAAAACCGAAACTTATTTCTCTCAATCTGTGAATAGGGCTTCTTAGAATCTCGCCCAACCCTGTCACTAAGCCTAAACTTATTTCTCACCAACTATGCGTCTTTGACTTTATGTGAGAAGCAATTTTCAAAGCTCAAATTTATCGTGAACTTTGAGCGCACCCATCGCCCTTCCATCTTGTTTCCGCCCTCCTAGAATATACAAATCCACTGCATTTGCTTTTTGGATTAAATTAGCCACCAAAATGCTGACCAGTTCATGAGCTGAAGTGGTCAGCGACCTAGAGCTGACTGCTAGCGTCAGGACCAGCGAATCAGAACTGTCAAAACCCTTCTCCATCTCCATAGGGGGATCCTGGATAACAGGCTGCAACAGAGTAGACTGGATAAGAAGTGATCGAAGACGGAAAGCTAGCCCGGTACTAAAAAAAATGTCTGATGAAGTCGAATGTGTCGGACCGAAAGCTGCAAATATTAAAGTCAAGCTGTAAACTAGCGACACAACGCATTCCCTTCTCCTGAATACATCCTGCTACTTGCAAAGCCCTTTTCATGGCTTTGTAGCAGGAGTTTGAGAACGAACGAACTGAGAAGAAAAAAGAAGAAGAAGAAGGACTAAATGATCAAACTGTCATGGTTAATATAGTGTTTGGACATTGCAGGGAAAGAAGTAAACATAAACACGCGAACATACGACTACTCTAAGGCAGATGTTAAGAGGATGAAAGAGGCAGCGAACCACATAATCTGGAAAGATATTATTGTAGGAACAGATGTTGAACAGGATTGGGAAAGTTTTAAAACAGTTCTAGAAACGCTAAAAGAGGAATGTGTTCCATGTAGGGAGGTAAACCCCAAGCGTAAAAAGTGGATAACTAGATTTGTAGTGAAATGTAGAAGAGCAAAAAATAAAGCATGGCAAAAATATATAGAGGCAGGTAAATCAAAAGAAACATATGTAACATATTTGGACAAGCAGAACATTTCTCAGAAAGCGAATAAAACAGCAAAAATAGACTTTGAAAAAAAACTTGCTCAGAGGATCAAGACTGACAGTAAAAGCTTCTTCTCTTATGTTATAAATAAACAAAGACCGAAAGACAAAGTAGGCCCTCTCATAGACAGTACAGGGAAAATAATAAGTGAGAATAGGGAGGCTGCTAATCTGCTTAATCAGTACTTTGGCACAGTCTTCACAAAGGAGTACTGCTCCGAGATCCCAGAGCCTATAGATATTTTTCAAAGAGACATGGATACAGCGGGATTAAGATCAATCTGTATTACAGAGGAAATGGTTTTTAAAAAATTGGAGGGGTTGAAAGTGAATAAATGTCCAGGTCAAGATGGTATTCACCCAAAATTGCTGAATGAAATTAGAGACCAACTAGCAAAACCATTGGCTATATTATGTTCTCAATCACTTACAAAAGGGATTGTTCCACGGGATTGGAAAGATGCAGGAGTGATCCCCTTATTCAAAAAAGGCAAAAAATCAGATCCGGCAAATTATAGACCAGTGAGTTTAACTAGCATAGTCTGTAAATTGTTAGAGTCAATAATCAAAGAAAACATTGTAATGCATTTAGAAAAATTTAATCTAATTAGAAATAGTCAGCATGGGTTTACTAGAGGGAGATCAGGCTTGACAAATATATTAGATTTCATGGAGGAGGTTACTAAAATCATAGATAAAGGGGAGCCAGTGGATGTTATTTATCTAGACTTTGCAAAGGCCTTTGATAGAGTACCTCATCAAAGATTATTTCGAAAGTTAAAATCACATGGAATAGGGGGCGAAGTTGCCAAATGGATTGAAAATTGGTTAACGGGAAGAAGGCAGAAGGTGGGCATAAATAAGGAGTACTCTGAGTGGAGGAAGTGAAAAGTGGTGTGCCACAGGGCTCGGTTTTGGGACCAATTTTGTTCTTGATATATATAAATGATTTGGACATTGATATGAGATCCATGATTGCAAAATTTGCTGATGACACAAAACTATGCAGTAGTGTCTCATCTAAAGCAGAAGTGGATATATTGATGTCGGATTTAGATAAAATTCGAGAATGGTCTGTAAGCTGGCAAATGGAGTTTAATGTAGATAAAGGTACAGTCATCCACATGGGTAGATCCAAACAGGAACATAATTACAGAATGGGAGAAAACAATATTAGAAAGATAGATAAGGAAAGGGACCTAGGGGTTATAATAGATCATACAGGAAAGGTGAGTGAGCAAGTTAAGGTAGCAGTGAAAAAGGCAAATGCAATGTTAGGTATGATAAAAAGAAATATTAAACATAGGAGCAAAGAAGTGATCGTCAAACTGTATAAAGCATTAGTTAGACCTAGATTGGAGTACTGTGTACAGGTGTGGAGTCCTTATCATAGAGGGGCCATAAACATGCTAGAAAGAATACAAAAAAGAGCGACAAAGATGATAGTGGGATTCCAGAATTACAGTTATGAGGAACGACTCAGAAAAACCGGCCTACAGTGTCTCGAAGAGAGAAGAATTCGTGGTGACTTAATACAGGTTTATAAGATGATCAGAGGAATCGATAAATTAGACTATAACAAGTTTTTTTTAAATACAGCCACCTACAATAACACGAGGGCATAGCTACAAGCTGATTAAAGAGAGGTCCAGGTTAGATATTAGGAAATATTTTTTTAGTCAGAGAGTGGTGTCTGCTTGGAATGCATTGCCAGGGGAGGTAGTGGAGGCAGGGACAGTTAATGCATTTAAGAATAAACTGGATGCGCATAGATTTTAGAGCAAGGTGATGTAAGTGTGACTGGTTGTATACAGACTCTGCAGGGTCTTCTAAACCAGTATAAAGACGTTAAATTAAGTTATTTCATATACTAATATGTACACATCTATTTATCAAACTGTCCTGGTTAATATAGTGTTTGGCCATTTCATATACTAATATGTACACATCTATTTATCAAACTGTCCTGGTTAATATAGTGTTTGGCCATTTCATATACTAATATGTACACATCTATTTATCAAACTGTC
The DNA here is from genome assembly GCA_036924085.1 of Ariolimax columbianus. NCBI lineage: Eukaryota > Metazoa > Mollusca > Gastropoda > Stylommatophora > Arionidae > Ariolimax > Ariolimax columbianus. The sequence goes on from JAVGWX010000023.1 coordinate 1,343,871, forward strand.
CTGGTTAATATAGTGTTTGGCCATTTCATGTACTAATATGTACACATCTATTTATCAAACTGTCCTGGTTAATATAGTGTTTGGACATTTCATATACTAATATGTACACATCTATTTATCAAACTGTCCTTGTTAATATAGTGTTTGGCCATTTCATATACTAATATGTACACATCTATTTATCAAACTGTCCTGGTTAATATAGTGTTTGGACATTTCATATACTAATATGTACACATCTATTTATCAAACTGTCCTGGTTAATATAGTGTTTGGACATTTCATATACTAATATGTACACATCTATATAGTAGCGCAATAATTGTGGTTCATCATCATGTAGCATGCCCTTTATAGAACGTCGCTCCCATCACAGTCTGTCTGAAAGAAACTTGTTCCCTTGCCAAAACTCCAGCCTCTGCCAGTCATTCCTGGATATCTTAGTGCCATCATCGTCTTGGTCTACCCCTTCCTCTTTTACCTGGCACCATACCTTCCATCAGTCGCCATCGTGAAGTATGTAGTCTTCACTGGGTCGAAGTGGCTGCCTCACAGTTTTTCTCTCACCTGCGCACCCTCAGGCCAGGTCTGATATCTCATTTCCCAATAGAATGGGCATTCCTGTAGAATGTGCTCATGGTTCTGGGCTCCTGTTCTACATGGACATACATCGGTGTGTGAGATCTTTAGTTAGTTAGTTTTCTTTCCACCTGTCCCGTTGAGCGCCGTGGAGAACGTAAGTCGTCTGTCCTGCGCCAAGTGCGTTGCGTCGGTCAATGTGAGCCCTTGTCGCTGCACGATTACTCTAATGTCATCTATCCATCTACCTCGCGGGCGCCCCCTTGCCCTGTAGCCAGATCTACCAGCGTTGTAAGCCATCAGTGGAAGATGATGAGTTTGTATTCTCATGAGATGACCAAAAAAACGTATTTTCTGCCTGGAAATGTATTCGGCACAAGATGTAGTGCCGACCATACTTCGAATGTCGTCGTTCTACATTCTGTCTCTCCTGGTAACACCCATGACCTTCCTCAAACACTTCATTCCACACATCAAAATTCTGCTCTCCCGCACCTTGGACAGAGGCCATGTTTGGCACTGGTAGCACAGAGTCGGCATAAATATACTGTTTATCAGCTGTTGCTTTGTTGCCAAACTAATGCTCGGATGTCTAAGTAATGGGGACAGCTGATAAGTCACAGCAGTTGCTTTCTGCCACCTTGTCTCAATTTCCCTGTCGATCCTGCTGTCTGCCGAAAAAATACTGCCCAAATACTTGAACTCATGGACTCGTCGGAGAGCAATATCATTTAGACTTATCTTGAGTGGCCCAGGAGTTCTACTGATCATCGTAGTTTCTGTTTTGTTCTCGCTAATTCGCATTTTGTATTTAGCACAGACAGTCGCAAGTGTGTTTATGTGGTTTTGCAGTTTATTGTCATTGTCGTACAGCAAGCACTGACCCTCTGCAAAGAGAACTTCGTGTATTGAGTTCTGTTCTTAACTTAACTTAACTTAACTTAACGTCTTTATACTGGGTTAGAAGACCCTGCAGAGTCTGTATACAACCAGTTACATTTACACCACCTTGCTCTAAAAGCTATGCGCATCCAGTTTATTCTTAAATGCATTAACTGTCCCTGCCTCCACTACCTCCCCTGGCAATGCATTCCAAGCAGACACCACTCTCTGACTACTTCACATGTCTCAATTTGACTGGTCTCTGATGCGATCAAAGAGAACTTCGTGTATTGAGTTCTGTTCTACTTCACGTGTCTCAATTTGACTGGTCTCTGATGCGATTTATATGTGGTATATAAATTACCCACAGTAATCTACAAAACGTACTTCATATAACAATACATGGCTAGATTATAAATAATCGGCAGCCGATTAATCGGTATCAACCAATGAGGAAAGACAGATTAATCGGTCAAATTGCTTCTTATCCGTGCAACCCTACATGGATAGAGTCATCCACCACAAAACACCAGCAAATTCAGTACTTTGGTATTGACTGCGAAAGAACAAACACCTGATCAGATCTTGTTGTTTATTTCGAATGCCCACAACGAGAAGGTTTACTCTTTTCTACGCCCTGAATAGGACGTTAAGTGGCAGGCTACAGTAGCTTTCCTCATATCCCGAGCGTGCTGATGAAGGTATAACGGGGTCCTCCAGAGCTTTTTGTGCTATGCTTGACTTCATCTGCGTGTTGCTCACTACTACAGGGATCATGCCGATCCCTCACCTCGTTAGCCAGGCTACCATAAAAATAGCCCATTTCCAGGGAAGACTACGAGGAAGTCGAGGTGAGAGTCTTGGGCAGTATGTTGTTCCTGACCAGACGTTAGTTTTCCTTCCCTGACCAGACGTTAGTTTTCCTTCCCTGACCAGATGTTAGTTTTCCTTCCCTGATCAGACGTTAGTCTCCCTCCCCTGACCAGACGTTAGTCTCCCTCCCCTGACCAGACGTTAGTCTTCCTTCCCTAGCAGATCTAGCTAATCAACAACAACAATCATCATCATCAGGTTAGTCAGTCCAGAGACAGATGTTGAAGTCATCTGATCTTTCAATCCACTGTCCTTTGGAGATCCCTCTTCAGCTCAGTATGTTCCTGCACGCCTGTGTCCTGTACTTGTTTCTTGGAATACCCTCTTCTTGTTTGTCCCTGGATTTTGGTCTTCCCTTATTTTCCATAGTAGACCTCCCTGTCCCATATTGTAGCCAAGCCAAGACAATCTACCCTTCTGTATTCTTTTCATTAATTGTCCATGTTTTCCTACATCGTTACGCACTTGTTCGTTTGATCCTCTATCTGTCCGGCTCTCTCTGCATCCTGCGATAGAGCCACATCTCAAAAGCTTTACATTCTTTTTATATAGTGTCCATGTTTCAAAACCATACAGTGCTATGGCCAGATACGTGTGTTCGTTATTCTTTTACAAATCTCAATATTCGTGTTAACTGATGTTTCTGTTTTCATTGGATGCCTTTTTCGTTTGTTTTTTTGTTTGTTTTGTTTGTTGTTTTTTTGTAGTTTTTTGTTTGTTGTTGTTGTTTTTGTTGTTTTGTTTTTTTGTAGTTTTTGTTGTTGTTTTTGTTGTTGTTTTTGTTGTTTTTTTGTAGTTTTTTTTGTTGTTTTTGTTGTTGTTTTTGTTGTTGTTTTTTTGTAGTTTTTGTTTTTGTTTTTGTTGTTGTTTTTTTGTAGTTTTTGTTTGTTTTTGTTGTTGTTTTTGTTGTTGTTTTTGTTGTTTCTTGTTGTTTTTTGTGTGTGTTTTTGTTTTGTTTTTGTTGTTGTTTTTTGTTGTTGTTTTTTTGTAGTTTTGTTTTGTTTTTGTTGTTGTTTTTGTTGTTGTTGTTTTGTTGTTTTTGTTATTGTTTTTGTTGTTGTTTTTTTGTAGTTTTTGTTGTTTTTTTGTTGTTGTTTTTGTTGTTGTTGTTTTTTTGTAGTTTTGTTGTTGTTTTTTTGTAGTTTTGTTGTTGGTTTTGTTGTTGTTTTTGTTGTTTTGTTGTTGTTGTTTTTGTTGTTGTTTTTTTGTAGTTTTTTTGTAGTTTTTTGTGTTTTTTTGTTGTTGTTTTTGTTGTTGTTTTTTGTTGTTGTTGCTATTGCAGTCCAAGTTCTGATTGTAAAATAACTCACCAAAGTTAGCTCAAATTGTTGGACGTTTGGCACTTTGTTACAAATATTTTTGGCAGAAAAACAAGTGGTCATTCTCACAGACGCCCTCGCAGTATTAATGTCCCACAAGAACCAGCACAAAAATGAACTCGGTGCTCTGGCAGACTCGTTCGAACGCCTGTCCCAAAGCTTAAAAGAAAAAAGCACAGTCCAGTGGATACCAGCCCACTGCGACATTCCAGGCAACGAGGAGGCGGACAGACTCGCCAGAGAGGGAGGAATGCTGTAGCAGAGTGATACAGAAATCACATACGAGACAAAAGCATTCATCAGGACAACGTACAGTGCAAAATGGAAAAAAGACCACCCTGGCCACATAGAAAACGATGCCTGCCATCAACTCTCCAGGCGAGACCAGGTGATCTTTCTCCGGCTACGCACAGATCACAACAGACTTAGATGCCATCTGTTCAAGTTCAAGATTGGGACTACAGACCTTTGTGTCTGCGGCACAGCCCCCATGAAGGCAGAACATATTTTGCAGTCCTGTCCACCGTATACCGACAAAAGAAGTAGCATTTGGCAACAGCCAGTGTCCTTCCACGAGAAGCTGTACGGAAGTGCCCGAAGCCTCAAGTCGACTGCTGCCTTTGTTAGAGTCATTGAAGTTGAGGTCTGAAGATGAACGAGGAAGAAGAAGAAAATCTTTCTGGATCTTCAAATTATAAATGTTGCTTAATTTGATTACACACAAAAATACATAAGAAGAAACTATATTTATAAATTTATTATAGATTTATTAAGAAAATATGCATTCACATACCAGTATGAAAATAACCACCTTTTTAGTTTCATTGCTTGGTGACAGGTCAAGACACAGCTATGACTTAATTAAACATATTTACTTCTTTGGTTAAATGTAATCTAAGGTCAAGGTAATCCTATCATAACATACAATGCCGTTTGGGATGAAGTGTTAAAGATTTGATTGTGCAAAGTAATATATTTGTGACATAAGGTGACATATTCCCTCTGCAGATTTGACTTTACTAGTTCAAAATCAAGTACCCATTTACAACTGGGTAAATTAGAACATGCTGTGAATGGGAAACACATCTCCCCAGTTTTGTAGTTAGATGCAAGGATACGTGCCAATTTAAAAATAAATACATTTTATAAAGTTACCAGTTACCGGGGCCAGAAAGGAGAGAACACTGTAACCTACCAGCCATGGTGTAACAGAAGACTAGCCTTGTTCAGTTCACAGGAAGTGGTCAGCTACTGAAAACCTAAAAAACTACCAAAATCGACCTCTGAAATGTTTGTTTTGTGATTCAGTTTGTGTAATGTTTTTATGGCTCTACATGGTGGCTGTTTCAGTTGATGTTTAACTGCAATTTTATTTCCGATAGGTGAAAGTTACAATATTTGAAACTCGAATCGGTTTTGTGAGGAATAGTTGGGATTTTAACTCCATTACTAATGACTGTCATCTCCTCAGAATCATTCCAGATATTACTTTCGTCCATCAGAAGAACTTCAAATAATGAAGGTCTAGATTTATTGTCTAGTCCTGATGGACCCTTTCCAGCGTCAGACACAATGCAGGCCGAAAAAAAATCTTGCTTTGTTTAAATTCAAAGCAACCATGGAATGTTATGATTTGACAACGCTGTACGATACAAACTGGAAGAAAAAAATTATTATTTATCGTAATCTTCGCTTTGCTAACGGAAAGAAATCAGATTTGCAAAATTTAATGACGATTTTTATTTCGGCCGATTTTTATAGCCGTAGGAACACGGGAAGAGCCATGACGGCCGACAAATCGGCTGTTATGACAGTTGGAGGGTTAATAAAACTTTATATTAACATTTAAAATGATACATTAGGATAAATGATATCATGTTGTAAGGTGATCACCCTTACATCAGCTGTCCAAATCGAATATGGATATATCAGTTGTTAATGAAGATATATAAAGATACATATAAAGATCGTGTCACGAACGTAGAAATCCGTCAGAGAGTTGAAGACGCTATTGGTCCTTTTGAAGATCTGTTCACAGCTATCAAAAGACGAAAGATGGCCTGGTGCGGGCACGTCGCGAGGTCCAACGGAATTACCAACTCGATACTCTTTGGATCCGTACCGGGACAGAGAGGGCGAGGATGTCCAAGAAAGAGATGGGTGGACAACATCACTGAGTGGTCAGGCCTTCGTCCCGGTGAGATACGTCAGGCGGCGACAGACAGAGAGGGTTGGCGTGGGATTTTCATGTCTTCATGTGTGCCCCAACGACCGGATGGGTTACGGGATGAACTGAACTGAATGAAAATACCCCTTGATTGTTGATGCTCCCACTTCTGTGTTCGTTCTTAATCTCCCGCTACCAAGCCCTGAACAGGGCTTTGTAAGTAGCAGGATGTAGTCCGGAGAACGGAATTCATTGTGTCACATGTTTATAACTAGACTGCGATATTTTCACCTTCTGTCCGACACATCCGTCTTCGGTAACTTCCTTAATGTCATTTAACACTTGATAGTGAAGATCCCGTTAACAGGCCAGTGTGGCATATTAGGAATATGGTGTTGAGCCCTTAATTTTCTTGACCAATGGCATGGCTTTCGCAGATTATTCTGATACTCAATTTATGAGGCTGGGCAAACCCAGGAGCAGCTTTGCAATCTGAAAAATCGTGTACCAACTGAGGATTGAATCCAGATCGTTCGAGAAGCCACTGCACTAACGACTGCGCCATCTTAGTTTCTATTTAATGCTTCATACGAATATGTCATCTGTTTCATGAATCTCCTAGTCATCCCCTAGTCATCTTGTCCTTGACTTACCAATGGGGTGGGGCGGCACGAGACGAGAGAGTGAGGATAAAAAGTAGCGCAGGTAATCCTTACTAAAAATTGCGCTAGCAAATTTAATTATGCTATCATCGTCTACGATGGACGCCAGCCTTTGTCTTTATGAATACTTCATGTCATAGATAGTTTAATTATGTGTCTCACGATGTTTGGATTGAAATTTTATCTCAATTTGTTCAATATTGAAAAAATTAATTTAATTTAGAATAAAACTTTGAGGAACGGAATCTTCGGATTTTGACCGGAACCGAAAGACAAAAAATGGCAAAAACTAGTCTTCTTCATAATCTCATATCATGCTTTTTCTTGTTACGTCTACACGTGAAGTCTACGTCTACACATGAAGTCTACGTCTACACGTGAAGTCTACGTCTACACGTGAAGTCTACGTCTACACGTGAAGTCTACGTCTACACGTAAAGTCTACGTCTACACGTGAAGTCTACGTCTACACATGAAGTCTAGTTCCCTGGATAACGGTTGCTGTAGTGGAGAATTCTTCAGGGCTTCCAAACAGCTTTCTTTGGAGATTCATCTCATTGGACCAGTGCTCAGTACACAATTGGCTAGGAATTCTAGGAATCATGAATTGGGAATAACTGTCAATTCTAGGAATCATGAATTGGGAATAACTGTCAATTCTAGGAATCATGAATTGGGAATAACTGTCAATTCTAGGAATCATGAATTGGGAATAACTGTCAATTCTAGGAATCATGAATTGGGAATAACTGTCAATTCTAGGAATCATGAATTGGGAATAACTGTCAATTCTAGGAATCATTTATTGAGAATAACCGTCAATTCTAGAAAATAACGGAACACACAAACAAAAGGGAAGATAACTAGTGACGAACTGGCCCTAAGTTCAGTAAGTTGTCTCGATCAGCTTGGACCAAAAGTGGCTGCAGGTCATGGATACTTTTGCGACATTTCCAGTCAGTCTGTTGGATAAACATCAACAATTTGTAGGTTTAAACATCCATGAGGGCAAAATGAACGTTTCTGTTATTTTAGCTAATGGCTTGACTTCGTCACCAAGACCTGACTTGATCACCAAGACTTGACTTAGTTGCCAAGACTTGACTTAGTCACCAAGACTTGACTTAGTCACCAAGACTTGACTTAGTTGCCAAGACTTGACTTAGTTGCCAAGACTTGACTTAGTCACCTAGACTTGACTTAGTCACCAAGACTTGACTTAGTCACCAATACCTGAATTAGTCACAAAGGCTTGACTTAGTCACAAAGACTTGACTTAGTCATCAAGACGACTTAACCACCAAAACTTGACTTAACCGCCATGACTCAACTTACAGATTCTCCAGGGTGGAGTAGCCGGCCCATACCTAGACCTTGTAAGCCATCTCCAGGGTTGGGTAGTGGGCCCATGCCCAGCACTCGCAAGCCATCTCCAGGATGGGGTAGCCGGCCCATGCCCAGCCCTCGTAAGCCATCTCCAGGGTTGGGTAGTGGGCCCATGCCCAGCACTCACAAGCCATCTCCAGGAGGGGGTAGCCAGCCCATGCCCAGCCCTCGTAAGCCATCTCCAGCGTGGGGTAGCTGGCCCATGCCCAGCCCTCGTAAGCCATCTCCAGGGTGGGGTAGCCGGCCCATGCCCAGCCCTCGTAAGCCATCTCCAGCGTGGGGTAGCTGGCCCATGCCCAGCCCTCGTAAGCCATCTCCAGCGTGGGGTAGCCGACCCATGCCCAGCCCTCGTAAGCCATCTCCAGGGTGGGGTAGCCGGCCCATACCCAGCACTTGTAAGCCATCCTATTACTTTCAAACATAACAAAATAACGAATAATCAAATGTGTTTCCTATTCTCATTCACCGTGCTGTCATGGTGGAATGGACTGTACTGTGTTTTGCACCTAATGTCCTAGTGTAATCGACTGCAGTTATTATTTTTTTTAAATGGTCTACTAAATGAATTTCCGTCAAAGTCTTTGTGCATGACAAAGACAAGAATAGCACCACTGCCCAACAGAGAGCATGTCGTAAAAGACGACTGTGTGATTCGGCATAACACCGGCCATGGTTAGGTGGTTTGTTAAGAGCAGCATAGATGGCGCCTAACAGGCTGCGGGTCTACTTTGCTTTAGTGTTTGAGTTTATTTAAGATGGACTCGCACATCGGTTAACCACCCTCCACAGCACTTGTCTCAACGCAAAGGAGTAATAAGCTGCTCGAGCCTAGCCCACTAAGCAGTAAATCCTCCTCATGCCAGAGCTGGATCCTGCACAGGGGTATCCACCCCTGTAGAAGTACAGGTCGACTAAAAACTTCATGAAGCCAGTCACAAGTAAATTTGGGTTTGGAACCCCCACCCAGTTAAGAATGGTGAATATAAATGAGCAACAGCGGAGTACTTACCTCCCAGCAAGCCCGAAACAAGGGCAGCAATTCTGGGTAAAGAGTGGGCATCGGATGAACTGGATTTGCCCCGAGCTAGAACGGAGAAAAACAAATTCAGTGTACACAGATCCAAGTTTCATACTTTTAACAGATGATGTCAAAGTATCACTATTTCTGCCTGCATATATTTGGCAAGAAACATTTATTATCTCGGTAAAAACACAGCTATCACGAGGACAATTCAGTAACTAGGTCACAAATGGTTATTGAAAGGAAAATTAATTGAGATACGAACTTGAATACCATTAATTATTGCACCAACATCGTCCGTCATTTCTCAACATAATTTCCACCAACATGGATACACTTATCCCATAATTTCCACCAACATGGATACACTTATACCATCACTTTATCAGTGCAAGGACATGCCAGTTTGGTTCCTTTTGTGTTCGTCAGTCAGTTGTCTGGGTACCAACCGTGAGCACACTTTCTAAAAATTCAATGGATCATGCATTCTGCTGTATGCTAAACCACGTGAACACCCCATTACACTGTCCATCGTTACTCGCCTGTCAGCTTGAACCATCTCCCAAACCCACCACACAAATGCTTCCGTTGCAATTTGATCAGGCCTACCAGGTCGGGTTTCCTCAGCAAATTGTTAGCATCCTTGAGTACATTTATCGACCCAGTTATACACGCTTTACGCAACAAACACTTCTCCCAGTAGACAGAAATCATTTCATTTTTGAATATCCTTTTGGGATCAGAGAAAGCACATGTGGCCATCACCAGTGGCAACACTAGACAAGCTCTATGGCAGTATCAACAGCCTCAGGATGACCGCTGCTTTTTTCGAAAAAAAATAAAGGTTGACGTCTGACAGCTTACGAAGAAGAAGAAGAAGAAGAAGAATCAGTTTTGTGAGGAATAGTTGGGATTTTAATTCCATTACTAATGACTGTCATCTCCTCAGAATCATTGCAGATATTACTTTCGTCCATCAGAAGAACTTCAAATAATGAAGGTCTAGATTTATTATCTAGTCCTGATGGACCCTTTCCAGCATCAGACACAATGCAGGCCGAAAAAATACAGGTTGACGTCTGACAGCGTACGAAGAAGAAGAAGAAGAAGAATATCCTTTTGCAAAAAACAAAAAAAAAAGTTCTTTGATTGTACCCTCTTTGAGCATGGATACCAGCATGTATACTGAGCTGCGCATGTGCATGCGACACCTAGCATCTCCTACCTACAGTAACCACAAAACTGGATGTTGCTGTCACCTTACAACAACTTCAGAAACTACCAACTACATTTTTCAGCTATTTCATATTAGTTTGTGATCTACTTACTGACTTACACTCGCATTAACTTGTGAAAAACGTCTTGTGACCAAACAGATAGCAGTTATTAGCATACGACCTTCCCGTTTCAAAAATTCAAACACAAACAAGTTTGGAGAGTGAGCCGAGTCACTTCCTGTTTTTACACACCGATTCTCTTTCTCACATCTATTAATAGTGGCTAGGGGTGTCCAGGATTTTTATCGCAAATACTCCATACTGTTTAATTATGTTGTTGCCAGCTAAGTCAAACATGGCAACTTTTATATTTCACTGATGTTAGCGCACTTGTAATGAAAAGTAGAAATAATTTAAAATATTAATTATGTCAAATAAATGTCAAAATCTGAAGTAGTGGTCTCGAGGTAAGACGTCCGCATCAGGTTCTGGAGGGAGCAGCTTTAAATCACGAACAGGATTTATTCACATGGACTTTGTGGTAATTCCGCAAATCTCTGGTAGTAGAGATCAGACACCCATGTGCAATGTAGCACACATTAAAAATCCCTCTGCAGTTGGAAATAAAAGAGAGTAGGCAAGATTCAGAGATAGAAGATTCACAAGATAGAAGATTCACAAGATTCAGAGATAGAAGATTCACAAGATAGAAGATTCACAAGATTCAGAGATAGAAGATTCACAGATAGAAGATTCACAAGATTCAGAGATAGAAGATTCACAAGATTCAGAGATAGAAGATTCACAAGATAGAAGATTCACAAGATTCAGAGATAGAAGATTCACAAGATAGAAGATTCACAAGATTCAGAGATAGAAGATTCACAAGATTCAGAGATAGAAGATTCACAAGATTCAGAGATAGAAGATTCAGAGATAGAAGATTCACAAGATTCAGAGATAGAAGATTCACAAGATTCAGAGATAGAAGATTCACAGATAGAAGATTCACAAGATTCAGAGATAGAAGATTCACAAGATTCAGAGATAGAAGTTTCACAAGATTCAGAGATAGAAGATTCAGAGATAGAAGATTCACAAGATTCAGAGATAGAAAATTCACAAGATTCAGAGATAGAAGATTCACAGATAGAAGATTCACAAGATTCAGAGATAGAAGATTCACAGATAGAAGATTCACAAGATTCAGAGATACTTCTTCTTCTTCTTCTGCGTACACAGTCAGACAGTAACCATTATTTTTTCGAAAAAAGCAGCGGTCATCCTGAGACTCTCGCCACTACCATACAGCTTGTCTTGCAGTTCCACTGGCAATGGCCACATCTGCTCTCTCTGATCCTCGTATGTCGGGCAGTTCTGCAGCAGATGTTCAGTGGTCATTTTACCAGTACCGCACGGGCATTCGTCGGTACACCCTATCTTCAGTTTGTTGAATAGGTGGTACCTCAGTCTGTTGTGGCCAGTGCGAAGTCTGAAGACAACGACCTGCTCTCTTCGGTTCAACTGGTAATAGGCATCGTTTTTGGTGTAACCAGTATGTTCGGTTTCCCATTTGGACATGTATCTGGCTTTGATAAGCCGTTTTGACTCTTCGTACGTCATACTGGTATCTGTTTGTGGTAGTCTTGCACCTTCTTTTGCCAGTCTATCGGCCTCCTCGTTTCCTTGGATGTTGCAGTGTGACGGAACCCACTGTATCACCACCCTTTTTGGTGCGGACTGCTGGCACAGTTTGCAGAGTGCTGCTCTTAAGTCATTAAGCTCAGTGTTCTTCTGGCTTTTTAGCGCTGTGACTACTTCGAGAGCATCTGTCAGCAAGACTATATGGCTCTCATTTTCACTGTGTGTTGCCATTTCTTCCACTGCCGCCCTCAGTGCCTCTGCCTCTGCTCTGAAATTGCTTGTGTACTTACCAGTAGCGAATGACAGTGTTATATTTGTGCCATTTGGTAGGTTCAGGAATGCTCCTGCCCCTCCGTTCTGTGTAGTGTTTGTTACAGAACCGTCGGTGTATGCATGGGTCCAGTCCATGCTTGGGTAGCTTTTCGTTATGAAGCTTAGGGTAGTGTCTCTCCTTTCTTTCTCACTCTGGCAGTTTTTGTTTGCAATACCTGGTATATTTTCCACCACCTCTGGAAATATATCCTGCCTCCAAGTAGGTTTTCGTACAGTAGTGATGGGTTTTGGTGTTGTTAGTGCGTTTGTGGGATCTTCGTGCATCTTTGCTTTGGCTATTTCTGCAAAGTTTCTCCGCTTCAGTTTCCCATTTCCCAGATTGTTTAGTCTCTGGTACATTGGATGGTCCGTCAGTCTTCGGAGTTTCTCTGACTGCAGCTGGGCTCTGCAGTCTCTTCTATCGGTCATGGATTGCAGTCTTGTAATCTTTTCAAGTTCTACAATTGGCGTTGACTTCATGCCACCTGTTATGATTCTCATGGCTTGGTTTTGAAGTTTGTTAACTTTATCGAAGTTCGCCTTCGCTGCTGTTGTCCATGCCGCAATGCCATACTCGAGAACTGGTCTCACTCTTCCAGTGTACAGTTTCTTTAGTATGCTTTCGTCTGCTCCCCAGCTTGTGCCAGCAAGTTTCCTCATGATCGCCATTCTTTCTCTGGCTTTCATTCGGTTTCTCTCAATCTGACTTTTCCATGTCATGCGCCGATCAAATGTGACTCCCAGATAGGTTGGGTTGTCGTTTGGCTGCAGGATTTTGCCGTTTAGGCTTAATTTGGTACTTTGGGGTTTTAATGAGAGCGAGAATATTGTGCACGTGGTTTTCTCCTCGTTTATTTTTACCAGCCATGAGTTCGCCCACTCTTCCAGCGATGTTAGGGCCGTTTGCATCCGATTTCTTGCTATGGTGAGATTCTTTTCAGAGGTCCACATAGCCAGATCGTCTGCAAACATTGAGCTATGGACTCTTCTTGGTATATTCTCTGTAATATCGTTTATATATACCAGAAAGAGTGTGGGTGACAGTACTCCCCCTTGGGGTACTCCCTGCTCGAGTGTCACCTTTTTGCTCATCTGCCCTTGTACTTGGACTCTGGCCGTTCTTTGTTTGAGGTAGTGGTTGATCCACTTGTACATCTTCCCACATACATCACTTCTTCTCAGCTTGACTCTAAGTCCGTCCTTCCAGACTTTGTCAAATGCCTTTTCCAGATCCACCCAGACCGCTACTGTGTGCTTCTGTGCCTGGTAGGCATCTTCTATCTCCTGGGCTATGAGGATGACCTGGTCCTCAGTGGATCTGTGCTGTCTAAAGCCGGCTTGCTGTGGGATTAGAATTCGTTTTTCTTCCAGATGCCACATCAGTCTGGTGTTTATCATCCGTTCCATCAGCTTGCCGACACAGCTCAGTAGGCTTATGGGCCTGTATCCATTCGGATCTGTTTTATCTTTTCCTGTTTTTGGTACTGGTACCAGTATTGCATCCTTCCATGCCTGGGGTACAATACCCCTTTTCCAGCTTTGGTTCAGGACTGATAGTAGTTTTTTCTTCGCTGTTTGGCCCAGCCCCATCAGCATTTCGTTTGTTATCCCGTCTTTTCCGGGAGATTTCCTTTTCTTTAGTGTTCTCATAGCCTCTTCCATTTCACGCATGGTTAGTTTGGCCATCATGTGCTCTTCAGGAGCCGTATTTATGTTTTCGTGTCGCTTTAGCTCTTCGCTAATGTCTGTATGCTTATCTGCAGGGACCTCGATGTGGTTTGCTCTGGCATAGTGATCGACAAAGGCGTTTGCGGCTTTCTTACCTGTGATCAAGTTCTCGCCCTGCTTGATAGTAATTTGTTTATTTGACGGGGTTTCGTCGTTCATGGCTCTGACTAGCTTCCATAGCTTGTTCCCTTCTTTGTCCAGGTTTAAACTTTCCGTTTTGTTTTTCCAACTTTCTCTTGCTGTTTGCTTGAGAGTGTGTTTGTACTTCGCCGTGGCGGCTTTGAGGGCGATGTTCGCCTCCATGGATTTTTCACGTTCTGCCACGTTCCTAGCATTTTTTACTGCATCTTCCACTTTCTGTAACTCATCATTCCAGTAGGGCTTATAGTTTTTCCTAGCTCCTCTTGGGATGGTTTCAGTGGCGGCTTGCATTATTGCCTTGCTTAGGCTCTCTACCATGGGCTTCATTTTGGTGTTTCGTGTGTTGATGGTTTCACACAGCCCATCTGTCAGGATTGCAAATCTGTCCCAGTCGGCTCGTTTGTAATTCCAACGTGGGAGCGGTTTTGTTTCCTGTGGGCCTACTTCCATGTCAATGGTTAGCCTGATCGGCCTGTGGTCGCTACCTGCCAGTTGGTTTAGCACCTGGCGGTCTATTTTATAGTGTATGTCCTGTGTGGAGAAGGCCAAATCTGGAGTCGAGGTGGTATGCCATGTTCTTGAATAGAAGCTAGGGCTATCCTCCGGCCTATTGATTAGGGAGAGATTTGCATCTATCTCCCAATCTTCCACTTCGTCACCTCTGCTGTCTGTGTCAGAGTAGCCCCATCTCTCCGAGTGGCTGTTGAAATCTCCAACTACTATGCAGTTGGAGTCTCTGACCTCCATGCTCGAGAGCGATAGGTCTCTGTTTGGTGGTCCGTACAGATTGAAAATGCGGAGCTTCGTCTCTTGAGCCATTATGTCAACTCCTACAATTTCTGCTTGTCCGGTGTGATTGACAGGTACCGCGCTACTCGGTATGCTGTTTCTGGTCAGTATCAGGACCCCTCCTTTGTGGCCTTCTCTATCTAGACGGAAGGTCTGGTATCCTCTGATTGAGAATTTATGGATACTGTTGAGGTGCGTTTCCTGGATACATGCCACGTCAATCTTACCTTCATGCAGGTGGTGTGTAAGGGAGAGTTTTTTGTTAATGACTCCCTCCGCATTCCACTGTAATATTCTGAGGGTCTTGAAGTTTTGGCCAATAGACGTTACTTTCAGAGATACAAGATTCACAGATAGAAGATTCACAAAATTCACAGATACAAGATTCACAGATAGAAGATTCACAAGATTCAGAGATGCAAGATTCACAGATAGAAGATTCACAAGATTCAGAGATACAAGATTCACAGATAGAAGATTCACAAGATTCAGAGATACAAGATTCACAGATAGAAGATTCACAAGATTCAGAGATACAAGATTCAGAGATAGAAGATTCACAAGATTCACAGATACAAGATTCACAGATAGAAGATTCACAAGATTCAGATAGTGATTACAGTGATGGGAAGTCCAGTAGAAAGAAATCAGGACAATGTGGCTCCGGTGGTGGTTGCATCCAGCCAGCGACTATCGTTACATTTATTGTGCTTCTCGGAAGACAAGAAAACGGAGTAGCTATTACTGCACAGTGGACAGGCACACAAGCTTCATCTGTGTGCTTCTTCCTTCTTCTTCTGCGTTCGTTCTCAATCTCCCGCTACCAAGTCCTGAACAGGGCTTTGCAAGTAGCAGGATGTAGTCCGGAGAACGGAATGTGTTGTGTCACTAGTTTACAGTTTGACTGCGATATTTGCACCTTTCGGTCCGACACATCCATCTTCGGCAGATCTGTGTGCTAAATCATGTGTTAGACAGTACCCCACCTCATAACTTTAGCTGTGCACACAATAAACTTGTAAATAATGACGATGTGACTTGACCTACATTTTTTCATATTTGATATTGATTCTGAAGTCATTGAGAAAAATGTACCTAGTTTCATTATTGACAGACATAAATGCATCAAATAAACTGTGTTGTGAAGAACTGCGGATACTTTGTGTAAAACTGCCAGAAAAATAGATATTAACAATTCAAACCATGGACTAATTTAGGTGAGTTAAGGTATTTTGAATATTAAATTGTCTGCCCGTGAACATTTTTTATTTTTTACAACATTTTTATTTCTTCAAATAATCAAATATGAACAATTTACAAATATTTTCATTTTTTGCAACTATTCTCCTTTGCAATGATATATCTTCTTCTTCTTCATCGTACGCTGTTTACAGCGATATTTACGTTGCACTGTTTTAATTTGTTAGCCAGTGGCTCAGTGCATCCGATTTCAACAGGCGTTTCTGTAGGGTTGTCCTCCTTAGCCTTTGGCTGTCCCCAGCCTAACTGCAAGGCAGCAGTTGCAATGATATATAATATATTCTATATTTAACTTTACTATGGTGTGAAGAAGTACAATCAAACAGGCATAGGGGGTCATTTTTTCTAAAACTCAAATTTATTTGGTCAAACCTAAAAAAAGCCAAGTCCTTCCGCCAAAGACGGATGTGTTGGACCGAAAGGTGCAAATATCGCAGTCAAGCTGTAAACTAGTGACACAACGCATTCTGTTCTCCGGACTACATCCTGCTACTTGCGAAGCCCTGTTACGGGCTTGGTAGTGGGAGATTGAGAACGACGCAGAAGAAGAAGCCAAGTCCTAAAAGAGTTAACGCCCAATGCCCAGGCAAGATTCTAAATTATGTTAAAAATCTACCCAATGCATTACAGGATCCTCGCCGATGCTACGGAGTTCCATCCATTGTGCTGAGATTCTCCCAAAATATAGAGAAGAGCAGAGGACTTATGGGTTAAACTGTGTGCAATGACGTTGATTCTCCGACTGAACTAAACTAAACTGCTCCATTTTCAGTTTGTTGTCGGCTAGACTTGTGGAAAATCTGCCAGAT
This sequence comes from Ariolimax columbianus, assembly GCA_036924085.1. Classification (NCBI taxonomy): domain Eukaryota; kingdom Metazoa; phylum Mollusca; class Gastropoda; order Stylommatophora; family Arionidae; genus Ariolimax; species Ariolimax columbianus. Next base: position 1,360,660 of record JAVGWX010000023.1, read on the forward strand.
ATGGCCTAAAATTGGCTAAACTGGCAATACTTAGTATCGTTGGGTACACATAAATACAGGAGAAAGTCAAGAAACAATTATTTTTTAAAACATGTTTATCAAACAAACTTACCATCTCATTCATATTTAAATCTGGAAGGTGGCGGTATTCATGCCAGACCATTTTTCCTGTGACTAGCTCGTTCAATAGACACCCCAAACCCCAGACATCGCTGGCTAGCTCAACCTTGTCGTCCTCTCTCAGCTGTGGGAGAGAAGTATTAGTTAGACCTAGATTGGAGTACTGTGTACAGGTGTGGAGTACTGTGTAGAGGTGTGGAGTCCTTATCGTAGAGGGGACATAAACATGCTGGACAGGATACAAATAAGAGTGACAAAACTGATAGTGGGGATTAGAGAAATACTCAGAAAAACTGACAGAGAGTGTGTAGAAAAGAGAGGAATTTGAGGTGACTTTATAAAGGTTTATTAGTAAAAGTAAAGTAAAGTAATCCATAGCATTACTGCTGTAGGGTTGTGAGGTGTTAGCGATCCATATTTCACAAGGCTCGGCTATTTGATGGCGGTAGCCATCTCCTCTCCCTCGCCGCTTTTACTTCCCAGACTGGACCGGTACCCATTTTAAGACTGGGTTGACCTGGGAGCCGTTGTGGTCTGAAAAAACATTACCGCCTCAACTGGGGAATGAACCCAGGACCACTCAGATGTGAAGCCAGCGCGCTAACCACTGCGCTACGCAGCTCGATTTATAAGATAATCAAGGAAAAAGATAAATTAGACTATAACAAGGGGGATGGCGTGGGCTAGTAGTTAAGTGACACGGCTCACAACTGAAGGTGCTGGGTTCGCTCCCCAATCACAGCACTGGCTGTTTACCCGTTACCAGTATAAAGATGTTAAGTTAAGCAGAGATAAGTGATTGTCAGATAACAGTTCAGTGTTAGGTCACCGTGGTTGTCAATTCCCTACTCATTTCATGCATGCGATGATGATGTCCGTACATGGTAATCGATGAGGACCACTTCGTCAGCATTCCCGGTTCACATGAGTTCGGAGATGGCTAAATAAGCCTGTCCAAGCCCTGAATTATCTGCTGCACTTAGTACAAGGAAATAGGACAGCCCTTTCTACCTGACCAGTGGATTTTTTGCACATGATCCATGAGCGTACGAATGTTCCATACACCAAATATGAAAGGCACTTTCATTCTGCGCTTCACAGTAGACAGTGGTGTAACGAATGCGAAATTAAAACAAAGTGATTTGCCGGTGAATTTTATAGAAGTGAAGGAGAGTTGCGCATGTCAGCCTCATCCCCTCGTCCTCAACTACCCTCATTCAGTGGCAAGACATGATCAAGATCACTAATGTAAAACTGTTGGAAAGAACCAGACATATATTAGTGAAACGTGTCTGAGGAGAAAGAGCTGGCATTGGATAGGAAATACGAGGCGTGTTCAAATGAGACCAGACCTAACTGTGCCAAGTGAACATAGGCACCCTGTGTCATATTTCCACGGCCCAATGCTTACGGTTGAATTTCACAAGAAAGGCGTCCTGTTTGTTTACAGTGCTGGTTTTGGTGTGGCTAGGAAATGTACACACGGGCCCATAATGGACCAACACATCACCTTGGAGAGATTACGCCCTGCCCAGTTAGCAACATCTCCATGACATATCGTTCACACAGTGAGCGATATTGTAAGGCACTCGCCTCTCAAAGCGATGAACGAAAACGTTGGGCGATCGAATCCCCCTAGTGTCAAGCGGCCCCTGGTCTCAAGAGAGGTGAGGCCAGAGTGGCTGAATCCTGAGTTACCTTCAATCTTGCCACTGGTCCAAGATAGATCGATGACCGCTAGGATCAAGATGCTGAGCAGCACATGAGCTGCAGTGGTTAGCGACCCAAAGCTGACTGCTAGCGTCAGGGCCAGCGAACCATAGCTGCCAAGACCCTTCTACACCTCCACGCGGTGATCTTGGATAACAGGCTGCAGCAGGGCAGACTGGCTAAGGAGAAGGGATTGAAGAGGGAATGTTAACCCGGTACTAAAAAAAATGCTTGCTGAAGTCAGATGTGTTGGACCGAAAGGTGCAAATATCACAGCCAAGCTGTAAACTACGAGACAACGCATTCCGTTCTCTGGACTACATTCTGCTACTTAGGCCCTTTCAGGGTTTGGTTGTGAGAGATTGAGAACGAACGAAGAAGAAGAAGATCGATGACCAGTGTAGTTTCTTCCTCGCCAGAATCCAAACACAGCACAAGTCACATCACTAAGACAATCCCGTTTGATGACGTCGCCGTCATCGCTAACTAACTAACTAACTAACTAACTAATAAACTACCATAACCCAGATGTTTAAAAAGATCAACAAACCACAATTGATTGCATACCTCTGGTGTGATTATAGAGGGCGGCAAGGCCAGGTACAGCATCCCACCGTCGTAGCTATCCAACATGGCAGAACATGAGAAGTTACATATCTTCACACAAAACTCTGCTCCAGACCCATTTGCCACCAGGATGTTCTTACCTGTTACAGGAGACAGAAAATCTCAACTGAATAACAGGTATGCCAGCAAAACTCAGGTAAAACTGAATAGCAGGTATGCCAGCAAAACTCAGGTAAAACTGGATTGCAGGTACGCCAGCAAAACACACAAACACCCCTCTCCCTCCACGATGTACCACCCAGTTTTTTCATCACTGAGAGTCTTTTTACGGCCCTTGTCTCGATTTTATCTGTATTTGACTTCCGTGTAAAGTAACCCATAGCATTACTGCAGTAGGGGTGTGAGATGTTAGCGATCTCACATTTCAAAGGCTCGGCTATATGAGGGCGGTAGCCATCTCCTCCCCCTCGCCGCTTTTACTTCCCGGACTGAACCGGTACCCATTTAAGGCAGGGTTGACCCGGGAGCCGTTGCGGTCTGAAAAAACATTACCGCCTCAACTGGGGAATGAACCCAGGACCACTCAGATGCGAAGCCAGTGCGCTAACCACTGCGCTACGCGGCTCCAGGTAAGTCTCGAGTCAAATGTGACTCCAAGGAATGTGGGTGTGTCCAACCGGGGTATTTGTTGGTTTTCTATCTTTATTGTAATTGTTTCTTTTTTGGAGGAGTGTGAAAAGAGAGTGGAGGAGGTTTTGGTGTGGCCTATTTTCAGTCCCCACTCTTTTGTCCAGTTCTCCACTGTCTTCTGGAGCAAGTATGAGGCTATTGTGTCTGACACTGCAATCTGCACTTAAATAGATTAAAGTGAGGAAAATGTTTGCTGTTGCCAACGCTTCACTTTCTCATGTAGAGCTACCTTGGCTCAGTGGCAAGACGTGGTTGAGAAGACTCGAGGTAGCACAGGATGAAGATCTTTTCTTTGGGTTTACTCCTGAAGCCTTTAACAAGGTTCTACGGGAATATATAAATATATATATACACACACTGTGACCCAAAAATTGTAAAACAATGGGAAAATTAATACTTTTAACAACCAACAAAAACTGCTACTATCACAACGTATGTTCTAAATAAATATTGCCAGTTTGGACAGTAACTGCAACCACAGAGAGCATATTAGTGAATAAAGTTACATTTTCTTAAATAGTAATAATTCTCTTAATGTTTTCCTAGTGTACGTGCGTACATGCCGAGACTCTTGCCCCACCTTAGATCAGGAATTTGGCTTTAACCCACGAAGTCTTCGGAAACCAGAAAAAAAGCTTCCTTTAACACGCTGCCATAATTTTTTGAAAATTGTTAGCAACTTTAAATATCGCTATTACTATGGTAGTTGACTTTCACAAATTGTAACTGTTCTGTTTGTTGGTCAATAAATATGATTTTTTGTGTGTGTTCAGACATAAATGAATAAAGACGTTGTTGATGTTATTGTTTTTGTTGTGTGTTTGTTAGTTTCTTAGATACAAGAAGAGAAATGTGACATTTATTGAAAAAATAAAAATATTTGGACTTTCCCGGCTAGACCTAGTCGTCCCTTTCGATAGAAAACCATGGAAACCACAACAAAGTATCGATACTGTGTTTATAATATCGGCACAACTGTTAGTTTCCAATTCAAATGTAGTCATTAGATATAAACAAATAAAATAAATAGATCTACCCGATAAAGATCTTTCCCAATAATCTACTTCGCCTTCCCCCAAAAAGTCGGGCAGCTTCAATCGGCGAAATAAGAAAATAAATCGTTCCAAAGCCATTTGTAATCTAACATAGGATACTTTTACCGGCAAAAAGCCTGTAGAGATGGACGTGGCGTATTCTGCAGTAAAAAAATGGCTATTGGTAGGGTCTCCGTACTTAGTCAAACAAAATTGTACAAGATTATTTTTTTTAGAGTGAGTTAAGTTTTGACTGTGGCAGTCGGTCTTCGAAGTGCTAAAGGTTTTAATATCTCTTTCCCTCAACCCATCAAACTCTTTCATTCTCAGCTTGTTGATCTCTTCCCCCCCCCCACCTTTTTCTGTCTATTATTAAACAACCCCCCCCCCCCCCCCCCCCCCCCCAATAAGTTTCGTGACAGATGTGGACTACAGTAGGTTGCCATTTCTTTCTGTAAGTGGAGGAGCGATCGCACCAGAAAAAAACCAGTGTCTGCCAAATTGGACACGGCGGGATTTAAACCCAGTGTGTTGGGATAGGGAAAATTACATCTGCCAAATTGGACACAGCAAGATTCAAACCCAGTTTGTTGGGATTGTGAAACGGACGTTTCAACCCTGACTCACATAAATATATATATAGAAAGATGAGAGAAATGTGTTCTTACAAATCCAGTACAGGTAAGCAATTCCCAAGTCCTGCAGATGACTGGTTGCGGACAATAACTGCCTCATTATACTTAAGATGGCGGCAAAACCCAGCTGTTGGCACGGCAAACCTCCCAGACAGTCGTGGAGGGATAAATCTGCAACAGATGAAGAGATAAGTGAAATTTCTCACAGCTTGGTAACTCTGGAATAATTAGGGCAGACAGCTAGTAAATCTAATGACACATAATTATAATCGTACAAAAGCAAAGGCAAAGGCCGCCGTCAATCGTAGACGATGATAGCATAATTTATTTTGCTAGAACTATTTTTAGTAAGGATTAACTGCGCTACTTTTTATCCTCACTCTCTCGTCTCGAGCCGCCCGACCCCAGTGGCAAGTCAAAGACAAGACGACTACAAGGTGCAGAGGACTCCGCATCAAGCACCCGTGAAACAGACGGCAGAGACCGGAGTCGAACCCACACCACCTGATCACGAGGCTGACGGCTTAATCACTTCGCCACAGAATCCCCTATAATAATAATAATCGTACTTATTTGAGGGATATCATCATCATCGTCCAGTAGACGATCATGGACCCCCACTTTGTCTTATCACGTTCCGTCATTGATTGCCTTCCATGCCATTTCTTCAAATATTCTAATTTTTGTCTCTTTACCTCTCAATCCCTGCGATTCTGCCACTTATCACTGTGTGTTCGAACCCGCCTCTTCTCATAACATGTCCAAAAAGGGATGACTGACTTGTCCTGATTTTTGCCATAAGCTGTCTTTGCGTCTTTGCTCCCTCAAGAGCTACGTTATTAGCTTTCTTTACAGTTTGTGGAATTCTTAATAGTCTTCTGTAAAACCACATTTCCATCGCCTTCAATGATCCTTATACATGTCAGCTGATTGTCCATGACTCACTGCCGTATGTCAGTACTGGTTTCACATAGCATCCAAGATCTTTCTTCCAGCGATAATGTTTCGTTGCATAAGATTCCCCTCTTCCTCTCGAAAAATATTTATGCCTTGAATATTCTCTTCCCGCGACCCAGTCTTCCTAGATGGAGAGAGAGACTCAACGACATGAGTACATCTACCTTGGACGCCTGCTCAACATGGAGAACGACTTAAGTCCAGAGTTGACAAGATGGCGTCACGCTGCATTCTTTTTAATAAAGCCGTTACTGGACAACATCCCCGATTAGAACCTGCACACCCATCTATTCTTCTTCTTCTTCTTCTTCATCGTACGCAGTCAGCCGTCAACCTTTATTTTTTCGAAAAAAGCAGCGGTCATCCTGAGGCTGTCGACACTGCCATAGAGCTTGTCTAGTGTTGCCACTGGTGATTGCCACATCTGCTCTCTCTGATCCTCGTAAGTCGGGCAGTTTTGCAGCAAATGCTCAGCGGTCATTTTCCCGGTACCACACGAGCATTCGTCAGTGCCACCTATCTTCAGTTTGTTGAACAACAACTCTCTATTCAACTTCACAGTAATACCTGCAATATGCTATGTGGCGGAAACATGGACACTTACGAAGGAGATGGAGCCCAAACTCAGAGTGACCCAAGCCTTCCTAGAGTAACGCATGGTTCGATCTCGCGCTTCATAGCCAGCGCAATGAAGGTCTTCACAACTCGGACATACATAAATTACTCCTGATGGAAGATGCAGTTATTTAGGCAGACAAAATGAAACATCGCTGAGGAGGCCTCTTACTGCAAAGAGTGGACGATCATTGGATCACAGCAACAGCAATATGGTACCCCAGGGACAAGAAACGACCACAGGGACGACCACTAACACGTTGGTCCGACTTCCTTGCATCCCGCAACAACCTTCACGATGCTACAGATGGGCGACTCATTGTCCACTGGCCCACCATGGCCCAAAACAGAGACTGTTGGAAGAGAAGTTGGGACCCACAACGGTGTAACCCCCGCTGAAGAACGGGTCGTCCAATAATCCAGTATTCTGTTCTTTATTTCATAAATGCATCTCTCATCTGAACTGATTGACTAAACAGACTCGGAATTGGTGCATCGCCATGCAGGAGGAACATCAAGAGATGGGGATACACCGATGATCTTCTTCTGTGTTCGTTCTTAATCTTCCGCTACCAAGCCCTGAACAGGGTTTTACAAGTAGCAGGAAGTAGTCCAGAGAACGGATTGCGTTGTGTCGCTAGTTTATAGCTTGACTGCGATATTTGCACCTTTCGGTCCAACACATCCATCTTCGGCATGCACAGATGATAATAACTAAACTTAACTTTTTTATACTGGTTTACAAAACTCTGCAGAGTCTGTATACAACCAGTATTTTTTACTTTACTTGATCTAAAAATTATGCACATCCAATCTTTTCTTGAATGCATTAATTGACCCTGTCTCAACTATTTCCTGTGGCAAAGCCTTCCAAGCATTCACCACTCTCTGACAACAAAAATAATTCCCAGTATCTAATCTAGACCTTTCTTTAATTAATTTGGTGCAATATAGGACCCAGATGATCTGCCCCGACCTCCAGGAAACATGCAACAGCTGCGGCATGCTGGCAGCAAATGACAAGGGTAATCCATGTCACTAAATATTGGATGTATTCTGCATGACCTGGTGCTTAGGCAGGGAAAGTAGGTCAGTATCAGATAGATAAAATGTTAGATAAAGGGGAGCCAGTGGATGTTAATTATTCTGATTTTGCTAAGGCCTTTGATAGAGTACCTCATCAAAGATTATTTCGAACGTTAAAATCACATGGAATAGGTGGGGAAGTTGCCAAATGGATTGAAAATTGGTTAACGGGAAGAAGGCAGAGAGTGGGCATAAATAAGGAGTACTCTGAGTGGTGTGAAGTGAAAAGTGGAGTGCCACAGGGCTCGGTTTTGGGACCAATTTTGTTCTTGATATATATAAATGATTTGGACATTGATATGAGATCCATGATTGCAAAATTTGCTGATGACACAAAACTATGCAGTAGTGTCTCATCTAAAGCGGAAGTGGATATATTGATGTCGGATTTAGATAAAATTCGAGAATGGTCTGTAAGCTGGCAAATGGAGTTTAATGTAGATAAATGTACAATCATCCACATGGGTAGATCCAATATGGAACATAATTACAGAATGGGAGAAAACAATATTAGAAAGATAGATAAGGAAAGGGACCTAGGGGTTATAATAGATCATACAGGTAAGGTGAGTGAGCAAGTTAAGGTAGCAGTGAAAAAGGCAAATGCAATGTTAGGTATGATAAAAAGAAATATTAAACATAAGAGCAAGGAAGTGATAGTCAAACTTTATAAACCATTAGTTAGACCTAGATTGGAGTACTGTGTACAGGTGTGGAGTACTGTGTACAGGTGTGAAGTCCTTATCGTAGAGGGGATATAAACATGCTGGAAAGGATACAAAAATGAACAACAGCTGATAGTGGGATTCCAGAATTACAGTTATGAGAAACGACTCAGAAAAACCGGCCTACAGTGTCTAGAAGAGAGAAGAATTCGTGGTGACTTAATACAGGTTTATAAGATGATCAGAGGAACGGATAAATTAGACTATAACAAGTTTTTTCAAAATACAACCACCTTCAAGATCAAGAGGGCATAGCTACAAATTAACTAAAGAAAGGTCCAGGTTAGATATTAGAAAATATTTTTTAGTCAGAGAGTGGTGAATGCTTGGAATGCATTGTCACATGAAGTAGTGGAGGCAGGGACAATTAATGCATTCAAGAATAGATTGGATGCACATACCTTTTAGAGCAAGGAAATGTAAATGAAACTGGTTGTATACAGACTCTGCATAGTCTTCGAAACCAGTATAAGGACGTTAAGTGAAGTATCAGATTTGATGTGGCTGCACAAGTATTGAAATGAGTGTAGTTGTGTTACTTTCGTCTCGTTTGTGCTTACTTTCGTCTCGTTTGTGCTTACTTTCGTCTCGTTTGTGCTTACTTTCGTCTCGTTTGTGCTTACTTTCGTCTCGTTTGTGCTTACTTTCGTCTCGTTTGTGCTTACTTTCGTCTCGTTTGTGCTTACTTTCGTCTCGTTTGTGCTTACTTTCGTCTCGTTTGTGCTTACTTTCGTCTCGTTTGTGCTTACTTTCGTCTCGTTTGTGCTTACTTTCGTCTCGTTTGTGCTTACTTTCGTCTCGTTTGTGCTTACTTTCGTCTCGTTTGTGCTTACTTTCAAACTGCGAACAGACTAGCAGGTGGTTCTCAAAGCTAGTAACCCACAACACCGAGGCTATTGACCCGTGTTTGACCTCTCTCAATCTGGTGTACAAGTTCCAGCGATTTTGGTCACTTGTTGTTGATATCTGTCAGAAATATGTTTCAATATTTAAACTGATTTGACAGTTGGCATTTGTCAGAAATATATTTCAATATTTATACTCACTCACCTTCTCAATGACCCAACAACCCACTCACCTTCTCAATGACCCAACAACCCTCTCACCTTCTCAATGACCCAACAACTCACTCACCTTCTCAATGACCCAACAACCCTCTCACCTTCTCAATGACCCAACAACCCTCTCACCTTCTCAATGACCCAACAACTCACTCACCTTCTCAATGACCCAACAACCCTCTCACCTTCTCAATGACCCAACAACCCACTCACCTTCTCAATGACCCAACATCCCTCTCACCTTCTCAATGACCCAACAACCCACTCACCTTCTCAATGACCCAACAACCCCCTCACCTTCTCAATGACCCAACAACCCACTCACCTTCTCAATGACCCAACAACCCACTCACCTTCTCAATGACCCAACAACCCCCTCACCTTCTCAATGACCCAACAACCCTCTCACCTTCTCAATGACACAACAACCCACTCACCTTCTCAATGACCCAACAACCCACTCACCTTCTCAATGACCCAACAACTCTCTCACCTTCTCAATGACCCAACAACCCTCTCACCTTCTCAATGACCCAACAACCCACTCACCTTCTCAATGACCCAACAACTCTCTCACCTTCTCAATGACCCAACAACCCACTCACCTTCTCAATGACCCAACAACCCACTCACCTTCTCAATGACCCAACAACCCCCTCACCTTCTCAATGACCCAACAACCCACTCACCTTCTCAATGACCCAACAACCCACTCACCTTCTTAATGACCCAACAACCCACTCACCTTCTTAATGACCCAACAACCCACTCACCTTCTTAATGACCCAATACTTGAGGTCAGAGAAGGAGTTATAATTCAAAGGAAATGCCAGGATGGTTTTCCTGGAATCTCCGAGCATGCACAGCCTGACCCAGTCCTGGCCTTCCACTGGCATTGAATTACAAGTCAGAGAGCTGTTCATCTGAGGATAAATATCAGAGGAGTCCCGTTTATTTAGGGAGAAATATGTCAACATGATTGTGTGTTTAACAATCACATATACAATTAACAACTTCTTTATACTGGTCTAGAAGACACATCAGAGTCTGTAGACAACCAGTTACATTTGCATTACCCTGCTCTAAAAGCTATGCACATCCAATCTATTCTTAAATGCATTAACTGTCTCTGCCTCCACTACCTCCTGGGGTAATGCCTTCCAAGTATTCACCACTCTCTGGCTAAAAAGATATTTCCTAATATCTAATCTGGACCTTTCTTTAGTTAATTTGTAGCTATGCCCTCTTGTTCTTGTGGGTGGTTGTATTTTGAAAGAAACTTGTTATAGTCTAATTTATCCATTCCTCTGATCATCTTATAAACCTGTATTAAGTCACCACGAATTCTTCTCTCTTCTAGACACTGTAGGCCGGTTTTTCTGAGTCTTTCCTCATAACTGTAATTCTGGAATCCCACTATCAGTTTTGTCCATCTCTGTAGTAGTGAGCGACACGCAGATGAATCCAAGCATAGCACAACTGCCTGAAGGACCGCGGCACACCTTCATCAGCATGCTCAGGATGTTAAGAAAGCTACTGCAACCTGCCACAACTTCCACGCCCTTTTCAGAGGACACAATAGAGTAAACCTACTACTCATTGTAGGCATTCGAAACAACAACAACAACAACAACAACATCAACATCAACAACAACAACAACAACAACAACACCTACAACAACAACAACAACAACACCTACAACAACAACAACAACAACAACACCTACAACAACAACAACAACAACACCTACAACAACAACAACAACAACAACACCTACAACAACAACAACAACAACAACAACACCTACAACAACAACAACAACACCTACAACAACAACAACAACAACAGCAACAGCAACAACAACAACAACAACAACAACAACAACACCTACAACCATATACTGCTTAAATAACGAATAACAGAATGAGAATTTTGTGCATGTCACTAGTGAGACAGCCATCCTATGATACTACTATGACATCATCTAAGCTTGTCTGCACCGAGAGACCAGCTGTAGAGCACTCTTAAAGTCCTCAGCAACGCTACTGCAAACTTAGATGGCCATGGCACGGTGTTTCGAACTTTCTTAACAATTTGAAGGTTTTTACTTGAAGTTGCTACGTAGGGGTTGTAATATGACTGTTCCGCTATCTTGACCTTGACAGTATTTAATATTTGTTTTACCTTAGCCTTATTTTTCTATTCCCCAACGCAGTGTACGTTGCATTATGTTTTTTTGCGACTTTCGACCCAGTGCATCCAAATTCGACATGCATCTTATGTAAGGGTCTGCTTCGTCCTGCATATTCTAAGGGTTTGCTTCCCCGGGGTAAGGGCTCGTGCTGTGGTGGGGAGCGATCCCAGCACCTTCGAGTTGGACCTTGAAATATGTTGTTGTTCGAAGCTATTCACGCTAGGTTCTTCCCATTTGACGAATTGTATTGTGGCGAACTGATAAAGATGGATCTATGTCCGTCTGGCTGTAGTGCAATGCAAGGTTTCTCAGCAGACTCACCCCTATTTGGATCACAGTGATGATCTGAGCCTCATTGGCCAGGCTGCTGTTTCAGATGTACAATGTGGATGTGAGATGAGGTCTTGACCAGTTGTTTCACCTGTGGCTGATGTGAAGTGAGGTCTTGGTCAGTTGTTTCACCTGTGGCTGATGTGAGATGAGGTCTTGGTCAGTTGTTTCACCTGTGGCTGATGTGAGATGAGGTCTTGGTCAGTTGTTTCACCTGTGGCTGATGTGAGATGAGGTCTTGGTCAGTTGTTTCACCTGTGGCTGATGTGAGATGAGGTGTTGGTCAGTTGTTTCACCTGTGGCTGATGTGAGATGAGGTCTTGGTCAGTTGTTTCACCTGTGGCTGATGTGAGATGAGGTCTTGGTCAGTTGTTTCACCTGTGGCTGATGTGAGATGACGTCTTGGTCAGTTGTTTCACCTGACCCTGACATGAAGTGAGGTCTTAGTCAGTATGTTTCACCCAACGATAACGACTCAGCACGTTAATTAATATAATCCTTGACAAGACAATTCTCTAAACTTGATATAATCCTTGGGATAAAGATGCTGAGCAGCACATGAGCTGCAGTGGTCAGCGACCCATAGCTGACTGCTAGCGTCAGGGCCAGCGAACCAGAGCTGCCAAGACCCTTCTACACTTCCACGTGGTGATCCTGGATAACAGGCTGCAGCAAGGCAGACTGGCTAAGGAGAAGGGATCGAAGAAGGAATGCTAACACGGTACTAAAAAATGCTTGCTGAAGTCAGATGTGTTGGACCGAAAGGTGCAAATATCGCAGTCAAGCTGTAAAATACGACACAACGCATTCCGTTCTCTGGACTACATTCTGCTACTTAAGCCCTTTCAGGGTTTGGTAGCGGGAGATTGAGAACAAACGAAGCCAAGCCAAGCCAATTTAATCATTGACAAAACAGCACCTTACCGTAACATAATCCTTGACAGAACAGTTTGACAATCTGCAATATTCAGCATAGTTTTCAAGCCGCTGTTTCATAATCAAGAGGAGATCTTCCCGAGAGCTAAATCCAGGTCGCTGATCGCTGGTGTATGGAAGTGTTGATTGGTTATTGGAAATAATTCAATATAGTTAACAGTGATTTGACATATAACTCATGTAAACACATCTTCATTTCTAATTTTAACCCCAAAAAGTCTTTATTTTTAATTGTATCCATAAACAAGCTTTTTCATTTCTAATTTTATCCTAAAAAGTCTTCATTTCTAATTTGATCTAAAAACGTCATCCTTTTTTAAATGCTATCCAATAAAATGCTGAATTTCTCATTTTATCAAAAATGTTTAATTTTTTACATTTTATTCAAAAGACATTCATTTCAAATTTTATCCAAAAAGTCTTCATTTATAATTTCCCCCTCTCTTTCTTCTTTGCGTTCAGGATCTTTTGGTCATGCTCTATCTGCAGGCCAGTCGCCACGATGAAGTCTGTAGTCTTCACCAGGTCGGAGCGGCTTCCCCACAGCTTTTGTCTCATCTCCGCACCCTCTGGCCATGTCTGGCATCTCATTTCCCTATAGATTGGGCATTCCTGTAGAATATGTTCAGGGTTCTGGTCTCCTGTTCCACATGGACACTCATCGGTGTGTGAGATCTTCAGTCGGTATAGATGTTCTAGTAGTCTGCAGTGTCCAGTTCTCAATTTCCCCCTAAAAATGCTTCATTTCTAATTTGGTAAAAAAAACCATTCCATTTCTAATTTTGTTCAAAAATGTTTTCATTTCTAATTTTACCCCTAAAAATGCTTTAATTCTAATTGTGTCCAAAATGTCTGCATTTCTATTTTACCAAAAAAACCTCCATTCCTGGTCTTTGCCAAATAGTCTTTATTTCTGAACCCAAAGTTCAGCATTTAAAATTTTATTCAAAAATAAGAATTATATTAATGTGATTTTTGTAAACAAATTAATAATTTTATAAACGAAAAGAAGGCTTCACTTTTCTGTCCAACTAGGAAGTTATATGCAATTATGGGATCAAGATGCTGAGCAGCGCATGAGCTGCAGTGGTTAGCGACCCATAGCTGACTGCTTGCGTCAGGGCCAGCGAACCATAGCTGCCAAGACCCTTCTACACCTCCACGTGTTGATCCTGGATAACAGGCTGCACCCAGGCAGACTGGCTAAAGAGAAGGGATCAAAGAGGGAATGCTAACCCGGTACTCAAAAAATTCTTGCTGAAGTCGGATGTGTTGGACCGAAAGGTGCAAATATCGCAGTCAAGCTGTAAACTACGACACAACGCATTCCGTTCTCTGGACTACATTCTGCTACTTAAGCCCTTTCAGTGTTTGGTAGTGGGAGATTGAGAACGAACCAAGCCAAGACATATGTAATTATGATGAGTAGGACTGTCTTCTATCCTTGAAGGATTTGATTCAGTTACGTAACACTAACCTGTCCAAACTGGCTCCGCACCAAGGGAACGGGCACCTGGGGTGAAAGCACTGATGGAAAACATGTTCTGCCAGTGTTTGCAGGAAGTTGATGTCGGTCTCATTTAAGGTAGGCAGCCTCTTCCTCACATCCTGCAGTGCTGCCATGTAGCTTCTGATCTGTGGATGGTAGAAGGCCACCCATGTCAACATCCTTCCAATGTTTCTGCAACCTGCAAAGGCGCTGAGCTAATTGCTGGCCACGGCACACTTCATACTAGCCAGCTATACGTCACATAGCCACAGCACACTCCATTCTACCCAGCTATATGTCACATAGCCACGGCACACAACATTCTACCCATCCAAATCACTAGCTTCTCGGTCAGGTGCAATCAAGACCCTCACCTGACCAGCCAACCAAGACCCTCACCTGACTAGCCAACCAAGACCCTCACCTGGCCAGCCAACCAAGACTCTCACCTGACCAGCCAACCAAGACCCTCACCTGACCAGCCAACCAAGACCCTCACCTGACCAGCCAACTCTCATCTGACCAGCAAACCAAGACCCTCGCCTGACCAGCCAACCAAGACCCTCACCTGACCAGCCAACCAAGACTCTCACCTGACCAGCCAACCAAGAGCCTCACATGACCAGCCAACCAAGACCCTCACCTGACCAGCCAACCAAAACCCTCACCTGACCAGCCAACCAAGACCCTCACCTGACCAGCCAACCAAGAGCCTCACATGACCAGCCAACCAAGACCCTCCCCTGACCAGCCAACCAAGACCCTCACCTGACCAGCCAACCAAAACCCTCACCTGACCAGCCAACCAAGACCCTCACATGACCAGCCAACCAAGACCTGACTAACATGTCTAATCAGTATATTTTGCCTGACCCTGACTAACATGTCTGATCAGTATATTTTGCCTGACCAAACGTTAGTCTTCCTCCCCCATCATCATGTGGTAACATTTAGTTTAGTCTAAGAATCTTCTTCTTCTTCTTCTTCTTCTTCTTCGTACGCTGTCAAACGTCAACCTGTATTTTTGCGGAAAAAGCAGCGGTCATCCTGAGGCTGTCGACACTGCCATAGAGCTTGTCTAGTGTTTGCCACTGGTGATGGCCACATGTGCTTTCTCTGGTCCTCGTATGTCGTACAGTTTTGCAGCAGATGTTCAGTGGTCATTTTCGCGGTACCACAAGTGCATTCGTCAGTGCCACCTATCTTCAGTTTATTGAAAAGGTGGTACCTTAGTCTGTTGTGGCCTGTGCGGAGTCTGAAGACCATGACCTGCTCTCTTCTGTTCAACTGGTAATAGGCATAATTTTTTGTGTAGCCAGTGTGTTCAGTTTCCCATTTGGTCATGTATCTAGCTCTAATAAGCCGTTTTGACTCTTCGTATGTCACACTAGTATCTGGTTGTTGTAGCCTTGCACCTTCTTTTGCCAGTCTGTCTGCCTCCTCGTTGCCTTGGATGTTACAGTGGGATGGAACCCACTGTATCACTATTCTTTTTGGTGCGGACTGCTGGCATAGTTGACAGAGTACTGCCCTTAAATCATTAAGAGTCGAAGAATCAACGTCATTGCACCCGATTTAACCCAAAAGTGCTCTGTTCTTCTCCATATTGTTGAGAATCCCAGCACAATGCACGACCTCCGCAGCACCGACGACGATACCGTAATAGATAGGGTAGGTTTTTAACATAATTTTGATTTTTTTCCTGTCAGTAGTCACAATCCTACTCTTTTTTATTTCCATCTGTTGAGGGATTTTTAATGAGTGCGACACTGCAAACGGGCGTCTGATCTCTACTACTCAGAGATTAGGGGAAATTACCAGACAGTCCCAAATTTCCGGCCACCACCGTTATTTGAACCCACGACCTTCAGCACCCGAGGCCGACTCAGTCCTCCCATGTGGTAACAAACAAACAAGATGCAGTGATTACCTGCACACAGTCAGGATTACTACAATCCGTATCCGTACACCTAGCACTTTTTTCCAGCACCTTCCAGAGTACGCTGTCAAACTGATATTCCAGGCTGGATGTTTGAGATGAGTCCTGCAAGAATCAACGATGACTGTCACTTTGAGGAAGATTACGCAGAAACACACGTCAATGTTTACACGAGTACAGTTTATATAGGAAAACAATACGAACTAGATAAATGACACAGACAAGACGCCTTCTTCCTCTTCGTTGTTTCTTTTAAAACTCCCGCTACCAAGCCAGCCCTGAAAACGGCCTTGTAAGTAGCACCATGTTGTCTGGAGAACGGAATGCATTGTTTACAGCTTGACTGCGATATTTGCACCTTTTAGGTGGACACATCTGACTGCAGCATGACATTTTTGGGTACCCGGGTTACCCTTCCTTCTTTGATCCCTTCTTTTTAGCCAGCCTACCCAGATGCAGCCTGTTATCTAGGATCATGACGTGAAGGTGTAGAACGGTCTTGGCATTTCTGAGTCCCTGACCTTGATGCTAGCTTTGGGTCGATAATCATTACAGCTCATCCACTGCTCAGCATCTTAATCCCACAGACAAGACAAATATAGCTTGGTCTCTCGGTTATATTCTATGTGGGATCAAGACGCTGAGCAGCGCATAAACTGCAGTGGTCAGCGACCCATAGCTGACTGATAGCCTCAGGGAACCAGAGCTGCCAAGACCCTTTTACACCTCCACGCGGTAATCCTGGATTACGAGCTGCAGCAGGGCAGACTGGCTAAGGAGAAGGGATCGAAGAGGGAATACTAACCCGGTACTCAAAAAATGATTGCTAAAGTTGGATGTGTTGGACAGAAAGGTGCAAATATCGCAGCCAAGCTGTAAACCACGACACAACGCATGCCGTTCTCTGGACTACATTCCACTAATTGCTAAGCTTTTTTCAGGGCTTGATAGCGGGAGATTGAGAACGTTCAGGGTTTGGTAGCGGGAGATTGAGAACGTTCAGGGTTTGGTAGCGGGAGATTGAGAACGTTCAGGGTTTGGTAGCGGGAGATTGAGAACGTTCAGGGTTTGGTAGCGGGAGATTGAGAACGTTCAGGGTTTGGTAGCGGGAGATTGAGAACGTTCAGGGTTTGGTAGCGGGAGATTGAGAACGTTCAGGGTTTGGTAGCGGGAGATTGAGAACGTTCAGGGTTTGGTAGCGGGAGATTGAGAACGTTCAGGGTTTGGTAGCGGGAGATTGAGAATGAACGAAGAAGAAGAAGTAGAAGAAGATATTCTATGTTAATGCACTCGGATGGACCCAAAGCACCCTGTCTCTTTCAGTAAATGTTGAAGGGTGTGAACACTGATGGCTTCTGTAGGTCGCTGGTTGTACACACTATTGCTGTCTTCTCATATAATCCACTTTATACTTTCTATCCATTTCCACTTCCTGGGGGGTATGCTCTACCTATCTCCATTATCTGAGAGCGTCTCCTACCTATCTCCATTATCTGAGAGCGTCTCCTACCTATCTCCCTTATCTGAGAGCGTCTCCTACCTATCTCCATTATCTGAGAGCGTCTCCTACCTATCTCCATTATCTGAGAGCGTCTCCTACCTATCTCCATTATCTGAGAGCGTCTCCTACCTATCTCCATTATCTGAGAGCGTCTCCTACCTATCTCCATTATCTGAGAGCGTCTCCTACCTATCTCCATTATCTGAGAGCGTCTCCTACCTATCTCCATTATCTGAGAGCGTCTCCTACCTATCTCCATTATCTGAGAGCGTCTCCTACCTATCTCCATTATCTGAGAGCGTCTCCTACCTATCTCCATTATCTGAGAGCGTCTCCTACCTATCTCCATTATCTGAGAGCGTCTCCTACCTATCTCCATTATCTGAGAGCGTCTCCTACCTATCTCCATTATCTGAGAGCGTCTCCTACCTATCTCCATTATCTGAGAGCGTCTCCTACCTATCTCCATTATCTGAGAGCGTCTCCTACCTATCTCCATTATCTGAGAGCGTCTCCTACCTATCTCCATTATCTGAGAGCGTCTCCTACCTATCTCCATTATTTCTCCAAAATCTCAGTTCACTAATGTTGATCAACGTCATGTCCTATATATATATAAGCGATTCCACCCATGTTGTGTCCCATGTTTGTCCTATGTTGTGTCCTATGTTTGTCCTATGTTGTGTCCTATGTTGTGTCCTATGTTTGTCCTATGTTGTGTCCTATGTTGTGTCCTATGTTGTGTCCTATGTTGTGTCCTATGTTTGTCCTATGTTGTGTCCTATGTTGTGTCCTATGTTTGTCCTATGTTGTGTCCTATGTTGTGTCCTATGTTTGTCCTATGTTGTGTCCTATGTTGTGTCCTATGTTTGTCCTATGTTGTGTCCTATGTTGTGTCCTATGTTTGTCCTATGTTGTGTCCTATGTTGTGTCCTATGTTTGTCCTATGTTGTGTCCTATGTTTGTCCTATGTTATGTCCTATGTTTGTCCTACACACGTTTGACATTGCTACCATTTTCACCTGTGATGAGAAATTATTATTATCATTAGAGATATAATTACAAAGCGTGTTCAAATGAAACCGGACTAAACTGCACGAAGTGAACATACGTACGATGCGCATGATGTCACTTCTGGTGTAAACAGCACATACCAGCCGTCAAGTTTGCAAAATTTCATTATCCTCCGACTCATAGTTTCCTCAGGAGACTGTTAAAAACATGGCCAACTGGACAACAATGTTTAAAGGACGTGAGTTAACACAACAATATGTGCCTGACCTGGTCTCGGAAGATCTTTCATAAACTCACATCCTTCTTTAAACATCGTTGTCCAGTTCTTCATTGTTGTCTTCTACACACTTTTGTCACCATACACTAACTGGTCGACATCCTTCAGCTGTTAGAAACCGAATCACTCCTCACTGATCAACTCTGGACGGATTCCGTATCACACCTGCCTTGTTTTCAACGGTCTGCTCAGGAAACTATGAGTTGGAGGATAATGAAATTTTGCAAACTTAACGGCTGGTATGTGCTGTTTACACCAGAAGTGACGTCATCATGCACATCGTACATATGTTCACTTGGTGCAGTTTTGTCCAGTTTCAGTTGAACATGCCTCGTATTATGCGCTTGCTCGCTTTTTTTCTCTAAGATACCTCGTTCAAAAATTAAGGACATAAAACATTCTTTACCAAATAGAAGCTTTCTCCAAATATGGAGAGATCATTTGTGTTTGGAATGTGTTCGGATCCTGCAGGATTCATGATGCCTAAAGGAACCGTGGTGACTTGGATGCTGCTTGATTGATCATCATTTCTCACAACTGGCTTGCGATCATCCAGACCTTCATCAGAGCAACCCCCGATTCCTTGAATGACACGAGAGACACAGATATAGGTACATCGCAACACAGTCGAGGGACTTGGCATTGTCATTTTAGTCAGCCATGTTTGTGAACAATTCTGTCACAGAGGATGCTACAACGAAGGTGAAACGTTTGATATAAAGTACTTGGAATACAGTATTAACTTAATTTAGCTTAACTTAACGTCTTTATACTGGTTTAGAAGACTCTTCCACATCCGATGGCAAGATCGTGTCACTGACATCGAGGTTCTCTCGAGGGCTAACATGCCCAGCATCCATGCACTGCTAGAAAAAGCTCGACTAGGATGGGCCGGACACCTCGTCTGTATGTCAGACGAGCGGCTCCCAAAGAAGCTTCTTTACGGCAAGCTGAGAGAGGGATGGCGCGAGAGAGGGCGCCCAAAGAAACGTTTTAAAGACGGTCTGAAGGACTCACTGAAAAGTTGCCAAATAGACATCGACACCTGGGAATGTCTTGCGCACAACAGATCTGACTGGTGAAGCACAGTCAAATCGGGTGTAGCTGCTGGTGAAGATGACCGTGTTGTGAAAGCCCAGAACAGACGCAAGACGCGGAAATCCCGAGCAGCGGGAACACCATCCCCTTCTACAAACCACGTGTGCCCGATATGTAGCAGATGTTTTCGTGCTCGCATTGGCCTGTTCAGCCACATGCGCACCCACACCCAACAGGGAAATCTCTGACAAGGATGATGTCGGCGGTCCTCATCGACAACGATGGACAGCTATTATTAGAAGACTCTGCAGAGTCTGTATACAACCAGTTTCATTTCCATTTCCTTGCTCTGAAAGCTATGCGCATCCAATCTATTCTTAAATGCATTAATTGTCCCTGCCTCCACTACTTCCTGTGGCAATGCATTCAAAGCATTCACCACTCTCTGTCTGACTAAAAAAATATTTCCTAATAATTAATCTGGACCTATCTTTAATTAATTTGTAGCTATGCCCTCTTGTTTTTGTAGGTGGTTGTATTTTGAAAAACTTGTTAAAGTCTAATTTATCCGTTCCTCTGATCATCTTATAAACCTGTATTAAGTCACCACAAATTCTTCTCTCTTCTAGACACTGTAGGCCGGTTTTTCTGAGTCTTTCCTCATAACTGTAATTCTGGAATCCCACTATCAGCTTTGTCGCTCTTCTTTGTATCCTTTCCAGCATGTTTATATCCCCTCTATACACAGTACTCCACACCTGTACACAGTACTCCAATCTACGTCTAACTAATGCATTATACAGTTTGACTATCACTTTCTTGCTCTTATGTTTAATATTTCTTTTTATCATTGGGAATACTTGGAATACAATATTTGTAATACTGTATTAGGTATACTTCTAGTCTTGGTATTCAAACAGGCAGGTGTATGTCTGCTGTTAGGTAGTCAAAAAATATCCATAGTACGTTATTTTTAAAGGTTTTTTTTTAAACTTGGCATGGTCGTTGTCCAGATGCGTGTACTTCTATTTCTCAAATTTTAACCAACTTCCTGATAACCTAGAGAGCTGAAATTGTGTGCATATACTTCACTAGTGTGACCTGTTACCTATCAAGTTTTGCTAGATATTGGACTGGTCAATCAAAAGATTTTATGGAGAAATAAAGTGTCTTCATCTTGTCTGTCTCGTCACGTGACCTTATTTCTGTTGAATCCTGGAAAGCATTGACATTTTTGCAGCCCATGATTGTCACTGAATTTTTCGTCACAGTGTGAGAGACCATTGTCATGGTGCCAGCAACAATACGACGCTTGTAAAAAGCAAGAAATGCATTAGAAACATGGTTTGTTGACAAAATAATCAGCCAATCAGCTCATTTCGTGACAGATGGCTCTCATTTTCAGGAAGCTTTCTTTTTCTTCTTCTTCTTCTTCTGCTTTGCGTTTAGTTTTGTATGCTCGTTTTATGCCACCAGATGGGCTGCCTCCATGAAGTGACACGTTAGTCGCAGGTCTCAATGGTCCCCCATAGTTTGTCTTGTATGTTTCTCTCTTCGGACCAGATCTTCTCACGGGAGTCTTGGTGCAGTGGACATGTTTGCAGGATGTGTTCTGGGGTCTGGGGTCCTCTCTGACATGTACATTGTGCAGTCTGTGCTGCTTTCATTTTATGCATGTGTGCATTTAGTCTGCAATGACCTGTTCTGAGGTGAAAAATTGTGGTATACTGTTTCCTATTCAGTCTATTGATTGGGTCCTGTGAGTATTTGCTGTTTGTTCTCTCTATCCCCTGTTGTTTATATTTTTTTGAAATGTTTGCCTTGACTTCTAGCAGTGACACTGGGTGGGTGAATTGTTCTCTTTGTCTTCCCTCCCTGGCTAGCCTGTCAGGCCCATTCATTCCCATGTATGCCGCAGTGAGCTGGAATCCACTGGAGGGTAATTTTATTGTGGGCTGAGTTTGTTTAGCTGGCATATCAGTTCCCTTTCCATACTATTCCGTGGTTCTCTTTGTGTGGCGTGCAAAATTTCCATGCATTCGCACAAAAACACTATTCTGTTATCCTTTAACCCCTTTTCTTCCAATAGTTTGACTGCTTCAATTATTGCCTGTTGCTCTGTTCTTAGATTTGTCGAGGGCTCCCCGGCAGCACTTGCTTTTTTTATAACGGTTCCATCCTGTAGAAGTATGACGAGTCCCGCTCCTCTTTTCCTCAATGCTTCCTCTGATGATCCATCTGTGTAGACGTGCGTCCACATGGGTTGAGGATAGACGTCTCCAATATGCTTTAGGGTTTTTTCTCTCAATGCATGGACTGATTCTTTCACCTTTCTATCGATACCTGGTATTTTCGCTTCCACCGTGAAGTTGGACTGTTGGTCTGTATTTTCATATACATATATCATTTCCCATGTCGTTGGACATTTTGATGTCAGTGTTCCTGGCTGTAAGGGCTTTTGATAGATAATTGAAGCTTGTTCTTTTTATGCGATTTTTTGTTAATTCGTTGACTTTTCCCTGCATTTGATGTTTATTCATACGCTTGTATTTTTCTGTCAGGTTTAGTATTTTTCTTTCTCTGCGCTCACCGAGAATCTGGATGCCTGCTACCGCTTCGAGTTCTCTAATTTGGGTGCTTCTCAGACCTCCGGTAATAATTCCGGTATTCTGTGCCTTGTCTAGTTTCTGTAGGTTGGTCTCTGCCGCTGTTAGGAAGCTTTAAAAATTGTGAAAGTTTTTTAAATTAGTGAAAAAGTACAAGTGAAAATTAGTGAAAAAGTACAAGTGAAAATTAGTGATCCATTGAACTGTGAAGTAAACAAAATTTGTTGTTTGCGAATGCCCACAATGAGTAGGCTACTCTTTTGTGGACCCTGAAAAGGACGTTAAGTGGTGGGTTGCAGTAGCTTTCCTCACATCCTGAGCGTGCTGATGAAGGTGAACTGGGGTCCTTCATGCAGTTGTGCTATGCTTGGCTTCATCTGTGTGTTGCTCACTACTACGGGGATCACATCAATCCCTCACCTTGTTAGCCAGGCTGCCAAGAAAACAGCCCGTTTCTGGGGAGGGCTACTAGGAAGCCGAGGTGAGGGTCTTAACTTAACTTAACCTAACTTAACATCTTTATACTGGTTTAGAAGACTCTGCAGAGTCTGTATACAACCAGTTCCATTTACATCACCTTCCTCTAGAAGCTGTACGCATCCAATCTGTTCTTAAATGCATTGACCGTCCCTGCCTCCACCACCTCACTTGGCAATGCATTCCAAGCATTCACAACTCTCTGGCTAAAGAAATACCTCCTAATATCTAATCTGGACCTCTCCTTAGTCAACGTGTAGCTGTGCCCTCTTGTCCTTGTTGGTGGTTGTACTTTAAAAAACATGTTGGCCAGTATACTTTGCCTGACACTGACGAACATGTCGGATCAGTATATTTTGCCTGACCAACGTTAATCTTCCTCCCCACAAAATGTATTGAAATATAAATAAAACTTTTACAGAAACATACAGTTTAAACAATTTGTTACTTGTTTTGTGCAATTTTTACTGTCAGTGGTATACTAGACATGCGGAGAGGTAGGTCGTGATTGGGTAGGAATTTCTTTACTTTTAAAATTTCGACTGGACTGTGGCTAACGGCCCATTCTTATTGAATTTCAACCGCCAAGGGTTCTTTTATATGTGCAGCTTGAACACGGTATCTCCGAGTACTTTTGTCAATCTTCTTTTTTATTTCTTGGCCTTCGTCTTATTTCTTTATTCCCCAAGGCGGTGTGCATTGTACTACGGTTTTTATTTTGTACTTGTCAGCCCAGTGCATCCGACTTCAGCATGCATTTTATGTAAGGGTCTGCTTCCTCCTGCATTTTTAAGGGTTTGCTTCGCCGGGGTAACGGCCGGTGCTGTGATGGGGATCGAACCAAGCACCTTTGGGTTGTGAGCCATGTCACTTAACTACTAGCCCACGTTGTTCCCACTGTCAATCTTCAATATGACTAGACACTGGTCTCACCTCCCTTAAGATCAGCGGATGCTTGAATCTTGTGGAATTTGAAACCCAACCATTGTGTGTTCTTATTTCGTGAGGCTTACTTATTTTCCGTGTTCTTGGCACCCCGCCAGATATCTTGTGTCCAATGTTCAGCCCCATGGATTGCCTTCTCATTCCCCTTCAAGAAGGTTTTGGTAGATCAACACAAAGTAGACATATATTTCATTGACAATTCTCTCAACAAAATCCAAAGAACCTCAACAGATGCTCTTCAGGAGCTACCCTTCCATGGTGGAATCACAGGGAATGAGAGAGCTGATATCCTGTCCACAGCGCAGGCGGCAAGATCGTGCAACTTATCCATGCAGTGTCTAGCCGAGAGGCAAAAACTATCATCCACAATCAATGCAGCTCAAAATGGAAGAAAGAAATGGAAGTGAACAATAGACCTGACCCAAACCACCAGCTCGACAGACACCACCAGCTCTACAGACACCAACAATCTACCAGCTCCACAGACACAACCAGCTCCACAGACACCAACAAACCACCAGCTCCACAGATACCAACAAACCACCAGCTCCACAGACACCAACAAACCACCAGCTCCACAGACACCAACAAACCACCAGCTCCACAGATACCAACAAACCACCAGCTCCACAGACACCAACAAACCACCAGCTCCACAGACACCAACAATCCACCAGCTCCACAGACACCAACAAACCACCAGCTCCACAGACACCAACAATCCACCAGCTCCACAGACACCAACAAACCACCAGCTCCACAGACACCAACAATGCACCAGCTCCCCAGACACCAACAATCCACCAACTCCATAGACACCAACAAACCGCCATCTTTCTCCTGAGAACAGGCCACTACAGACTTTTGGGTCACCTACATCTGCTCAAGCTATCACACACAGGTGACTGCCCTAGTGGAGCCAGAGTCCAGACCCATGAACACATTCTTCAGGACTGCCCAATAAACAGAGACCTACGATGTCAAACCTGACAAGAGGGAGCCAAGGGGATGCAGAAGCGGTGGGACTGCCACCTGGACCTGGGGAGGACTGCGGTTTCCGTTGTAGCGCCAGAATTACAGATCTAGTATGACTAAAAAAGTATGAACGCAGAAGAAGAAGAATTGATAATTCTACATTTTTATCTGGGAAGGAAGACTTACGTCTGGTCAGGCAAAATCTACTGGTCAGGAAAGTTAGTCAGGGTCAGGCAAAGTCTACTGGTCAGGCATGTTAGTCAGGTTAGTTAGGGTCAGGCAAAGTCTACTGGTCAGGAAAGTTAGTCAGGGTCAGGCAAAGTCTACTGGTCAGGCAAGTTAGTCAGGGTCAGGCAAAGTCTACTGGTCAGGCAAGTTAGTCAGGGTCAGGCAAAGTCTACTGGCCAGACAAGTTAGTCAGGGTCAGGCAAAGTCTACGGGTCAGACAAGTTAGTCAGGGTCAGGTAAAGTCTACTGGTCAGACAAGTTAGTCAAAGTCAGGCAAAGTCTACTGGTCAGACAAGTTAGTCAGGGTCAGGCAAAGTCTACTGGTCAGACAAGTTAATCAGGGTCAAGCAAAGTCTACTGCTCAGACAAGTTAGTCAGGGTCAGGCAAAGTCTACTGGTCAGACAACTTAGTCAGGGTCAGGCAAAGTCTACTGGTCAGACAAGTTAGTTAGGGTCAGGCAAAGTCTACTGGTCAGACAAGTTAGTCAGGGTCATGCAAATTCTACTGGTCAGACAAGTTAGTCAGGGTCAGGCAAGTTAGTCAGTGTCAGGCAAAGTCTACTTGTCAGACAAGTTAGTCAGGGTCAGGCAACGTCTACTGGTCAGACAAGTTAGTCAGGGTCAGGCAAGTTAGTCAGGGTCAGGCAAAGTCTACTTGTCAGACAAGTTAGTCAGGGTCAGGCAAGTTAGTCAGGGTCAGGGAAAGTCTACTGGTCAGACAAGTTAGTCAAGGTCAGGCAAAACATACTGGCCAAGACTCATATAAATGGGCTGTTTTCATGGCAGCCTAGCTAACAAGGTGAGGGATCAACATGATCCCCATAGTAGTGAACGACACATATATGAAGCCAAGCATAGCACAACTGCCCGGAGGAGCCTTTTCCACCTTTATCAGCATGCTCGGAATGTGAGGAAAGCTACGACAACCCTCCACTTAACGTCCTTTTTAGGGCACACAAAGAGTAATCCCTCTCATTGTGGTTATTCTGCAACAACGACAACCTCGTTATCTTGTCTTTGTTACAGAGATTTGTGGTAGGAAACAAGAACTTAAAGAAACAAGAAAGACACATTACAGACAGAGACAGATGTGGGTTACCTGTCTCAAAGTCTTGGCACTGCGTCACATTCTGTCTGAGGAGTGGTCGTTTTGTCTTCAAACTGGGTGGGACACAACTCTTGTCTTTAGTTGAAGTGATGAGATGTAGTTGTCCGCCCTTTGTGATATCACTGCCAGCGAGGTGGGGCTGAAGGTTCAGCTGCAAGCAAGTAGAGTCTCCTACTGTTGGGCTGTTTCTGCAAAAGGTTGGTTGTTGTTGTTGTTGTTGTTGTTCATGTTCTCGGTGTACCCGAGCCATATCGTTGGTCTCTTGTATTGCACTTGTATTGTTAATCTGGTGGGGATTTGAGCTTTGCTGGTTGGATTTAGAAAGTCTCTGGGATGAGCCTGTTTCCAATACAGAACTCTGCTGTTTATTGCTATTGGTTACGATTTCTTTATATGCAGTAGGAACTTCTGTTGATGCCTTTGAAGACAAGAGTCCTGGAGCAATCATGCTTTTATCTGCCATTACAGACAGAGACGCGGCTGCTAGAATTGGTTTATTGCATCTCGGATTCATATTCGAGTTTTCAATAGTGGTACTTGGGCAAGCATAAGGTATTGGTTTCCTTGGTTTGAAGTCATTTTCTTTACATTCTGATGTTGCTGTGTTAACATTTTTGGTCTCTGCGTTTTGTGGGCATGCAGAGGTTTCCGCAGAGAATGACTCGTGTAGGGAGGTTTGAGAGATCGAAGTTCCAGAACTTTCTCCAGAGCCTGTACCATAGCCGCTACTCCTGAAGTGATCTCGAGCCTTCTGACCTCGGCTGCATCGAATCAGAGCTTCACTCGAGCTACAATCCCTGGTGCTTAATAGCGATGTCACGGCTGCGACTGATAAATGGTTACCTGAACCACATACCAAAAATGGTTCTGGTGTTACTGGCGGCTCAAACACATCATCACTACCTTGTGCGACAACAGCACCTCTGTTCAAATGGCCGTCCATGGTTCAAACTTCTTCAAGCTCCTGTGACAACAGGAAAACCACTGCTACAGGTTTATGGCCAGGGTTTATCTGTCTCCTATGCTCCAGTTATACTTTCTTAAGTGACAGAATTAAACCTGCAATAACAACAAACATGATAAGTAATGACACCAAGCCATGACAGGAGGCCAGGAAATAGTCTATAAAGCAGGGAATCAAGAAATGGGACCTTTTTACTATTAATCCTAATATTTTATTTTTGTGCGTTCGCCTTATTTTTCTATTCCCCAAGGCGGTGTGCGTTGCACTGTGCTTTTTATGTTGCACCTGTCGGCCCAGTGCATCCGACTTCAGCATGTATTTTATGTAAGGGTCTGCTTCCTCCTGCATTTTCTAAGGGTTTGCTTCCCCGGGGTAACAGCCGGTGCTGTGATGGGGATCGAACCCAGCATCTCTGGTTTGTGAGCCGTATCAATTAACCACTTCATCCCCTAATCCGAATATAAATAGAGACCTTCTATTATTCGGCAGAATTTGCATACGGATGCGGAAAGTCAGTCTTAGTCGACCAGTACTTCTACAGGGGCAGATGTCCCTGTGCAGTTTCTAGTTCTGGCCTGAGCTGGAAGTAGCCAGGCGGAGGATTTCCTGTTCAGCGGGCTAGGCTCAAGTAGCTTATTACTCCGCTTCGTTGGGACAAGTGCAGTGAATGGGTGGGTAACCGATATGTAAATCAGTCTTAATAGACTCAAACACTGGAGCAAAGTGAACCCGCAGTTTGTTAGGCGCCATCTATGCTACTCTAAACAAACCACCTAACCATGGTCGGTGTTATGCCATGTCACACAGTTAGCCGCCTATTATGCCATGTCACACAGTTAGCCGCGTCTTATGCCATGTTACACAGTTAGCCGCCTCTTATGCCATGTCACACAGTTAGCCACCTCTTATGCCATGTCACACAGTTAGCCGCCTCTTATGCCATGTCACACAGTTAACCGCCTCTTATGCCATGTCACACAGTTAGCCGCCTCTTATGCCATGTCACACAGTTAGCCGCCTCTTATGCCATGTCACACAGTTAGCCGCCTCTTATGCCATGTTACACAGTTAGCCGCCTCTTATGCCATGTCACACAGTTAGCTGCCTCTTATGCCATGTCACACAGTTAGCCGCCTCTTATGCCATGTCACACAGTTAGCCGCCTCTTATGACATGCTCTCTGTGTGGCAGTGGTGCTATTCTTGTCCTTGTCATTCACATAATCCCCCTTTAATTGCTGCAATCTGCGGTCTCCGTTCTTAGGCAGTTTGGCTCGGCTTGGCTTCGTTCGTTCTCAATCTCCCGCTACCAAACCCTGAAAGGGCTTAAGTAGCAAAATGTAGTCCAGAGAACGGAATGCGCTGTGTCGTAGTTTACAGCATGACTGTGATATTTGCACCTTTCGGTCCAACACATTCGACTTCATCAAGCATTTTTTGAGTACCGGGTTAACATTCCCTCTTCGATCCCTTCTCCTTAGCCAGTCTGCCCTGCTGCAGCCTGTTATCCAGGATCACCGCATGGAGGTGTAGAAGGGTCTTGGCAGCTCTGGTTTGCTGGCCCTGATGCTAGCAGTCAGCTATGGGTCGCTGACCACTGCAGATCATGAGCTCCTTAGGCAGTTTAATCAGATATCCTTCTTTCCCTTCTGTGGAACCTCTATCTCTTCCCACATCAAATTGAGAAATCCTTGCAATGTATCAGTGACCTTATCTATATCTGCCGTTATGGCTTTCCCTTTCTTGAGTTTGGATATGGCCCTTTGGATTTCTATCTTACCTGGTGGGTTGCCATCCAAGTTCAGGGTCTCCTCTGGTGGTAGGATGTTTGGTGCTTCTTGTGGTGGAGGTCTGTTTAGACTTTTTTTGAAATACTCAACCCATCGTTTCTATTGTTCCTCAGGTGATATACGCTGGAGGAAGGTTGTGATTGGCCTACGCACAGAGTGGAACGACAGGCTCTGATTGATTGATTTGATGATCTACGACGCCATAGAAGGTGGTTTGATGCCTGATTTGGGTCCTTTGAGCAACTTGAAGCGTCTCTCCATCTCCTGTTTTGTAGGCTCAATACTTTCCGCAGCCACACACAATGGCTGTGACACCATGAGGTTGAATGTGTGAGTCCTTGTCTTGTTGTTTCTCATCGTCAGAAATCTGGGTTTAATACTTCACTTAACTTAATGTCTTTATACTGATTTAGAAGACTCTGCAGAGTCTGTATACAACCAGTTTCATTTACATTTCCTTGCTCTAAATGCTATATGCATACAATCTATTCTTGAATGTATTTATCGACCTTGCCTCCATTATTTCCTGTGGCAATGCATTCCAAACATTCACCACTCTCTGACTAAGATAATATTTCCTAATATCTAATCTGGACCTTTCTTTAGTTAACTTGTAGCTATGCCCTCTTGTTCTTGTAGGTGGTTGGATTTTGAAAAACTTGTTATAGTCTAATTTATCCGTTCCTCTGATCATCTTATAAACCTGTATTAAGTCACCACGAATTCTTCTCTCTTCTAGACACTGTAGGTCGGTTTTTCTGAGTCTTTCCTCATAACTGAAATTCTGGAATCTCACTATCAGCTTTGTCACTCTTTTTTGTATCCTTTCCAGCATGTTTATATCTCCTCTACGATAAGGACTCCACACATGTACACAGTACTCCAATCTAGGTCTAACTAAAGCTTTATACAGTTTGACTATCACTTCTTTGCTCCTATGTTCAATATTTCTTTTTATCATACCTAACATTTGCCTTTTTTCACTGCTACCTGAACTTGCTCACTCAACTTACCTGTATGATTTATTATAACCCCTAGGTCCCTTTCCTTTTCTATCCTTCTAATATTGTTCTCTCCCACCCTGTACTGATGTTCCATATTGGATCTACCTGGTTGATAACAGTGCAGCCCAAGTAGACTTGCGCATGACAAACAAATATTGAACTTCCATCATTAATAAGTATCCTTCATCATTAAGCCAACTTTCTGCTGATGTAGGTGGTGATTGGTGATAGCATGGCCTTATTATATCTATCATTTTGTCACAAATATATTGTTCTACTGGGGGGCATAGAAAACGTATTCTTAGTAGCTATTGTTAGTGCATAGTAAAATATTTCCTTATTCATTTAATACAACATGTCTGGCATGTCAAAAAAGGTAAACTAGTCTCATAGGAGCTACTGCTGTCGGGGATCAAGTTCTAGAGACTTGATGATAGTACGTGTCTTGCTTATGTCATAAGCTATGAGATGGAGTGTAAAGATTCCTTCCTTTTTGCCTATACTTCCCTACGTTACGTCCTAATTTACAGCTGGGTTGACTGGAGCTTGGCAGTCACCCAGTATTTTGATGGACAAACGAGTGCTTTTCTCTACGCTAATCAGACTGCCTGGCAGGTTACGGTGTAACTATTCTGGGCTACATTCTCGGACACCGGCAAAACATGAACGTGTAAAAATATACGAAACGAATTCATATTTGTATGTTTGAGAAATATCAGCTACAAAAGCACACGTGAATTTTCTGTTACAATAAACATAAATATTGACTCACATCAATATTAAACTACAATCTACAGCAACATCATTATGTCAGGCTGTGAACACACACTCAGGTACATTTGATAAGAGTCCATCACCAGATAACCAACTGATGGGGCATCACGACCACGTACTTGATTGTTAGATGTGTAGTAACTGAACACACAGAAGATCCTGGTTTAAACTTTGTGTCCAACAAAACCATCTGGTTATTTGATAACAATCACAAACTAAAAATGCTAACACGAATCAATAAGACAGCCAGCAACAATTTGAGGAAAATATGTATAGCCTTACCAACTGGAAATAATAGTAGATAAACTGTACGATGTTACACACACTTTCATTTTCACTCAAAATGCCACAGGGAATAAAATGGGCTGATTCCTAGAAGTGGCTAGCTGGTTTGTGGTTGTTACCAGAAACGAAAGTTACGCCCACGCGTATAAAATAGCTGGCAGGGGCGGTCCTGTCCAAAGAGGAAACTACAGAGTGGTTTAAATTAAATCCGAAAGCAAAAATGAAATCAATTTATTCGCTTATTTGGGACGGTGAGGCTAACGTCTGGTCAGTCAAAACACACTGATCAAACAATGTTAGCCAGGGTCAGGAGAAATATACTGGCCAAGGCACTCACCTGACGGGACGATGAGGCTAACGTCTGGTCAGACAAAACACACTGATCAGACAATGTTAGCCAGGGTCAGGAGAAATATACTGGCCAAGGCACTCACCTGACCTCCTCGTTGGTCGTCCTTGAAACGGGCTGTTGTCGAGGACAACAGTCTGACTAACGGAGAGAGGTTCGATGTGATCCCCGTAGTAGTGAGTGACACGTAGATGAAGCCAAGCATTGCACAACTGCCTAGATGATCCCGGTCCACTTCATCAGCACGCTCAGGATGACAGGAAAGCGACTACATTCTGCCACAAGTTCCGTCCTTTTCAGGGCGCACAAAAGGGTTACCAACCCATTGTGGGCATTAGCAACCAACCAACCAGCCAGCCAACCAACCAACCAACCAGCCAGCCAACCAACCAGCCAGCCAACCAACTAACCAACCAACCAACCAGCTAGCCAGCCAACCAGCCAGCCAACCAACCAGCCAACCAACCAAACAGCCAACCAACCAACCAACCAGCCAACAAACCAACCAACCAGCCAACCAACCAATGCCACAAGTTCCGTCCTTTTCAGGGCGCACAAAAGGGTTACCAACCCATTGTGGGCATTAGCAACCAACCAACCAGCCAGCCAACCAACCAACCAACCAGCCAGCCAACCAACCAGCCAGCCAGCCAACCAACCAACCAACCAGCCAACCAACCAACCAGCCAACCAACCAACCAGCCAACCAACTAACCAACCAACCAACCAGCTAGCCAGCCAACCAGCCAGCCAACCAACCAGCCAACCAACCAAACAGCCAACCAACCAACCAACCAGCCAACAAACCAACCAACCAGCCAACCAACCAACCAACCAGCCAGCCAACCAACCAGCCAACCAACCAGCCGGCCAACCAACCAACTAACCAACCAACCAACCAGCTAGCCAGCCAACCAGCCAGCCAACCAGCCAACCAACCAGCCAACCAACCAGCCAACCAACCAACCAGCCAACCAACCAACCAGCCAACCAACCAACCAACCAACCAGCCAACAAACCAACCAACCAACCAGCCAGCCAACCAACCAACTAACCAACCACCAGCCAGCTACCAACCAACCAGCCAACCAACCAACCAACCAGCCAACCAACCAGCTAGCCAGCCAACCTACCAACCAACGAACCAACCAACCAGCCAACCAACCAACCAGCCAGCCAGCCAACCAACCAACCAGCCAGCCAACCAACCAACCAACCAACCAACCAGTTGCTTATTTTATATTTATATATGTTTGAGATTTCATTTAACTAATTCTTGTATTTCAAGTTCAACTGGTTGTATACAGACTCTGCAGAGTCTTTTAAACCAGTATAAAGACGTTAAGTTTAAGTTAATTCAATAATTTGAATGACGTTTCATGATGATTTGAGTGCTGTATGTATACAGTTACTTGATGATTTGATTGTTGTATATATATATATATATGTACTGACTTGATGATTTGAGTGTTGTATGTATATACTGAATGATTTGAGTGTTGTATGTAAATACTGACTTGATGATTTGAGTTTTGTATGTATATACTGACTTGATGATTTGATTGTTGTATGTATACACTGACTTGATGATTTGAGTGTTGTATGTATATACTGACTTGATGATTTGATTGTTGTATGTATACACTGACTTGATGATTTGAGTGTTGTATGTATATACTGACTTGATGATTTGAGTGCTGTATGTATATACTGACGATGATTTTAAGAAAAAAAACCTGAATGAAAAAAAAATCTAAATAAGGTCCTTGTCTATTTTGCAAAAATGTGTTGTACCTTCTTCTTCTTAGTCGACCTGTGCTTCTACATGGGTGGTGAAGCGCTTGTGCAGGTCCCAGACCTGGCTAGAGCTGTGTATAGCTGAGAGGAGGATTTCCTGCCTAACGCGCTAGACTAGAGCAGCTTATTACTCCGCTGCGTTGGGACAAGTGCCACGGATGAGGGGGGGGGGGAAAGGGGGTGTGGTTATCCGAAGTGCGAGTTCATGTTAATAGTCTCAAACACTAGAGCAAATAAGACCCGCAGCCTTTTAGGTGACATCTATGCTGCTCTAAACAAATCACCTAACCATAGCCAGTGTTATGCCGTGTCACACAGTTAGTCGCCTCTTACGACATGCTCTCTGTGGGGGCAGTGGGGCTATGTTTGTCCTTGTCATATACAAAGACCACAGCGCACCCCTGGTATGTTGTACTTAAAGTAAATATACCAACCACCCACCATCCCCCAAATGGTCCCATAACTTATAAATGTTGAGATTTGTATCTCCCGAGCTGGACAGCGTACGTCAAGGCGATGGAAACCAAGGAAGGCCATATCATATCAGCCATGCGGAAAGATAATCTCATATCATCCATGCGGAAGGATCATCAATCAACAGACACACGTGTACACCACATAAACATTAGCTGTAGTGTTGGATATATACATATACACACATGCGTCCATACACTGGTAAATACGCCCTGATATCGCTTAAAGGACTGCGGTTTGGGGTGGAAAGTGGACTTCTATCGCCCGTATAATAAAGAAAGGCAAACCTTAAATAAATCCCCACAAAAAACGATTGAAGCGTTGATATATTTTGTTTAGCTCCTTGACGCGTGTGTACTTGTGCGATACATGTCAATGTGTTGTTGAAATGAGGTCACGTAAGTGTGCTGTTGAAATGAGGTCATGTCAGTTAAGTGGAACACGCGTCATTGCAGTTGTTTATCGTTATGTTTACACGTGTCTGTTTGGGGAAGGTACTGCCACTTTCCACCTCAGAAAAAGCACCTTAGGTTCAGTACGTGCAGACCCATGGGAGTACTTGGTTGCGTCTTAAATCACCGCAAACAGTTCCCTATGTGTTCATAGTACGTGACGGGAGATTCCATTTCGGTTTAAGGGGAGTAATGATCGAAATAACGTTATTTTCAATAAATAACTAAAAACTTGGATTAGGATAGATGTGCGGAAAAGATGGTTATATTCATCTTAATTAAACGTTTTTATACTGGTTTAGAAGACTTAAGAGGAAAACTTAGAAGACTGTCCAGCATGTTTATATCCCCTCTACGATAAGGACTCCACACCTGTACACAGTACTCCAATCTAGGTCTAACTAATGCTTTATACAGTTTGACAATCACCTCCTTACTCTTATGTTTAATATGTCTTTTTATCATACATAACATTGCATTTGCCTTATTCACTGCTACCTGGACTTGCTCACTCCCCTTACCTGCATGATCTATTATAACCCATAGGTCCCTTTCCTTATCTATCATTCTAATATTGTTCTCGCCCATTCTGTAGTTATGTTCCATATTGGATCTACCCGTGTGGATGACTGTACATTTATCTACATTAAACTCCATTTGCCATTCCACAGACCAGTCTCGCATTTTTATCTAAATCCGACCTCAATAGATCCACTTCTGCTATAGATGAGACACTTCTACATAATTTTGTGTCATCTGCAAATTTTTCAATCAATATCCAAATCGTTTATTTATATCAAGAACAATATAGATCCTAAAACTGAGCCCTAAGGCACTGCACTTTTCACTTCACACCACTCAGAGTACTCCTTATGCATGTACACTCTCTGCCTTCTTCCCGTTAACCAACTTTCAATCCATTCGGCAACCTCCCCACATATTGCACGTGATTTTAACTTTTTAAGTAATCAGTTTTACAAAGGGTTAGAGTTAGGTTTATGGTTAGAATTAGGGTTATGGTTAGAATTAGGGTTAGAGTTAGGTTTATGGTTAGAATTAGGGTTAGATTTAGGGTTAAAGTTATATTTAGATAGCCTTGTGGTTATTACATCGTCTGACATCACAGAAAATTCCAAGCTGCTGTAGAAACTGGATGCTACTCCCCCTATCATGGACCAACTTTGACAGATTCCAGACTTCTCAAACCCATATTCTTTAATCCCGTACTGTATAACCACTAATATTTTCAAAAGGACAAAATAAATGTATTTTCACATGGTTAATTAACAGAAATTGAAATTCTAAACATTTCCTTTGCCTAATTTATTGGAAACTAATTTCCCCCAAAACGTATGTAAATTGGAATGAGCTCCCCTGTACTCTTCGCAAACCCCAACTGGGATCTTTGTGGACCTCAAATGCACTCTTCGCAGGACCCCCATTGGACTTTTCATGGATACCAATTGACTTTTCGAGTACCACAACTGGTTTCTTATCAGACACACCTCTGTTTACCAATCGTCCATAAAGAGGACTGAACTCTGAACGAATCGCCGGATTCCGGAAGCACGCCCACCAGTACCGGAAGTCACCCTATGAATTGTTTACTTGTTTAATGTATACAGTATGGCGTTCTTCTCGCTGATACAATTCGAACAGTGGGACGAATCAAATGTAGCAGAATGGCTTAAAGGTATGTTTGTGCGGTAGTAGATAACAGCAGTATAGTAAAATGGTATGGTAGTTGATACCAGCGGTGGGTGCAGTTACTGTAAATGAGTGTGTGCTCTAATTTAATTATTATTTTATATATTATTAATGTATAATATAATAATATTAATAATATTATTATTAATATTATTAAATAATAATATATACTTATGTTATACTACTTATAATTATTATATATTATACAATACAGTTATATAATAATATAGTAAATTACTAAGTTATAAAGTAATACTAATAATACTTCGTCCATCGTCAATGACCATCCCCCATCGTAATCCAAAATCGATGAAGTCATTAGTCAATCATTGTGATTGATTGACTGATTGAGTGAGGACCACTTGCCACTTGACTTAGTAGTGCCACTTACTTAGTTTGTCAACATTCACTGTTCGCATGAGCTCGAAGATGGCTAAATAATTTATTACAAGGAAATAAGACGGACAGTCACACTGGACACCCCCTACCACAGGAGTTAAATAAAGTTTGATCTGAATTATAAAGTGAATTGTGTGAGCAGACTGGCGGAGCGATCGTCTCTCAGACTAGAGGTCCTGTACTGTAGTATATATAATAATTATTACTATTAGCGAATAGCCTCAGGTATTCCTGTTGTGTTATGTCTCTGAACACCCTCAGCAGTAGCTAGTCTGTGCAATTGATGGCGATTCTTTCCCTGTTGTCTTGGTAAATACGTTAATAAATACCGCACTGAACCAGTGATTTCTTCTTGACTTAAACATGTCTGGCTTGTACCGTTTCCGCTGACCACTGCTTACTCTTGCTATTTTGCAGTTCATCATAGAACAGCTATTTTGGTAGACGTTGATCTGACATAAGTACCACATGACCAGCCCATCTCAGCTGTGTCTATAGTTGTCATGTCGGGAAATTAGAGAACTTCCACAT
This sequence comes from Ariolimax columbianus, assembly GCA_036924085.1. Taxonomy (NCBI): domain Eukaryota; kingdom Metazoa; phylum Mollusca; class Gastropoda; order Stylommatophora; family Arionidae; genus Ariolimax; species Ariolimax columbianus. Next base: position 1,397,443 of record JAVGWX010000023.1, read on the forward strand.
GCGCTGCCTGCGGAAACTACCATCTACTGAGGATTAGATGGCAGGACATGGAGCCAAATACAGATGTGTTAGCACAATCGGACTTGTCCAGTATACACACCATAATATGTGCATTGTCTATAGTAGTATACTGACTGACTGAAGTGATTCTACTCATCATATCATATTAATTATTACATATATATATATATATATATATCCCTTGGATTGGATGATGCTGTAGATTGTTTTGCTTGTCTTGCTAGGATTGGATGATGCTGTCCTCGACTATATCCCCAATTTTGTCCAGGAAGGACTGGATGGCCGGAAGTTGTTGATGTTGACCCATTCTGACTTGGATAAGTTGGGCATCACTAAGCTGGGCCACCAGGAACTGCTTCTGGAAGGAGTGGACCTCCTCAAGTCGTTGGTTAGTTCCTTGTTTCATAAAATTAAACAATAACATCTTGTTCAAGGTTAGATACAACAGGCCTCAAGCCTAGTAAAACACCATAAGAAGGTATTATAACAGACCTCAAGCCTAGTAAAACACCATAAGAAGGTATTATAACAGGCCTCAAGCCTAGTAAAACACCAGAAGAAGGTATTATTATCTAATCACCTGTTGATCTTCTCCTAAAGACCTTTGTCCTGATCTCAACAAACATTTTGATCTCACCTAACACACCTGTTGATCTTACCTAACACACCTGTTGATCTTACCTAACACACCTGTTGATCTCAGCTGATGATCTCACCTAACACACCTGATGATCTCACCTAACACACCTGTTGGTCTCACCTAACCTACCTATTGATCGCAGCTGTTGATCTCACCTAACACACCAGTTGATCTCAGCTAACACACCTGTTGATCTCACCTAACACACCAGTTGATCTCAGCTGCTGATCTCACCTAACACACCTGTTGGTCTTACATAACACACCTGTTGATCTCTGCTGTTGATCTCACCTAACACACCTGTTGATCTCACCTAACACACCTGTTGATCTCAGCTGTTGGTCTCACCTAACACACCTGTTTCCTGTTCTCTGTAGAGGTACACATATGAATCTGAGAACCTGCAGCATCTGGCCCTCCAGCTTGGCTGTAAGGCTCGCAGCCTCCACAACGAAATCATGGCTCGCAATGGAGAGAACGACCAGAACCGAGCCAACGTACAGGCAATCCGGCACCGTGGCCAGCTATCTGTCTCGGTGTTATCGTGGGTGTGCGATATCATGTCCACGTTGAAAACGCTAACATCATGGCTAGACAGGTAGGTATACTCTGTTCACTGTTATAAATTATTTTGGCCGAAGATGCATCAGTGAATTAGCTGACAGCAGCCAGCTGGCTTATCTCATAGCTGGCTGCTTGTATCAGGGCCAGTGAACCATAACTGATCAAGACCCTATTCCACCTTCAAGTGATGTCCCTAGAAACAGTCTGCAACCATGCAGTCTGGCTAACTTTTACCATATTACCACATTAACGATACGTTTTACTGTGGTTGTCTACTTTGAAAGTCTGTAATCTTTCTGTTTGTTGGTCAATAAATATGATTTTCTTGTGTGTAGAGACATAAATGAATAAAGAAGTTGTTTTTTTTTTTGGTGTGTTTGTAAGTTCTTCGCTATAAATCCATGGAAACCACAACAAAGTATCGATACTGTGTTTATAATATCGGCACAACTGTTAGTTTCCAATTCAAACGTAGTTATTAGCCCTAAACAAACAAAATAAACAAATCTACTCGATAAAGATCTTTCCCAACAACCTGCTTCACTTTTCTAAAAGATAAATAGTTTAAAATCCATTTGTAATCTAACATATAATACTTTTACCGGTTAAAAATCAGTGTTGATGGACGTGACATATTCAGCATTTTAAAAATGGCTATTAGTAGGGTCTCCGTGCTTGGTCGCCCATGTAAATTTTTTTTTTCATTTTCGAACATGTAGGCCGAGTGTGTCAAAATGGTTGTAACCACGGTGCACTAAAGGTTAACGTGTTTTTGTGCCGAAGATGCAGCAGTGAATGAGCTGACAGCAGCCAGCGACACATAGCTGGCTGCTTGTATCAGGGCCAGTGACCCATAACTGACCAAGACCCTATTCCTTCTCCAAGTGGCGACCCTAGAAACAGCCTGCAACCATGCAGTCTGGCTTAGAGATTAGGTATCAAAGATCTGCTGAAGACAGATGTGTCGGACCGAAAGGTGCAAATATCGCAGTCAGGCTGTAAACTAACGACACAATGCAATCCATTCTCCGAACTGCATCCTGTTACTTGCAAAGCCCTGCTCAGGGCATTGTAGCGGGAGATTGAGAACGAACGCAGAAGAAGAGAAATCAAAGAGTGAGGGAAAACCCGATCCCTAAAATGCCATGCTCAAATCGGAATACCAGGCTGAAAGACACCGATATCGCAGCCTCGCTGTAAATTATAACACAATATCACAAACGTCTATTTCAGGACAAAGAAGAAGAAGAAATTATTTGATTTATGCAACAATCATCGTCAAGTGTGTGCCTGGCGGTAATTAATTCTTTGAACTACATCCAGTCTGTAAAACACCATTCTCTTGTGCTCCAGAGTAAAATATACACAAGACAGATTTATGCACAAAGCCAGTTGTACGGACAAAACTGTGTGCTCTATTTGAACTTGACACGGATGCACCGGTGTGAATACCCCAAGACACCCACGAATTGGTGTGATTGGTGGACCATTATTCTAAGGCCTTTTTCGGGCTGTACTGGTCAGATTTTGGCCATAGTGTAGTGACGTCTGCACAGTAGACACATTTCCGGAGATAACAAATATGGTGGCATCCACGAAATAGGAAATTGTGTTGATGAATTAGTGATTTTAACATTGATCTTATCTAACGGGGCCCTCACATTACTATCCCTTATCCAACAGGGCCCTTACATTGCTCTTATCTTATATGGCCCTCACATTACTATGCCTTATCCAACAGAGCCCTTACATTGCTCTTATCTTACGGGGCCCTCACATTACTATGCCTTATCCTACAGAGCCCTTACATTGCTCTTATCTTATATGGCCCTCACATTGCTCTTATCTTATATGGCCCTCACATTGCTCTTATCTTACGGGGCCCTCACATTGCTCTTATCTTACGGGGCCCTCACATTACTATGCCTTATCCTACAGAGCCCTTACATTGCTCTTATCTTATATGGCCCTCACATTGCTCTTATCTTACGGGGCCCTCACATTGCTCTTATCTTACGGGGCCCTCACATTGCTCTTATCTTATATGGCCCTCACATTGCTAATCTTATATGGCCCTCACATTGCTAATCTTATATGGCCCTCACATTGCTCTTATCTTACAGAGCCCTTACATTACTCTGCCTTATCCAACATGGCCCTCACATTGCTCTTATCTTACGGGGCCCTCACATTGCTCTTATCTTATATGGCCCTCACATTGCTCTTATCTTACGGGGCCCTCACATTGTTCTTATCTTACGGGGCCCTCACATTGCTCTTATCTTATATGGCCCTCACATTGCTCTTATCTTATATGGCCCTCACATTGCTCTTATCTTATATGGCCCTCACATTACTATGCCTTATCCAACAGAGCCCTTACATTGCTTTTATCTTATATGGCCCTCACATTGCTCTATGTTGCAGGGCTCCATTTGAGACCATCCATGGAATCACCTTGCTGCGAAACTCTTTGGTCAAACTAGGTCTCGAACTCGTCACTGTGGCCCAGAAAGAATCTGGGATTATCGAAGTGGAAAATGCTATAGTCAGAAATGTAAGGTTTTTGTTTGAGATCACCTTAAGTATGTATGCTTTAGTCAGAAATGTAAGGTTTTTGTATGAGATCACCTTAAGTATGTATGCTATAGTCAGAAATGTAAGGTTTTGTATCAAATCAAGCACAATATTCTCGCTTTCAATCAAACCCCAAAATACCAAGTTAAGTCTAAATGGCAAATTCCTGCAGCCAAACGACAACCAAACTATCTGGGAGTCACATTTGATCGGCGCATGACATGGAAAAGTCAGATCGAGAGAAACCGAATGAGAGCCAGAGAAAGAATGGCAATCATGAGGAAACTTGCTGGCACAAGCTGGGGAGCAGACGAAAGCATACTAAAGAAACTGTACAATGGAAGAGTGAGACCAGTTCTCAAGTATGGCATTGCGGCATGGACAACAGCAGCAAAGGCGAACTTCGATAAAGTTAGCAAACTTCAAAACCAAGCCATGAGAGTTATAACAGGAGGCATGAAGTCAACGCCAATTGTAGAACTTGAAAAGATTACAAAACTGCAATCCATGACCGATAGAAGAGACTGCAGAGCCCAGCTGCAGTCAGAGAAACTCCGAAGACTGACCGACCATCCAATGCACCAGAGACTAAACAATTTGGGAAATGGGAAACTAAAGCGGAGAAACTTTGCAGAAATAGCCAAAGCAAAGATGCACGAAGATCCCATAAACGCACTAACAACACCAAAACCCATCACTTCTGTACGAAAACCTACCTGGAGGCAGGATATATTTCCCGAGGTGGTAGAAAATATACCAGGTATTGGAAACAAAAACGGCCAGACTGAAAAAGAAAGGAGAGATACTACCCTAAGCTTTATATCGGAAAACTACCCAAGCATGGACTGGACCCATGCATACACCGACGGTTCTGTAACAAACACTACACAGAACGGAGGGGCAGGAGCATTCCTGAACCTACCAAATGGCAGACAAATAACACTGTCATTCGCTACTGGTAAGTACACAAGCAATTTCAGAGCAGAGGCACTGAGGGCGGCAGTGGAAGAAATGGTGACACATAAAGAAAATGAGAGCCATATAGTCCTGCTGACAGATGCTCTCGCCGTAGTCACAGCGCTAAAAAGCCAGAAAAACACTGAGCTTAATGACTTAAGAGCAGCACTCTGCAAACTGTGCCAGCAGTCCGCACCAAAAAGGGTAGTGGTACAGTGGGTTCCGTCACACTGCAACATCCAAGGCAACGAGGAGGCAGACAGACTGGCAAAAGAAGGTGCAAGACTACCACAAACAGATACCAGTATGACGTACGAAGAGTCAAAACGGCTTATCAAAGCTAGATACATGACCAAATGGGAAACCGAACATACTGGTTACACCAAAAACGATGCCTATTACCAGTTGAACAGAAGAGAGCAGGTCGTTGTCTTCAGACTTCGCACTGGCCACAATAGACTGAGGTACCACCTATTCAACAAATTGAAGATAGGTGGCGCTGACGAATGCCCGTGCGGTACCGGTAAAATGACCGCTGAACATCTGCTGCAGAACTGCCCGACATACGAGGATCAGAGAGCAGATGTGGCCATCACCAGTGGAACTGCAAGACAAGCTCTATGGCAGTGGCGAGAGCCTCAGGATGACCGCCGCTTTTTTCGAAAAAATAATGGTTACTGTCTGACTGTGTACGCAGAAGAAGAAGAAGAAGATATCAAATCACCTTAAGTATGTATGCTATAGTCAGAAATGTAAGGTCACCTCATTAAATCTGTATGTTTTAGTCAAGTTAGTAGTATAGTGGTATATAGTCTCAAGAGGTCTCTCTCATTGCCCAAACATGTCTCAAGAGGTCTCTCTCATTGCCCAAATCTGTCTCAAGAGGTCTCTCATTGCCCAAATATGTCTCAAGAGGTCTCTCTCATTGCCCAAACCTGTCTCAAGAGGTCTCTCTCATTGCCCAAACCTGTCTCAAGAGGTCTCTCTCATTGCCCAAATCTGTCTCAAGAGGTCTCTCATTGCCCAAATATGTCTCAAGAGGTCTTTCTCATTGCCCAAACCTGTCTCAAGAGGTCTTTCTCATTGCCCAAACCTGTCTCAAGAGGTCTCTCTCATTGCCCAAACCTGTCTCTCTCATTGCCCAACAGTTTATGTCTCAGCAGATCTCTCCTATTGTCGTTGATCTATATATAGTTTCCTAGCACAAGTGAGGATGGTATCATCATCAGACTTGTGTTGTGAGATGTGATCTCTTTTGGCTGTAAAGTCCAATCCTGGCATGGCAGACTATTTTACTTGGCACACACGTTGTGAGGAGTTGGCTGTTGGTTCTGCTCTTTCAGCCGGCTCGCTTTCTCCGAGCCATGACAATAATGCTTTGCTCTGTGATCTGAGCGCCTTGTGTGATGCCAGGTGAAACAGTTTTGTGCAAGCATCTCCCATTGCCATGCAGTTTATGCCTAAAATAATCTATTGTCGTGAAATGATCAAGTATCCGCAATGAACTTGTCCTTCTAGTGTCAAGGAATGACCGAATACTGCGACGAACTTGTCCTGAACATGAAGGAGTCTCTAGTTGTCCAACCAGCCGCATTAGAGATGGCCACCATCCGCAAGAAGCAAGGAGATGAACTGGTAAGCTTATAAAATGGATACTAACATAAACAAGTGTGGTACAGTTTGGTGTGGACACATACACAAACCTGGAGACATTCAGACAATTACAGAAGTCATGACTGGAGATATTCAGACAATTACAGAAGTCATGACTGGAGATATTCAGAAAATTACAGAAGTCATGACTGGAGACATTCAGACAATTACAGAAGTCATGACTGGAGACATTCAGACAATTACAGAAGTCATGACTGGAGATATTCAGACAATTACAGAAGTCATGACTGGAGATATTCAGAAAATTACAGAAGTCATGACTGGAGACATTCAGACAATTACAGAAGTCATGACTGGAGATATTCAGAAAATTACAGAAGTCATGACTGGAGACATTCAGACAATTACAGAAGTCATGACTGGAGATATTCAGACAATTACAGAAGTCATGACTGGAGATATTCAGAAAATTACAGAAGTCATGACTGGAGACATTCAGACAATTACAGAAGTCATGACTGGAGATATTCAGAAAATTACAGAAGTCATGACTGGAGACATTCAGACAATTACAGAAGTCATGACTGGAGATATTCAGACAATTACAGAAGTCATGACTGGAGATATTCAGACAATTACAGAAGTCATGACTGGAGATATTCAGACAATTACAGAAGTCATGACTGGAGATATTCAGACAATTACAGAAGAAGACATGTACCTCGAGACATTCAGACAATTACAGAAGAAGTCACATGACTCGAGACATTCAGACAATTACAGAAGAAGTCACATGACTCAAGACATTCAGACAATTACTTGAGAAGTCACATGACTCGAGACATTTAGACAATTACAGCAGAAGTCATGTGACTCAAGACATTCAGACAATCGCCATTAATTTGTTTCTTCTCATTTCCCCCATTTTTTTCCCAAGGGCATGAACATACAGTCGTCATATTTTGGAATTCATGTGATTGGCTGTATCAAGGAAATGGTAAGTGATTGACTGGTCAAGGGAATTGTAAGTGATTGACTGTATCAAGGAAATGGTAATTGATTGACTGGTCAAGGAAATGGTAAGTGATTGACTGGTCAAGGAAATGGTAAGTGATTGACTGGTCAAGGAAATGGTAAGTGATTGACTGTATCAAGGAAATGGGAAGTGATTGACTGTATCAAGGAATGGTAAGTGATTGACTGGTCAAGGAAATGGGAAGTGATTGACTGTATCAAGGAAATGGGAAGTGATTGACTGGTCAAAGAAATGGTAAGTGATTGACTGTATCAAGGAAATGGGAAGTGATTGACTGGTCAAGGAAATGGTAAGTGATTGACTGTATCAAGGAAATGGTAAGTGATTGACTGGTCAAGGAAATGGTAAGTGATTGACTGGTCAAGGAAATGGTAAGTGATTGACTGTATCAAGGAAATGGTAAGTGATTGACTGTATCAAGGAAATGGTAAGTGATTGACTGGTCAAGGAAATGGTAAGTGATTGACTGTATCAAGGAAATGGTAAGTGATTGACTGTATCAAGGAAATGGTAAGTGATTGACTGTATCAAGGAAATGGGAAGTGATTGACTGTATCAAGGAAATGGGAAGTGATTGGCTGGTCAAGGAAATGGTAAGTGATTGACTGGTCAAGGAAATGGTAAGTGATTGACTGTATCAAGGAAATGGTAAGTGATTGACTGTATCAAGGAAATGGGAAGTGATTGACTGGTCAAGGAAATGGTAAGTGATTGACTGTATCAAGGAAATGGTAAGTGATTGACTGTATCAAGGAAATGGTAAGTGATTGACTGTATCAAGGAAATGGGAAGTGATTGACTGTATCAAGGAAATGGGAAGTGATTGACTGTATCAAGGAAATGGTAAGTGATTGACTGTATCAAGGAAATGGGAAGTGATTGACTGGTCAAGGAAATGGTAAGTGATTGACTGTATCAAGGAATGGTAAGTGATTGACTGGTCAAGGAAATGGGAAGTGATTGACTGGTCAAGGAAATGGTAAGTGATTGACTGTATCAAGGAATGGTAAGTGATTGACTGGTCAAGGAAATGGGAAGTGATTGACTGTATCAAGGAATGGTAAGTGATTGACTGGTCAAGGAAATGGTACCTAAATGTCTAGTGTGTATGGCTTCAGCAATAATTTTAAAAGTATGAATTTTTTTTTTTTTAAGGATGCAAAGACAACCAGGTTTGGGTTGTGACAAGTTTGGGTTGTGATAAATTTTTACTGTGACAAGTTTGGGCTGTGATAAGTTTGGGTTGTGACAAGTTTGGGTTGTGTGACAAGTTTGGATTGTGACAAGTTCATGTTGTGGTAAATTTGGATTGTGACAAGTTTGGGTTGTGACAAGTTTGGGTTGTGGTGAGTTTGGGTTGTGATAACATGAGGTTGTAATGCATTTAGACAAATTTAATCTAATTAGAAATAGTCAGCCTGGGTTTACTAGAGGGAGATCATGCTTAACAAATCTCTTAGAATTCATGGAGGAGGTTACTAAAATCATAGATAAAGGGGAAACAGTGGATGTTATTTATCTAGACTTTGCAAAGGCCTTTGATAGAGTACCTCATCAAAGATTATTTCGAAAGTTAAAATCACATGGAATAGGTGGCGAAGTTGCCAAATGGATTGAAAATTGGTTAACGGGAAGAAGGCAGAGGGTGGGCATAAATAAGGAGTACTCTGTGTGGTGTGAAGTGAAAAGTGGTGTGTCACAGGGCTCGGTTTTGGGACCAATTTTGTTCTTGATATATATAAATGATTTGGACATTGATATGAGATCCATGATTGCAAAATTTGCTGATGACACAAAACTATGCAGTAGTGTCTCATCTAAAGCGGAAGTGGATATATTGATGTCGGATTTAGATAAAATTCGAGAATGGTCTGTAAGCTGGCAAATGGAGTTTAATGTAGATAAATGTACAATCATTCACATGGGTAGATCCAATATGGAACATAATTACAGAATGGGAGAAAACAATATTAGAAAGATAGATAAGGAAAGGGACCTAGGGGTTATAATAGATCATACAGGAAAGGTGAGTGAGCAAGTTAAGGTAGCAGTGAAAAAGGCAAATGCAATGTTAGGTATGATAAAAAGAAATATTAAACATAGGAGCAAGGAAGTGATAGTCAAACTGTATAAAGCTTTAGTTAAACCTAGATTGGAGTACTGTGTACAGGTGTGGAGTCCTTATCATATAGGGGACATAAACATGCTAGAAAGAATACAAAAAAGAGCGACAAAGCTGATAGTGGGATTCCAGAATTACAGTTATGAGGAACGACTCAGAAAAACCGGCCTACAGTGTCTCGAAGAGAGAAGAATTCGTGGTGACTTAATTCAGGTTTATAAGATGATCAGAGGAATCGATAAATTAGACTATAACAAGTTTTTTAAAATACAGCCACCTACAATAACACGAGGGCATAGCTACAAGCTGATTAAAGAGAGGTCCAGGTTAGATATTAGGAAATATTTTTTTAGTCAGAGAGTGGTGTCTGCTTGGAATGCATTGTCAGGGGAGGTAGTGGAGGCAGGGACAGTTAATGCATTTAAGAATAAACTGGATGCGCATAGCTTTTAGAGCAAGGTGATGTAAATGTAACTGGTTGTATACAGACTCTGCAGGGTCTTCTAAACCAGTATAAAGATGTTAAGTTAAGGTTGTGTCAAGCTTTGATTGTAACAAGTTTAGGTTGTGACAACATTAGGTTGTGTCAAGTTTTGTTTGGGACAAGTTTGGGGTGTAACATTAGGCTGGGACAAGTTTGGGTTGTGACAACATTACGGTGTGTCAAGTTTGGGTTGTGACAAGTTATGGTTGTGATAATTTTAAGTTGTGAACTGTGTGACTAGTCATTTTGCTTGAATATCGCCAACATGCTGTCAGTAACGGAGGTAGGAAGGGATGTGTCACCTAGCAACCCGTAGCTCGCCGCTTCTGGCAACAAACCATAACTGACCAAGACTCTATTCTGCTTCCAAGTGGTGGTCCTTGAAACAGGCTGCACACATACAGTCTGACCAAATGAGTAGTGATCAAAGAGGGATGACAAACCTGGTCCCAAAAAGGCTGTGCTGAAATCGGATGTATCGGGCTGAAAGGTGCAGATATTACAACTTCCTGTAAACAATAACACAACGAAACAGGGCGTCCATTTCAGGCGAAGAAAGGGCCTTGACCTTGTCAAAAGCAGACGTAACATTGCATCGAAAACATCCAGAGGTGTCAATGATTGTTTCTGTCAAGATCAGACCTATGGCAACAATTGCCGTCAGGGATGGATGAAGATATCTTTTCATGTACTAAGCCATATCAGCGAGTTTTATAACAAACGAGGCAGACAGGATAGTGTCCGGAGGCCTAAACCCCATCCTAACTGATAAAAAATATCTTTTAATTGGCATGGCTCCATCTGCAGACAGAAGAAGCATGGCTGCTGAAATTGAACGAGAGAAACAGGAGAACGAGCCTAGACACCCGATGTTCGGACACCACGGACAGGTCCCAAGGCTCAGATCCAGGCATAGCTTCCTTAAATCAACAAAGCCCACACAATCAGGCCCTGACAGTCGTCACACTGAATTACGGCACGAAATGATACAGGACCCAGGGATCGAGCTTCAAGAGGAACTTGCGCCTGGACATCCCTTACCCTACTCACTGTGGAAGAAAATAAATAGACTTCAAACTGGCGTATCACGATGTAGGAGGAACTTAAAGAAATGGGGTCTCTCGGATGGTGATACATGTGACTGCGGTGGTGCGGTACAAGATCCAGTTCATCTGAGGATTTGTCTCAACCTTCCAGATTCATGTGACGAGAGCGACATGCTGAAGGCTAATGACAGGGCAGTTCAAGTCGTGTGAGCACTGGATGAACGCTAAATGACATAGGGCTTGGACACGGAAAGTAGATAAGCACCAAGCCGCAGCCGATGTGATGTGGGGTGACCAGTTCCCTTCTCCAACTCATACATCAGGTATCTATTTACAGCTGGGTCAACTTGAGGAGTGGTCGTACCAGCATGAACCATGGCCCGGATTTTTTTCTGTTTGTCCATGAACTCGAACCTCTTGCACGCTGTAATCCCAGTCTAGCAAGCTAGCTGACTGTCAACTAGGCCACCCGCTCCACGATTATTCCTCCAATGCCATCAATTGTAATAAAATCTGTGACTGCTAGAGGTCTCGGCCACGTGTCCTTGCAATTGTTACACTTGACCTAATTTTCTCTCTTCCAGTCTCCGGCGGACTTGTGCAGCAAGATAGACAAGGGAGATGAAGTGATTCAAGTCAACAACCAGACCGTGGTAAGTTGGTGGTCTTTTCCTGATGACCTATATGTGGGTGCCTGGGACCGAAGGTGTATCAGCTGACAGCAGCCAGTGTTCAGTGGGTTCAGAAGTAAGACAAGATAAGGGGGTCTGTCTGGGAGGTTCAGGAACAAAACGAGATAAGGGGGTCTGTCTGGGAGGTAGACTAGATAAGGGGGTCTGTCTGGGAGGTTCAGGAACAAAACGAGATAAGGGGGTCTGTCTGGGAGGTAGACTAGATAAGGGAGTCTGTCTGGGAGGTAGACTAGATAAGGGGGTCTGTCTGGGAGGTAGACTAGATAAGGGGGTCTGTCTGGGAGGTAGACTAGATAAGGGGGTCTGTCTGGGAGGTAGACTAGATAAGGGGGTCTGTCTGGGAGGTAGACTAGATAAGGGGGTCTGTCTGGGAGGTAGACTAGATAAGGGGGTCTGTCTGGGAGGTAGACTAGATAAGGGGGTCTGTCTGGGAGGTAGACTAGATAAGGGGGTCTGTCTGGGAGGTAGACTAGATAAGGGGGTCTGTCTGGGTGGTAGACTAGATAAGGGGGTCTGTCTGGGAGGTTCTGGAGTAAGACGAGATAAGGGGATCTGTCTGGGAGGTAGACGAGATACGGGGGTCTGTCTGGGAGGTAGACTAGATAAGGGGGTCTGTCTGGGAGGTTCTGGAGTAAGACGAGATAAGGGGGTCTGTCTGGGACGTTCAGGGACAAGATGAGACAGGGGGTCTGTTTGGGGAAGTTCGGGGACAAGATGAGACAAGTGGACTGCCGGGATCGTTCGGTTTCTGAATTGCCAGTTTGAAATGACCGGTTCTATTGACCCAATTTAATGTTGCAATCAGTGTCAATTCTTCTTGGATCGTTTATGCGGCATGCTGGTAGATCTTATCTTGAACCTCTTTTGAAGCGTGCTGTGAGATCGGAGAGTTATGTCATTTGCACAGCTCAGAGTCCCTTTTGAATATTGAAAAATAATGTTGAAAATTTGTGTTTTTTGTTAGCTGGGCTGGCAGCTGGCCAAATTGGTTGCTGCTTTGAAGGAAAAACCCAAGGAAGTGACGATGCTGCTCAAGAAACGGCCGCGACACACAAACCCTTACGGCAACGTCCAGAACAAACGGCAGATGGCCAACCGGTTAGTGCAATGTGGTTATTTTTATTGACAATTTCTGTTTCTGCCAACCAAATTGTGCTCTCTTTGATTGATTGTGTAACACAATGTGACCCGTCCCAACCGCTGGTCTGCGGACCAACACCAGCCCGCATAAAATTCCTGCTAGTCCACGAAAAGTTTATTGCGGCTTATCCTCTTAACTGCAGAGAACACCTTGAAGTGATCTAAGTTCTGAATGGCTTTGTAGCAGACCCTCTGCTGCCGTGATCTAACTTAGAACATTCTCACACTCATCCACATCATCATGACCATACTCAGTAAATGACATGTCACACAGCAGGTGGCATATTTATTATATCATACTCATATCATAGAATGAGTAGAGAAATTACAAACACAATATAATACATATCTTAACTAAACATTCTACTAAAACGGGAATTGTAAGCATTAGCTATTGATGGAATTCCCAACTAACTAAAAACCCAGTTCTATTGCCTTGCAATTACATCACACACACATCGCCTTAACTGCGTCTTCAACACACCTTATCAAATACTCTTCCTCACTGAAATCCCCTCAGGCGGGCGATCTCGACATACTCGTTCACAATGTGTCCTTGCTTACAAACACATGTTCAGATTATCTATTAATGCAAAACTCACACACCTATTTGAGCGATCCTGTTCTATCACTAAACATTCGTCCAACCGTCTATCAATCGCTCCTCTACCTAAGTCGGTGAGTTAAACATACTATCTACATTCAGTCTCTCTCTCTCACTTTCCTCCATACAGCCCCTCACTCTCCATCTCTCCTCCAGCCTCCCGAGCTAAACTTTGTCTCGAGTTATATATCCTCAAGCAAGGCCAGAGCTTGACCAATCGATCTCAGGTATGGTCATCTTCAATCCCAATTGGAATGAAACACTTTGCACACATGTCACTCATTTCTCTCGCAGCAAGCCCCGCTGCCAATTTCGTCTGTCAATCAATCTCCCCCTACCAAAATCGGAAGGCCAGTGGTCAGTTTCTATCTGTCCACATTCCTTAACCCAACTCTGTTCTCCTTTGCTGAGACGGTGAGTGACCTTGACATCCATTCAGGTAGCTTTAAGCTTTAACATGTTCAGGCATCCTAAACTCCCCTTGCTCCGGCGGGAACTGTTACAGCTTCTTTTAAAACTCACATGACGTCACCCACACCACAATCCGTACTTTGTGGACACAAGAGCTCGTCTACATTAGGAGAGAGCAAATGACGAAAAATAAAATAGGCCAATCGGAAATTGATAGACAAATTTCAGAGGTTAACCCTGCACTAAAAAGAATGTTGTAATTTCCCCTACAGCTGTACTAGTTGTTAGCACGTCATGTTTTGATTTGGTTGTTGGCTTTGAGAGCCTGTAACCTTTTTATTAGTTGGTCTATAGATATGATTTTGTTGTGTGTATAGACATAAATGATAAAGAACTTGTTGGTATTATTGTTTTTGTTATGTGTGTGTTAGTTTCTGAGATACAAGAAGATGAAGGGGAAAATTTATAAAAATAAAGCACAAACATTTAGTCTCACCGATTAGGGAACGTCGCTCTTCATATAATCCACCAAAACCACAACAAAACCCTGTTACTTTTCTATTTAAGATAGGCCTATTTGTTACTTTTCTATTTAAGATAGGCCTATCTGTTACTTTTCTATTTAAGACATGCCTATTTGTTACTTTTCTATTTAAGACATGCCTATTTGTTACTTTTCTATTTAAGACATGCCTATTTGTTACTTTTCTATTTAAGACATGCCTATTTGTTACTTTTCTATTTAAGATAGGCCTATCTGTTACTTTTCTATTTAAGATAGGCCTATCTGTTACTTTTCTATTTAAGACATGCCTATTTGTTACTTTTCTATTTAAGACATGCCTATTTGTTACTTTTCTATTTAAGATAGGCCTATCTGTTACTTTTCTATTTAAGATAGGCCTATCTGTTACTTTTCTATTTAAGATAGGCCTATCTGTTACTTTTCTATTTAAGACATGCCTATTTGTTACTTTTCTATTTAAGACATGCCTATTTGTTACTTTTCTATTTAAGATAGGCCTATCTGTTACTTTTCTATTTAAGATAGGCCTATCTGTTACTTTTCTATTTAAGATAGGCCTATCTGTTACTTTTCTATTTAAGACATGCCTATTTGTTACTTTTCTATTTAAGACATGCCTATTTGTTACTTTTCTATTTAAGATAGGCCTATCTGTTACTTTTCTATTTAAGATAGGCCTATCTGTTACTTTTCTATTTAAGATAGGCCTATCTGTTACTTTTCTATTTAAGACATGCCTATTTGTTACTTTTCTATTTAAGACATGCCTATTTGTTACTTTTCTATTTAAGATAGGCCTATCTGTTACTTTTCTATTTAAGACATGCCTATTTGTTACTTTTCTATTTAAGATAGGCCTATCTGTTACTTTTCTATTTAAGATAGGCCTATCTGTTAGTTTCCATTTCAACCGTATTTATTACATCTAAATAAACAAACTAAACTATTCTACCCCACAAAGATCTTCTACAACAACTTACTTAACCGTCCCTAAAAAGGACTGAGTCCACACTGATTGGAAAAGAAGATTATATCCCTTCAGGCAGCGCATGAGCTGCAGTGGTCAGCGACCCATAGCTGACTGCTAGCGTCATGGCCAGCGAACCAGAGCTGCCAAGACCCTTCTACACCTCCACGCGGTGATCCTGAATAACAGGCTGCAGCAGGGCAGACTGGCTAAGGAGAAGGGATTGAAGAGGGAATGCTAACCTGGTACTAAAAAAATTCTTGCTTAAGTCGGATGTGTTGGACCGAAAGGTGCAAATATCGCAGGCAAGCTGTAAACTACGACACAACGCATTCCGTTCTCTGGACTACATTCTGCTACTTAAGCCCTTTCAGGGTTTGGTAGTGGGAGATTGAGAACGAACGAAGCCAAGCCAAATCCCTTCAAAACTCTGTTTATCAAAGTCGGCCACATTTTTGCTAATTTTATATCACAGCATCGGCCGTTACCCCGGGGAAGCAAACCCTTAGAAAATGCAGGAGGAAGCAAACACTTACATAAAATGCATGCTAAAGTTGGATGCACCGGGCCAACAGGTGCAAAATAAAAACCACAATGCAACGCACACCACCTTAGGGATTAGAGAAATAAGGCGAACGCAAAAAAAAAAAAAAAAATCAAACAAAATAATGACATCCAATCTGTAAGACACTCAATCCTTGGCCGGCTCCCCCAGAGAACATCACTCTCATGACAGCACTTACATAGAATTAAGAGCCCATTTGCAGTTCCACTCCTATGGCAGCATTTTGGACTGTAAAATGTTTCCATTTATTTCTCCTGTTGGCCAATTATTGTTGTTTTCATTCTGCAGCCATGTGCCCTCGGTTGCAACCCTACCCAAGACGATGAAGAAACGTCGGTCCAAAGATGGGGACAAGCTGCCACGACCAACACTGCAGGAGTATGTGACATCCTCCGTACCTACCGGCGACATCTTCATCACAAAGTAAGTGTTGTCGTTTGTCAAGATTTTTTGCTGTTTTGTTTTTGTATGACTTATTTTTTAATGACAAAATTGACAAATCTGCAGATGTAGCTTGCTCCAGTTCACCCAGCTGTAAAATTGGTTCTTGACTTGTATTAAAGTTAAGGAAGGCAAGTTTGTGAGAGAAAGAACTTGTCGTTCCGTCAATTAAGGCTAGACCTTCCACAACAAGGTTTCTAACACAACATCTTCAGCGGCATCGGCTGCACTCGTCTCTCAAAGCGATGAAAGGAAATGGCAAAGGTTCGAGTCCTGCAGGTTTCAAGTGACCCCTGGTCTTAAGGGAGGCGGGACCCGAGTGCCTGAATCCTGAGTTACTCTGACCCATCTCGACTTATTTCTTGCCACTGGCCCAAGGTAGCTGGGGACCAGAGAACGAGGTTGATGACCAGCGCAGCTACTCCCTCACTTTAACCTTTAGCACGCCATTATAACACGCTAGCGGACCAACTCGGCCTACAAAAACGGTGTGAGGAAAATTTTTGTTGTTGTTTAACGAAGACGCTATTTTTTAAATGCTGAATACGTCATCCATCTACACACAATATTTTGCAGCTAAAAGTATCGTATGTTCGATTACAAATGGCTTTTGAACAATTTTAATTTTGTATACGCCGTTTGGACCAAGCTGACTTTTTGCGAAAGGTGAAGTAGGTTGTTGGGAAAGATCTTTATCGAGTAGATCTGTTTATTTTGTTTGTTTAGATGAAAGAACTACGTTTGAATTGGAAACTAACAGTTGTGTCGGTATTGTAAACACAGTATCGATACATTGTTGTTGTTTCCATGGTTTTCTATCGGAGCGACTAGGCCGAGTCCAAATTTTTACCCGAGATTTTCATAAATTTTCAACTTCATCTTTTTTGTATCTCAGAAACTAACAAACACACAGCAAAAACAAGAACACCCACAAGTTCTTTATTCAATTGTGTCTACACACAAGAAAATCATATTTATTATTGACCAACAAACAGAAAAGTTACAAATTTTGAAAGTCGACTACCATAGCGAGAAATTAAGTTAATTAATTAGGTCAAATTTTCGCAATTAAAAAGAGGTGGCGTGCTAAAGGTTAATCCAAACACATCGCAAGTTACACCGTCACGACAAAACTGTCTGATGATGTCGCCATGAACGCTTGCAGTGGGCAATGAACCTTTTACAAGATCAGCTTCTATTACTTGTGGATACTCCACTCCAGATGGGCACACTGAAATTGGATGTGTTGGACAGAAAAGACGCAGATTCTGCAGCCTCGATGTAAACTGTGACACAACATCCGTTTTGATGACCAACGCGAAGGAAGAAGTTGAATGTCCGTGTTTTAGTCGACGTCGACCTGTACTTCTACAGGGACAGATGCCCCTGTGCAGGTCCCAGCTCTGGTATGAGCTGGAAGTAGCCGGGAGAAGGATTTCCTGAATCAGCGGGCTAGGCTTGAGCAGCTTATTACTCCACTGCGTTGGGACAGTCACTTAAGAGGGCAGTTAACCGATGTGCTAGCTCATCTCAATAGACTCAAACACCAGCGTAAAGTAGACCCACAGCCTGTTAGGCGCCATCTATGCTGCTCTAAACAAACCACCTAACCATGGCCGGTGTTATGCCATATCACACAGTCGCCTCTTACAACATGCTCTCTGTGTGGCAGTGGTGCTATTCTTGTCCTTGTCATGCACAAAGACCCCGGCGGACCACTCATGTCCATGTTTCACAGCTATATTGTAGGTCAACAGCCTGGATGTGATAGCCTTAGTTGTCCATGTTTCACAGCTATATTGTAGGTCTACAGCCTGGATGTGATAGCCTTAGTTGTCCATGTTTCACAGCTATATTGTAGGTCTACAGTCTGGATGTGATAGCCTTAGTTGTCCATGTTTCACATCTATATTGTAGGTCTACAGCCTGGATGTGATAGCCTTAGTTGTCCATGTTTCACATCTATATTGTAGGTCTACAGCCTGGATGTGATAGCCTTAGTTGTCCATGTTTCACAGCTATATTGTAGGTCTACAGCCTGGATGTGATAGCCTTAGATGTCCATGTTTCACATCTATATTGTAGGTCTACAGCCTGGATGTGATAGCCTTAGATGTCCATGTTTCACAGCTATATTGTAGGTCTACAGCCTGGATGTGATAGCCTTAGTTGTCCATGTTTCACAGCTATATTGTAGGTCTACAGCCTGGATGTGATAGCCTTAGTTGTCCATGTTTCACATCTATATTGTAGGTCTACAGCCTGGATGTGATAGCCTTAGATGTCCATGTTTCACAGGTATATTATAGATCCACAGTCTGGATGTGATAGCCTTAGTTGTCCATGTTTCACATCTATATTGTAGGTCTACAGCCTGGATGTGATAGCCTTAGATGTCCATGTTTCACAGGTATATTATAGATCCACAGTCTGGATGTGATAGCCTTAGTTGTCCATGTTTCACAGGTATATTATAGATCCACAGTCTGGATGTGATAGCCTTAGTTGTCCATGTTTCACAGCTAAATTGTAGGTTTACAGCCTGGATGTGATAGCCTTAGATGTCCATGTTTCACAGCTAAATTGTAGGTTTACAGCCTGGATGTGATAGCCTTAGTTGTCCATGTTTCACAGCCATATAGTACGTCTACAGCCTGGATGTGACACTTTTAGTTAAATGTCCATGTTTCACAGCCTAATAGGCAGACTGGCTTGTGCTGAACCTTATTTCTCATAGAGAGTCCCATATTGGCCGAACAGGAACAAGTACTGACGTTTTGGGCAAGAGGGAGGTTTTTCCTTTCTTGTTTTTTGACTCCGCCGTATTTCTCTATTCCCCGAGGCGGTGTGCATTGCACTATGTTTTTGTTTTGCGCCTGTCGGCCAAGTGCATCCGACTTCGGCATGCATTTTATGTAAGGGTCTGTTTCCTCCTGTATTTTCTAAGGGTTTGCTTCCCCGGGGTTGTGATGGGGATTGAACCCAGCACCTTCGGATTGTGAGCCATGTCACTTAACCACTGGCCCACGCCGGGGAGAGAACATGAGATTGAGTGTGGCTTGGCTTGGATTTGTTCGTTCTCAATCTCCCGCTACCAAGCCCTGACCGTTCTCAATCTCCCGCTACCAAGCCCTGAACGTTCTCAATCTCCCGCTACCAAGCCCTGACCGTTCTCAATCTCCCGCTACCAAGCCCTGAACGTTCTCAATCTCCCGCTACCAAGCCCTGAACGTTCTCAATCTCCCGCTACCAAGCCCTGAACGTTCTCAATCTCCCGCTACCAAGCCCTGAACGTTCTCAATCTCCCACTACCAAACCCTTAAAAGGCTTAAGTAGCAGAATGTAGTCCAGAGAACGGAATGCATTGTGTCATAGTTTACAGCTTGACTGCAATATTTGCACCTTTTAGTCCAACACATCCGACTTCAGAAAACAAATTTTTGAGTATCGGGTTGCCTTCCCCCTTCGATCCCTTCTCCTTAGCCAGTCTGCTCTGCTGCAACCTGTTATCCAGGATCCCCGCGTGGAGGTGTAGAAGGATCTTCTCAGCGCTGGTTCGCTAGTCCTGACGCTAGCAGTCAGCTATGGGTCGTGGTCGCTACAGCTCATGCGCTGTTCAGCGTCTTGATCCCGGATGAGAAAGTGTGAGATTGCATGTGGCAGAGATAGAGAGAGTGGATCTGAGATAGGGAGTGAAATTGGGTGCAGGAGAGGTAGTGGGTTTGAGAGAGAAGGAGTGAGATTAAATGGGAAAGTGAGTCTGGGAGAGAGAGAGCATGAATGGAAGAGTGTGATAGAGATAGAGAGGGAATGAGAGAGAGAGAGAGAGAGAGAGTCAAACATACTGACCAAGACCCCAACCTCCCATCAGGGTCAGGTCAAACATACTGACCAAGACCCCAACCTCCCATCAGGGTCAGGTCAAACATACTGACCAAGACCCCACCTCACATCAGGGTCAGGTCAAACATACTGACCAAGACCCCACCTCACATCAGGGTCAGGTCAAACATACTGACCAAGACCCCACCTCACATCAGGGTCAGGTCAAACATACTGACCAAGACCCCACCTCACATCAGGTCAAACATACTGACCAAGACCCCACCTCACATCAGGTCAAACATACTGACCAAGACCCCACCTCACATCAGGTCAAACATACTGACCAAGACCCCACCTCACATCAGGTCAAACATACTGACCAAGACCCCACCTCACATCAGGTCAAACATACTGACCAAGACCCCACCTCACATCAGGTCAAACATACTGACCAAGACCCCACCTCACATCAGGTCAAACATACTGACCAAGACCCCACCTCACATCAGGTCAAACATACTGACCAAGACCCCACCTCACATCAGGTCAAACATACTGACCAAGACCCCACCTCACATCAGGTCAAACATACTGACCAAGACCCCACCTCACATCAGGTCAAACATACTGACCAAGACCCCAACCTCCCATCAGGGTCAGGTCAAACATACTGACCAAGACCCCAACCTCCCATCAGGGTCAGGTCAAACATACTGACCAAGACCCCAACCTCCCATCAGGGTCAGGTCAAACATACTGACCAAGACCCCAACCTCCCATCATACCACACCTGGACACAGGTTGTGTTACAGCAGCCTGGCCAATGAGCTGGGGGTCGACACTGTGACCTCCATAATTGACATCTCGCTGAGAGGCATTGCACTACAGCCTTCAGTACACCCAGGAAGTAGAGGCCCTAAAAATCCCGCAACCATACAACATTTGTCAAGAGCAGCCTTCAACAACGACAACCGTACCACTTGAGGATGCAAGTTCAATATAGACTTAGTCATCCGACCCTGTCAAAGGGATGAATGGGGAAACTATAAATAGAGCGGTAGGGTGGCCCCTTTGTGACATGAAACCTGGGTCTAAGTTGGGACCTTGTCGCAGTTGGATGATCGTGTGCAAGGAAGCGAGAACGTTGTTTCCAAGAGTGTTATTTGGGGATAAATGTACGGTTTCAGATGATCCGATAAACATGTGGATTGTGGATGGCGTAGGTGTTGGACGATATGAATTAACTTCCTTTATCGGTCCGTTTGTTGAAGAATAGGTTCAGCACTGCGTTTGGTTCAGGGTCAGGTGAAACATACTGACCAATACCCCACCTCAGGCCAGGTGAAACGTACTGACCAATACCCCACCTCAGGCCAGGTGAAACGTACTGACCAATACCCCACCTCACGCCAGGTGAAACATACTGACCAATACTCCACCTCACATCAGGTGAAACATACTGACCAATACCCCACCTCACATCAGGTGAAACATACTGACCAATACCCCACCTCACATCAGGTGAAACATACTGACCAATACCCCACCTCACATCAGGTGAAACATACTGACCAATACCCCACCTCACATCAGGTGAAACATACTGACCAATACTCCACCTCACATCAGGTGAAAGATACTGACCAATACCCCACCTCACGTCAGGTGAAACATACTGACCAATACCCCACCTCACATCAGGTGAAACATACTGACCAATACCCCACCTCACGTCAGGTGAAACATAGTGACCATGACCCCACCTCACGTCAGGTGAAACATACTGACCAATACCCCACCTCACGTCAGGTGAAACATACTGACCATGACCCCACCTCACGTCAGGTGAAACGTACTGACCATGACCCCACCTCACGCCAGGTGAAACATACTGACCAATACTCCACCTCACATCAGGTGAAACATACTGACCAATACCCCACCTCACGACAGGGGCAACATACTGACCAATACCCCACCTCACGACAAGTGAAACATACTGACCAATACCCCACCTCACGTCAGGTGAAACATACTGACCAATACCCCACCTCACATCAGGTGAAACATACTGACCAATACCCCACCTCACGTCAGGTGAAACATACTGACCATGACCCCACCTCACGTCAGGTGAAACATACTGACCAATACCCCACCTCACGTCAGGTGAAACATACTGACCATGACCCCACCTCACGTCAGGTGAAACATACTGACCATGACCCCAAGTGCAGACATCCATGACATGCCCAGGAATCTGGTCACATCATGGTCTTCCGGACAACAGCACACGTCTTCCTCAGTTGGAGTCTGTATAAAGTCTGTTGTCGTAGAGTAGGTTTCAGTAGGTTTGAGTAGGTTTCACTAGGTTCAAGAAGGTTAGAGTAGGTTCAATTTAGGTTTGAGTAGGTTTCACTAGGTTCAAGTAGGTTAAATTTAGGTTACAGTAGGTTTCACTAGGTTCAAGTAGGTTAGAGTAGGTTTAATTTAGGTTTGAGTAGGTTCAAGTAGGTTTGAGTAAGTTTGAGTAGGTTTTAGTAGGTTTCACTAGGTTCAATTTAGGTTAGAGTAAGTTTCAGAAGGTTTAAGTAGGCTTCACTAGGTTCAAGTAGGTTTCAGTAGGTTCAAGTAGGTTTCAGTAGGTTCACAACACCACCAACCAACCACACAGATGAGACACAGGACTTGTGCACAATTCTCCCATTGGCCACGGAGAGCAAGGAAGGGTAACTCCTTCCTGACCTGTCATTGTGTGATCTAGGCCTGGTTGATGAGTCCATATCCTGGCTGAGGATTACCTTCCTAGTAGCTGTTGTGTGTCTCTGTCTGTGTTGTGTGTCTCTGTGTCTGGCTGCCACGGTATGGCATTAATTAGCTTGTAGGTAGTCAGTTGTGTTAGCTGTATTTTATTGGCTAACACTCAGATAAGAATTGTAGTAGATACTGCCTTCAGAGATGTTGTGTTGGAGATATCGTTTTATAAGTTTAAGGTTTTTTTACACTACTGTCAGGTGGTGAAGTTGTTGGAGACCAGTATACTAAATCAAGGTTTGTCCAATAGTAGTTAGACTACTGTCGGGTGGTGAAATTGTTAGAGACTTGAGTATACTAAGTCAAGGTTTGTCCAATAGTAGTTACACTACTGTCGGGTGGTGAAATTGTTAGAGACTTGAGTATACTAAGTCAAGGTTTGTCCAATAGTAGTTACACTACTGTCGGGTGGTGAGGTTGTTAGAGACTTCAGTATACTAAGTCAAGGTTTGTCCAATAGTAGTTACACTACTGTCGGGTGGTGAGGTTGTTAGAGACTTCAGTATACTAAGTCAAGGTTTGTCCAATAGTAGTTACACTACTGTCGGGTGGTGAAGTTGTTAGAGACTTAAGTATACTAAGTCAAGGTTTGTCCAATAGTAGTTACACTACTGTCGGGTGGGGAGGTTGTTAGAGACTTCAGTATACTAAGTCAAGGTTTGTCCAATAGTAGTTACACTACTGTCGGGTGATGAGGTTGTTAGAGACTTCAGTATACTAAGTCAAGGTTTGTCCAATAGTAGTTACACTACTGTCAGGTGGTGAGGAGTATACTGAGTCAAGGTTTGTCCCATAGTAGTTAGACTACAGTCGGGTGGTGAAGCTGTTACAGACATGAGTATACTAAGTCAAGGTTTGTCCCATAGTAGTTACACTACTGTCAGGTGGTGAGGTTGTTAGAGACTTCAGTATACTAAGTCAAGGTTTGTCCAATAGTAGTTACACTACTGTCGGGTGGTGAGGTTGTTAGAGACTTCAGTATACTAAGTCAAGGTTTGTCCCATAGTAGTTAGACTACTGTCGGGTGGTGAAGTTGTTAGAGACTTCAGTATACTAAGTCAAGGTTTGTCCCATAGTAGTTAGACTACTGTCGGGTGGTGAAGTTGTTAGAGACTTCAGTGTACTAAGTCAAGGTTTGTCCAATAGTAGTTACACTACTGTCAGGTGGAGAGGAGTATACTGAGTCAAGGTTTGTCCCATAGTAGTTACACTACTGTCGGATGGTGAGGTTGTTAGAGACTTAAGTATACTAAGTCAAGGTTTGTCCCATAGTAGTTTTACACTACTGTCAGGTGGTGAAGTTGTTAGAGACTTTAGAATACTAAGTCAAGGTTTGTCTGACAGTAGTGTAACTACTATGGGACAAACCTTGACTTAGTAGACAAGACCACCCACCTCGATAAGACGATATTTTCTCTAAGTTTCAAATGAGTCACAAAATGTCACGTTGAGTTTCTGTCCCCAGAGAATCGCCAGAAGACACTATCGATGGCAACGACACTGACAACGATGTTTTCCGCAGTGGATCAGAGTCGCCCCAGTTCACTCTGACGGTGGTCGTGGATGCCAAGCAACGTCGGGCGACTGTCAGCGGTGGCTCCCCCACGTTTGAGCGGCCGTCGCTAGTAGTGGAGGACCTTGACCCTGCCCCACTGCGCCCCAAGTCCCAGGCCATCAATATGTTGGAGAAGGAGGCTGCCATGGCTTCCATGCGAGCTGCAGATAACTCACTCCAGAGGAAGGTGTTTGAGACCAGAGGTAGCTGTAGTTCTCTGTTCGTTATTGTCTCGTCTCTTGTCAGGACTCCTCCCTTTGTTAAACTTCTCCTCCCTTGTCAGGACCTCTCTATCCCTTGTCAGGACCTCACCTCTCTCTGTCCCTTTTCAGTACCTCACTCTGTCCCTTTTCAGTACATCACTCTGTCCCTTATCAGTACTTCACTCTGTCCCATGTCAGTACCTCTCTGTCCCTTGTCAGTACTTTCCCTCTCTCTGTCCCTTATCAGTACCTCTCCTCTCTCTGTCCCTTGTCAGTACCTCCCCTCTCTCTGTCCCATGTCAGTACCTCTCTGTCCCTTGTCAGTACCTCCCCTCTCTCTGTCCCTTGTCAGAATATCCCCTCTCTCTGTCCCATGTCAGTACCTCACTCTGTCCCTTGTCAGTACCTCCCCTCTCTCTGTCCCTTGTCAGAATATCCCCTCTCTCTGTCCCATGTCAGTACCTCACTCTGTCCCTTGTCAGTACCTCACCTCTCTCTACCCCTTGTCAGTACCTCCCCTCTCTCTGTCCCTTGTCAGTACCTCCCCTCACTCTATCCCTTGTCAGTACCTCCCTTCTCTCTGTCCCTTGTCAGTACCTCACTCTGTCCCTTGTCAGTACCTCACATCTCTCTGTCCTTTGTCAGTATCTCCACTCTCTCTGTCCCATGTCAGTACCTCTCTGTCCCTTGTCAGTACCTTCCCTCTCTCTGTCCCTTGTCAGTACCTCCCCTCTCTCTGTCCCATGTCAGTACCTCTCTGTCCCTTGTCAGTACCTCCCATCTCTCTGTTCCTTGTCAGAACCTCCCCTCTCTCTGTCCCATGTCAGTACCTCACTCTGTCCCTTGTCAGTACCTCCCCTCACTTTGTCCCTTATCAGTAATTCACATCTCTCTGTCCTTTGTCAGTACCTCCCCCCTCTCTGTCCCATGTCAGTATCTCATCTCTCTCTGTCCCTTGTCAGTAGCTCTCTCTGTCCCTTGTCAGTACCTCTCTCTGTCCCTTGTCAGTACCTCACCTCTCTCTGTCCCTTGTCAGTACCTCACTCTGTCCCTTGTCAGTACCTCAGATCTCTCTGTCCCTTGTTAGTACCTCACATCTCTCTGTCCCTTCTCAGCACCTCCCCTCTCTCTGTCCCTTGTTAGTACCTCCCCTCTCTCTACCCCTTGTCAGTACCTCCCCTCTCTCTGTCCCTTGTCAGTACCTCCCCTATCTCTACCCCTTGTCAGTACCTCCCCTATCTCTACCCCTTGTCAGTACCTCCCCTCTCTCTGTCCCTTGTCAGTACCTCCCCTCTCTCTGTCCCTTGTCAGTACCTCCCCTCTCTCTACCCCTTGTCTGTACCTCCCCTCTCTCTGTCCCTTGTCAGTACCTCCCCTCACTCTGTCCCTTGTCAGTACCTCCCCTCTCTCTGTCCCTTATCAGTACCTCTCTCTGTCCCTTGTCAGTATCTCTCTCTGGTTCTTGTCAGTACCTCCCCTCTCTCTGTCCCTTGTCAGTACCTCCCTTCACTCTGTCTCTTGTCAGTACCTCTCTCTGTCCCTTGTCAGTACCTCCCCTCTCTCTGTCCCTTGTCAGTACCTCCCCTCACTCTGTCCCTTATCAGTACCTCTCTCTGTCTCTTGTCAGTAACTCCCTCTGTCCCTTGTCAATACCTCCCCTCTCTCTACCCCTTGTCAGTACCTCCCCTCTCTCTTTCCCTTGTCAGTACCTCCCCTCACTCTGTCCCTTGTCAGTACCTCTCTCTGTCCCTTGTCAGTATCTCTCTCTGTCCCTTGTCAGTACCTCACCTCTCTCTGTCCCTTGTCAGTACCTCCCCTCTCTCTGTCCCTTGTCAGTACCTCACTGTCCCTTGTCAGTACATCTCTCTGTCCCTTGTCAGTACCTCCCCTCTCTCTGTCCCTTGTCAGTACCTCCCCTCTCTCTGTCCCTTGTGAGTACATCTCTCTGTCCCTTGTCAGTACCTCATCTCTCTCTGTCCCTTGTCAGTACCTCACCTCTCTCTGTCCCTTGTCAGTACCTCTCTCTGTCTCGTGTCAGTACCTCCCCTCTCTCTGTCCCTTGTCGTTTATTCTTCTCTTATCCTTTCTATGTTGATGATTTCCTGTTTTCCAGTTGCTTCGCTGACCTGATTTCACTAAGGTCAAGCAAAACAAAGCAGTTTTATTTATAGACCCACTGACCTAGATCAAATATCCAGGTTGTGGACATCATAAACCCATTAAGTTGTTCGTTAGATTTCACGTCCCTGTTGGCATGCAGAACACTTAAGGAGCACATTATCAGCGGACGGAAGAGTCACGGCGGAGATGCAAACTGGCAAATCAGATCATCGGACAATCAACACCGACAGTTAATTTGCAAGCATGTGACAATAACTACCAAAAGAGCTTTAACTTAACTTAGCCTAACTTAACTTAACTTAGCCTAACTTAACGTAACTTAGCCTAACTTAACTTAGCCTAGCTTAACTTAACTTAGCCTAACTTAACTTTTCCTAACTTAACTTAACTTAGCCTAACTTAACTTTTCCTAACTTAACTTAACTTAGCGTAACTTAGCCTAACTTAACTTAGCCTAGCTTAACTTAACTTAGCCTAACTTAACTTTTCCTAACTTAACTTAACTTAGCCTAACTTAACTTTTCTTAACTTAACTTAGCCTAATTTAACTTTTCCTAACTTAACTTAACTTAGCCTAACTTACACTTTTCCTAACTTAACTTAACTTAGCCTAACTTAACTTTTCCTAACTTAACTTAACTTAGCCTAACTTAACTTTTCTTAACTTAACTTAGCCTAACTTAACTTTTCCTAACTTAACTTAACTTAGCCTAACTTAACTTTTCCTAACTTAACTTAGCCTAACTTACACTTTTCCTAACTTAACTTAACTTAGCCTAACTTAACTTTTCCTAACTTAACTTAACTTAGCCTAACTTAACTTTTCTTAACTTAACTTAGCCTAACTTAACTTTTCCTAACTTAACTTAACTTAGCCTAACTTAACTTTTCTTAACTTAACTTAGCCTAACTTAACTTTTCCTAACTTAACTTAACTTAGCCTAACTTAACTTTTCCTAACTTAACTTAACTTAGCCTAACTTAACTTTTCCTAACTTAACTTAACTTAGCCTAATTTAACTTAACTTAACGTCTTTATACTGGTTTAGAAGACTGCAGAGTCTGTGTACAACCAGTTTAATTTACATTACCTTGCTCTAAAAGCTATACGAATTCAATCTATTCTTAAAGGCAGTAATTGTTCTTGCCTCCACTACTTCCTGTGGCAATGCATTCCAAGCATTCACCACTCTCTGACTAAACAAATATTTCCTAATATCTAATCTGGACCTCTCTTTAGTTAACTTGTAGCTGTGCCGTCTTGTTCTTGTGGGTGGTTGTTATTTGAAAAAACTTGTTTTAGTCTTCTTCTGCATTCGTTCTCAATTTCCCGTTATCAAACCCTGAATAGGGCTTTGCAAGTAAAATGATGTTGTCCATAGAAGGGAATGCGTTGTGTTGCTAGTTTACAGCTTTGCTGCGATATTTGCACCTTTCGGTCCGACACATCCGTCTTCGGCAGGTGTTATAGTCTAATTTATCCTCTTGATTTATACAACATGATTTTCGCCCCAACACTTGCCACCAATGTCAAAACTAGACACTAACATCAAATGAAAAACGACAAATCATAACAGCAGATATGAAATGCCTGCGAAAAATATTGGGTGTAACAAGGAGAGACGTGATCAGAGACGATGACATCAGGAGACTGGTGGGAACAACACCAGTATTAGACTACAACAAAAGACAGCAAATGCAGGCACACACACAGACAGATACATACATATATTAATATATATGATCATCATCAGGAAGCATGTCCTTTGCAGAATGTCACTCCCATCACAGCCCATCTGAAAGAAACTCAATCTCTTGCCAGATCTCCAGCCTGCTCCAGAGTCATGACAAAACATTCCTTGACATCTTGGTCTGTCTCTCTTGTCAGATCTCCAGCCTGCTCCAGTCATGCCCAAACATTCCTTGACATCTTGGTCTGCCTCTCTTGCCAGATCTCCAGCCTGCTCCAGAGTCATGCCTAAACATTCCTTGACATCTTGGTCTGTCTCTCTTGTCAGATCTCCAGCCTACTCCAGAGTCATGCCCAAGCATTCCTTGACATCTTGGTCTGTCTCTCTTGCCAGATCTCCAGCCTGCTCCAGAGTCATGACCAAACATTCCTTGACATCTTGGTCTGTCTCTCTTGTCAGATCTCCAGCCTACTCCAGAGTCATGCCCAAGCATTCCTTGACATCTTGGTCTGTCTCTCTTGCCAGATCTCCAGCCTGCTCCAGAGTCATGCCTAAACATTCCTTGACATCTTGGTCTGTCTCTCTTGTCAGATCTCCAGCCTACTCCAGAGTCATGCCCAAGCATTCCTTGACATCTTGGTCTGTCTCTCTTGCCAGATCTCCAGCCTGCTCCAGAGTCATGACCAAACATTCCTTGACATCTTGGTCTGTCTCTCTTGTCAGATCTCCAGCCTACTCCAGAGTCATGCCCAAGCATTCCTTGACATCTTGGTCTGCCTCTCTTGCCAGATCTCCAGCCTGCTCCAG
Source organism: Ariolimax columbianus (assembly GCA_036924085.1). Lineage (NCBI taxonomy): Eukaryota > Metazoa > Mollusca > Gastropoda > Stylommatophora > Arionidae > Ariolimax > Ariolimax columbianus. Next base: position 1,426,866 of record JAVGWX010000023.1, read on the forward strand.
AGTCATGCCTAAACATTCCTTGACATCTTGGTCTGTCTCTCTTGTCAGATCTCCAGCCTACTCCAGAGTCATGCCCAAGCATTCCTTGACATCTTGGTCTGTCTCTCTTGCCAGATCTCCAGCCTGCTCCAGAGTCATGACCAAACATTCCTTGACATCTTGGTCTGTCTCTCTTGTCAGATCTCCAGCCTACTCCAGAGTCATGCCCAAGCATTCCTTGACATCTTGGTCTGCCTCTCTTGCCAGATCTCCAGCCTGCTCCAGAGTCATGCCTAAACATTCCTTGACATCTTGGTCTGTCTCTCTTGTCAGATCTCCAGCCTACTCCAGAGTCATGCCCAAGCATTCCTTGACATCTTGGTCTGTCTCTCTTGCCAGATCTCCAGCCTGCTCCAGAGTCATGCCCAAACATTCCTTGACATCTATGTCTGTCTCTCTTGCCAGATCTCCAGCCTGCTCCAGTCTGGCCCAAACATTCCTTGACATCTTGGTCTGCCTCTCTTGCCAGATCTCCAGCCTGCTCCAGAGTCATGCCTAAACATTCCTTGACATCTTGGTCTGTCTCTCTTGCCAAATCTCCAGCCTGCTCCAGAGTCATGCCCAAACATTCCTTGACATCTTGGTCTATCTCTCTTGCCAGATCTCCAGCCTGCTCCAATCATGCCCAAACATTCCTTGACATCTTGGTCTGTCTCTCTTGCCAGATCTCCAGCCTGCTCCAGTCATGACCAAGCATTCCTTGACATCTTGGTCTGTCTCTCTTGCCAGATCTCCAGCCTGCTCCAGTCATGACCAAGCATTCCTTGACATCTTGGTCTGTCTCTCTTGCCAGATCTCCAGCCTGCTCCAGTCATGACCAAGCATTCCTTGACATCTTGGTCTGTCTCTCTTGCCAGATCTCCAGCCTGCTCCAGTCATGACCAAGCATTCCTTGACATCTTGGTCTGTCTCTCTTGCCAGATCTCCAGCCTGCTCCAGTCATGACCAAACATTCCTTGACATCTTGGTCTGTCTCTCTTGCCAGATCTCCAGCCTGCTCCAGTCATGACCAAACATTCCTTGACATCTTGGTCTGTCTCTCTTGCCAGATCTCCAGCCTGCTCCAGTCATGACCAAACATTCCTTGACATCTTGGTCTGTCTCTCTTGCCAGATCTCCAGCCTGCTCCAGTCATGACCAAGCATTCCTTGACATCTTGGTCTGTCTCTCTTGCCAGATCTCCAGCCTGCTCCAGTCATGACCAAACATTCCTTGACATCTTGGTCTGTCTCTCTTGCCAGATCTCCAGCCTGCTCCAGTCATGACCAAACATTCCTTGACATCTTGGTCTGTCTCTCTTGCCAGATCTCCAGCCTGCTCCAGTCATGACCAAGCATTCCTTGACATCTTGGTCTGTCTCTCTTGCCAGATCTCCAGCCTGCTCCAATCATGCCCAAACATTCCTTGACATCTTGGTCTGTCTCTCTTGCCAGATCTCCAGCCTGCTCCAATCATGCCCAAACATTCCTTGACATCTTGGTCTGTCTCTCTTGCCAGATCTCCAGCCTGCCTCAGTCATGACCAAGCATTCCTTGACATCTTGGTCTGTCTCTCTTGCCAGATCTCCAGCCTGCTCCAGAGTCATGACCAAACATTCCTTGACATCTTGGTCTGTCTCTCTTACCAGATCTCCAGCCTGCTCCAGTCATGACCAAACATTCCTTGACATCTTGGTCTGTCTCTCTTGCCAGATCTCCAGCCTGCTCCAATCATGCCCAAACATTCCTTGACATCTTGGTCTGTCTCTCTTGCCAGATCTCCAGCCTGCTCCAATCATGACCAAACATTCCTTGACATCTTGGTCTGTCTCTCTTGCCAGATCTCCAGCCTGCTCCAGTCATGACCAAGCATTCCTTGACATCTTGGTCTGTCTCTCTTGCCAGATCTCCAGCCTGCTCCAATCATGCCCAAACATTCCTTGACATCTTGGTCTGTCTCTCTTGCCAGATCTCCAGCCTGCTCCAATCATGACCAAACATTCCTTGACATCTTGGTCTGTCTCTCTTGCCAGATCTCCAGCCTGCTCCAATCATGACCAAACATTCCTTGACATCTTGGTCTGTCTCTCTTGCCAGATCTCCAGCCTGCTCCAATCATGACCAAACATTCCTTGACATCTTGGTCTGTCTCTCTTGCCAGATCTCCAGCCTGCTCCAATCATGACCAAACATTCCTTGACATCTTGGTCTGTCTCTCTTGCCAGATCTCCAGCCTGCTCCAGTCATGACCAAACATTCCTTGACATCTTGGTCTGTCTCTCTTGCCAGATCTCCAGCCTGCTCCAGTCATGACCAAGCATTCCTTGACATCTTGGTCTGTCTCTCTTGCCAGATCTCCAGCCTGCTCCAATCATGCCCAAACATTCCTTGACATCTTGGTCTGTCTCTCTTGCCAGATCTCCAGCCTGCTCCAATCATGACCAAACATTCCTTGACATCTTGGTCTGTCTCTCTTGCCAGATCTCCAGCCTGCTCCAATCATGACCAAACATTCCTTGACATCTTGGTCTGTCTCTCTTGCCAGATCTCCAGCCTGCTCCAATCATGACCAAACATTCCTTGACATCTTGGTCTGTCTCTCTTGCCAGATCTCCAGCCTGCTCCAATCATGCCCAAACATTCCTTGACATCTTGGTCTGTCTCTCTTGCCAGATCTCCAGCCTGCTCCAATCATGCCCAAACATTCCTTGACATCTTGGTCTGTCTCTCTTGCCAGATCTCCAGCCTGCTCCAATCATGCCCAAACATTCCTTGACATCTTGGTCTGTCTCTCTTGCCAGATCTCCAGCCTGCTCCAATCATGACCAAACATTCCTTGACATCTTGGTCTGTCTCTCTTGCCAGATCTCCAGCCTGCTCCAATCATGCCCAAACATTCCTTGACATCTTGGTCTGTCTCTCTTGCCAGATCTCCAGCCTGCTCCAGGGCTATGCCCAAGCATTCCTTGACATCTTGGTGCCATCACCTCCTTGGTCTACCTCTCTTGTCCGGCACCAAACCTTCCATTACCATCTTCCCAAGACCGTTGTGTCTTTTGGTGTGGTCAAAGTATTTCAATTTTCTGTTCAAGATGGAATTTATGAACCAGTTCACCTCTACGTCCACCTCTTGTCGAATGTCTGCATTCTTTATTTCTTCGGTCTATGGTATTCTGAGGACCTTTCTAGAACATTTAGAGTCAAATGACTCAATTATATTCCTGGAGGTTTGGTTAACTGTCCATGTTTCGTAGCCGTATGCTCCCAAGGGGAAAAACACAGGTTCTAAAATTGTTCACTTGTGTTGGTTTGCTGGCATTCTCTATAGTTTCCTCAGGTTGTGTAGCAACCTCTGCATTGTCATTGCCAATCTCATTCTGATTTCCTTTGAGCAGTCGCCATTGTTGTAGATTCTGGAGCCCTGATAGTTGAAGTTCATGACCTGTTCTATTTCCCCACCCCTGAACTGGAATTTATGGAGTTAATTTGGGATATTTGTCTCCTGGCTGGTAAGGGAGTTAATTTGGGATATTTGTCTCCTGGCTGGTAAGGGAGTTAATTTTGAATATTTGCTTCTTGACAGAGAAGAAACGCATCTTGAGTGCTTCAGGGGAGGCCAGTGCTAACAAGCAAACTGGAACATTGCAGGTCATAGATAAGGAACCAGAGTCGGAATCTGCAACAGCCAAACAGGCAGATCCTATTGAGGAGGCTGAAACCAGATCCGGTAATCTTTTATGTTTGTAGTGATAATCATTGTTAGAATACTGATGGTGTTAGCTGCCGAAGATGGATGTGAGGGGGAAGAACGAATACTGAACAAGGGGATATGTACCTCCCATCTCTCTTCTTACCTCATACTCTGTTTCGTTCCTCTGTCCAACAATCCCACTCTTACACAACTTTCACACCCGCCCTCAGGGTGAGGCCCTTCCATTGTCCTTTGGTTGGGTTACCTCTGAGAATGCCCTAACTAGCATAGGTACATACAGAGAGAGAGAAAGAAAGAGAGGGAGAGAGACACACATACACAGAGAGAGGAGACGTTAAAACGTCCTGATATCAACTAAAAGGCTGCGGACGGGGTGGAAAAGGGACGAGCCGAATCTAGTAGAATACAGATAGGCAAACACTTTACTACAACAAAAAATTGATGTGTTGGACCAAAAGATGCAAATATCGCAGTCAAGCTGTAAACTAGCGACACAACACATTCCGTTAAATGGACTACATCCTGCTACTACCAAATCCCTGTTCAGTAGTTTAGTGGGTTTAGTAGTGGGAGATTGAGAGTGAATAAGAATGATAGTGTTGTTTTGCCACATTTTGTGAACTAAGACTGATATATCCAAAAAGATTCATTGAAAGAGGCATACTGTATAGCGGTCAATTTTTTTCCCCTTTATTATATTTACGTTTATGGCTGATCATTTTAGACTAGTCTGTCCCTACGTTTGGCTACAAGAACAATAGACACCAAACACTGGGTTTTTATGGCAGTGGGCTGACATAATAGATCCCAGAGGTCAAGGTGAGAGGTCTCTAGGGAAAAGAATGGACCGCTTGTAGGCCAACTTGAACCCACCAGTCGACCTTTGACAAAACCTTATGGCACTTATAGTTCACGGGAAAATAATCAACCTCTTTAAATGATGACATAAATTGATTTCACCTCAGGCGCTGTTATGGGATCAAGATGCTGAGAAGCGCTTGAGCTGCAGCGGTCAGCGACCCAAAGCTGGGATCATGATGTTGAGAAGCGCATGAGCTGCAGCGGTCAGCGACCCAAAGCTGGGATCAAGATGCTGAGAAGCGCATGAGCTGCAGCGGTCAGCGACCCAAAGCTGGGATCAAGATGCTGAGAAGCGCATGAGCTGCAGCGGTCAGCGACCCAAAGCTGGGATCAAGATGCTGAGAAGCGCATGAGCTGCAGCGGTCAGCGACCCAAAGCTGGGATCAAGATGCTGAGAAGCGCATGAGCTGCAGCGGTCAGCGACCCAAAGCTGGGATCAAGATGCTGAGAAGCACATGAGCTGCAGCGGTCAGCGACCCAAAGCTGGGATCAAGATGCTGAGAAGCGCAGGAGCTGCAGCGGTCAGCGACCCAAAGCTGGGATCAAGATGTTGGGCAGCACATGAGCTGCAGCGGTCAGTGACCCATAGCTGACTGCTTTCATCAGGGCCAGCGAACCAGAGCTGACTGCTAGCATTAGTGCCAGCGAACCATAGCTGACTGCTTTCGTCAGGGCCAGCGAACCAGAGTTGACTGTTTTCGCCAGGGCCAGCGAACCAGAGCTGACTGCTAGCGTTAGTGCCAGCGAACCATAGCTGACTGCTTTCGTCAGGGCCAGCGAACCAGAGCTGACTGTTTTCGTCAGGGCCAGCGAACCAGAGCTGACTGCTAGCGTTAGTGCCAGCGAACCATAGCTGACTGCTTTCGTCAGGGCCAACGAACCAGAGCTGACTGTTTTCGTCAGGGCCAGCGAACCATAGCTGACTGCTAGCATCAGGACCAGCAAACCAGAGCTGCCAAGATCCTTCTACACATCCACACGGTGATCCTGGATAACAGGCTGCAACAGAGCAGATTGGCTAAGGAGAAGGGATCAAATAGGGAAGGCTAACCCAGTACTAAAAAATGTCTGCTGAAGTCGGATGTGTCGGACCGAAAGGTGCAAACATCGCTGTCAAGATGTACATTCTGTTCTCTGGACAACATCCTGCTGCTGGCAAAGCCCTTTTCAGGGTTTGGTAGCGGGAGGTTAAGAACGAAGAAGAAGAGGAATTTTTTTGTTTTTTTTGCATTCGCATTATTTTTCAATTTCACAAGGCAGTGTGCATTGCACTGTGGTTTTTATTTTGCGCCTGTCGGCCCAATGCATCCGACTTCAGCATGCATTTTATGTAAGGGTCTGCTTCCTCCTGCATTTTCTAAGGGTTTGCTTCCCCGGAATAACGGCCAGTGCTGTGGTGGGGATCGAACCCAGCACCTTCGGATTGTGAGCCGTGTCACTTAACCACTAGCCTACGCCGTCCCCAGAAGAAGAAATGAGACCATAAATTGATATATCACCTGGAAAATACACAAGCAATTTCAGAGCGGAGGCAGAGGCACTGAGGGCGGCAGTGGAAGAAAAGGTGACAGGTAAAAGGAATGAAAGCCATATAGTCCTGCTTACAGATGCCCTGGCCGTAGTCACAGCGCTAAAAAGCCAGAAAAACACTGAGCTTAATGATTTAAGAGCAGTACTCTGTCAACTATGCCAGCAGTCCGCACCAAAAAGGGTAGTGGTACAGTGGGTCCCATCTCACTGTAACATCCAAGGCAACGAGGAGGCAGACAGACTGGCAAAAGAAGGCGCAAGACTACCACAAACAGATACTAGTATGACGTACGAAGAGTCAAAACGGCTTATTAGAGCTAGATACATGACCAAATGGGAAACAGAACATACTGGTTACACCAAAAACGATGCCTATTACCAGTTGAACAGAAGAGAGCAGGTCGTGGTCTTCAGACTTCGCACTGGCCACATTAGACTGAGGTACCACCTATTCAACAAATTGAAGATAGGGTGTACCGACGAATGCCCGTGTGGTACCAGGAAAATGACCGCTGAGCATCTGCTGCAGAACTGCCCGACATACGAGGATCAGAGAGAGCAGATGTGGCCATCACCAGTGGCAACACTAGACAAGCTCTATGGCAGTGTCGACAGCCTCAGGATGACGGCTGCTTTTTTCGAAAAAATAAAGGTTGATGTCTGACTGCGTACGAAGAAGAAGAAGAAGGAGGAGGAGGAGGAGGAGGATGATATATCACCTCAATCTCTGTTCCAATGTCCATCATCTCTAATCTTTTTCTCCATCTGAATTTAGACGTTTGCATTTGAAACTTGTTATCGTGACTACACGTAGGTATGTGTATGTGCTGGGTGTGTCCTTATTTGTATGTGGGTAGATGTATGTACGTGTACATACATGTACATACAGGGAAGCTGAGCAATGCCTAAATGTGCCCAGCAATGCACGCTGAACAGTTTCTCTCCCTGCGAGGAAATGCAGGTTGGAACTGATTCCGTCAAAAATGTGAATTTGTACATCTGCTTGGGCATGCAGCTTGGCTAACAGTGTGAGGGGTCGATATGATCCCCGTAGTAGTGAGTGACACAGAGATGAAGCCAAACATAGCACAACCGCCTGGAGGACCCCGGTCCACCTTAATCAGCATGCGGGGGATGGGAGGAAAGCTACTGCAACCCACCACTTAACGTCCTTTTCAGCGCGCATAAAAGAGTAAACCTACTCGCTTCTCATAGCTAAGATACCTGGTTCGATCCCAGTTACTTATAAGATGTTTGAGTGGTAGAGTAGTAGAGCCCTCGCTTCTCATAGCTAAGATATCTGGTTCGATCCCAGTTACTTATAAAATGATTGAGTGGCAGAGTAGTAGAGCCCTCGCTTCTCATAGCTAAGATATCTGGTTCGATCCCAGTTACTTATAACTTACGAACTCCCACAACTTGCATAAAGGGATCTCACAAAGGGTTTCAGCGGGGTGGTGCAGCTTCAACTACATCAAGACCGCACTTCAACAGAAAGTTGTGGCGGAACCAGCGGTGATATCATTCTCCTTCATGATCCTCACCGGGATAGAGGTACAGCATCAGTTGATCGGAGAAGAGGAGGGAGAGGACGGGGATAACATTTTGAAGTTGATCAATGACTGCTTGTTGGAGGACGACACTGTAGATGAATCAACATATCACGGGGGATCAAGATGCTGAGCAGCGCATGAGCTGAAGCGGTCAGCGACCCATAGCTGACTGCTAGCGTCAGGGCAAGCGAACCATAGCTGCCAAGACCCTTCTACACCTGCACGCGGTGATCCTGGATAACAGGCTGCAGCAGGGCAGACTGGCTAAGGAGAAGGGATCGAAGAGGGAATGCTAACCCGGTACTCAAAAAATACTTGCTGAAGTCGGATGTGTTGGACCGAAAGGTGCAAATATCGCAGTGAAGCTGTAAACTACGACACAACGCATTCCGTTCTCTGGACTACATTCTGCTACTTAAGCCCATTCAGGGTTTGGTAGTGGGAGATTGAGAACGAACGAAGAAGAAGAAGAAGGTTCGATCCCAGTTACTTATAACTTACGAACTCCCACGACTTGCATATAGGGATTTCACGAAAGGTTTCAGTGGGGTGGTGCAGCTTCAACCCCATCAAGACCGCACTTTAACAAATGAAAAACAACAAAGCAAGAGCTCCCACCTTCAACAGCCTGGTCATTCCAGCCATGGTGTATGGCTACGAGATGAGGAACCTACGTAAAAGTGACATGGCACGACTCCGAGCTACTCAACCAGCGATGGAGCGTAGGACACTGTCACTTTCACTACGTGACCACATCCACGACACCGCCATGAGGAGCCAAACCTGTGACAGTGACATAGATACAGCGTTGTTAAGAAAGTGCAGGTGGGCAGGCCACGTGGTACGCATGCCTGACAATAGATGGACACTTAAAGTGACGTCATGGTGGCCCTACGCCTACAATCGTCGCCCCGGGCGTCCACCAATAAGATGGAGAGATGGCCTTTGATAGAACCTTGGTCCGGCATGGTACTTAAAGGCAAAAGACAAAGATGAGTTTAAACGACATTTGGGTACCTGGCATAGGAGACAAAACATGCCTGAATGAACAGCAGAAGTACAGTATATATACGTGCGTTTAAATTAATATGTATGTGTGTGTACAAATGTGTACACATATTGCCTTCACAAATATCTCCACACAAATGAGTGTCACCATTTACCTCACAAAATATAACTCCCACCATCTCATGTTTCATCTCGTAGAAGATTTTCACTTAATTTCACATTACACACAAATCTTCACTTCACTTCACATTACACACAAATCTTCACTTCACATCACACACACATTTTGTTTGATTTCTGTTACCTTTATTATGTACAAATCAGAAAATGACTATGTGCTATAAAGAATTTTTTTTTAAAAAGACATAAACATACAGATTAGGTGTTTCATCTTTGGAAAACCTACAGCAACATACCATAGAAATATCTCCAATAGACTATCCTGCCACAGAAATATTTCAAATAGACTATCCTATCACAGAAATATCTCCAATAGACTATCCTGCCACAGAAATATTTCAAATAGACTATCCTCTCACAGAAATATCTCCAATAGACTATCGTGCCACAGAAATATCTCCAATAGACTATCCTGCCACAGAAATATCTCAAATAGACTATCCTACCACAGAAATATCTCCAATAGACTATCGTTCACAGAAATATCTCCAATAGACTATCGTGCCACAGAAATATCTCCAATAGACTATCGTTCACAGAAATATGTCCAATAGACTATCGTGCCACAGAAATATCTCCAATTGACTATCGTTAACAGAAATATCTCCAATAGACTATCCTGCCACAGAAATATCTCCAATAGACTATCGTGCCACAGAAATATCTCCAATAGACTCGTTCACAGAAATATCTCCAATAGACTATCCTGCCACAGAAATATTTCAAATAGACTATCCTATCACAGAAATATCTCCAATAGACTATCCTGCCACAGAAATATTTCAAATAGACTATCCTATCACAGAAATATCTCCAATAGACTATCGTGCCACAGAAATATCTCCAATAGACTATCCTGCCACAGAAATATCTCAAATAGACTATCCTACCACAGAAATATCTCCAATAGACTATCGTTCACAGAAATATCTCCAATAGACTATCGTGCCACAGAAATATCTCCAATAGACTGCCACAGAAATATCTCCAATAGACTATCGTTCACAGAAATAACTCCAATAGACTGCCACATAAATATCTCCAATAGACTATCGTTCAAAGAAATATCTCCAATAGACTATCCTGCCACAGAAATATCTCAAATAGACTATCCTACCACAGAAATATCTCCAATAGACTTGTTCACAGAAATATCTCCAATAGACTATCGTTCACAGAAATATCTCCAATAGACTATCGTGCCACAGAAATATCTCCAATTGACTATCGTTAACAGAAATATCTCCAATAGACTATCCTGCCACAGAAATATCTCCAATAGACTATCGTGCCACAGAAATATCTCCAATAGACTCGTTCACAGAAATATCTCCAATAGACTATCGTGCCACAGAAATATCTCCAATAGACTCGTTCACAGAAATATCTCCAATAGACTCGTTCACAGAAATATCTCCAATAGACTCGTTCACAGAAATATCTCCAATAGACTATCATGCCACAGAAATATCTCCAATAGACTATCGTTCACAGAAATATCTCCAATAGACTATCGTTCACAGAAATATCTCCAATAGACTATTGTGCCACAGAAATATCTCCAATAGACTATCGTTCACAGAAATATCTCCAAAAGACTATTGTGCCACAGAAATATCTCCAATAGACTATCGTTCACAGAAATATCTCCAATAGACTATCGTGCCACAGAAATATCTCCAATAGACTATCCTACCACAGAAATATCTCCAATAGACTGCCACAGAAATATCTCCAATAGACTATCCTACCACAGAAATATCTCCAATAGACTACCACAGAAATATCTCCAATTGACTATCCTACCACAGAAATATCTCCAATAGACTATCGTTCACAGAAATATCTCCAATAGACTATCCTATCACAGAAATATCTCCAATAGACTATCCTACCACAGAAATATCTCCAATAGACTATCGTTCACAGAAATATCTACAATAGACTATTCTACCACATAAATATCTCCAATAGACTATCCTACCACAGAAATATCTCCAATAGACTATCCTACCACAGAAATATCTCCAATAGACTATCCTACCACAGAAATATCTCCAATAGACTATCCTACCACAGAAATATCTCCAATAGACTATCCTACCACAGAAATATCTCCAATAGACTATCCTACCACAGAAATATCTCCAATAGACTATCGTGCCACAACTAACAGAAATATTTGACTTCAGTTGAAGGTTTTGAGGATTCAACCTTAACCATCACACCTGCCGAGATGGAGGACGAGGCACCTTTCGCGGATGAGCTGCGGTCACCACAACCACTGCAGAGCGTGACCAGTGTAGACCAGCTGGGTAATGAATTGACTTTGTTGCTCCTCTTCTGCCATGTGGAATAGAGTGTTCTTCCATAGTTGTAAATGTTTTCTGTTTTCCTGAGGCACTTCTGATGATGGTGATGTGGGCTGATGGGGATGTGGGCTGATGATGGTGATGTGGGCTGATGATGGTGATGTGGGCTGATGGTGGTGATGTGGGCTGGTGAGGGTGATGTGGTCTGATGGGGATGTGGGCTGATGATGGTGATGTGGGCTGGTGATGGTGATGTGGGCTGGTGATGGTGATGTGGGCTGGTGATGGTGATGTGGGCTGGTGATGGGGATGTGGGCTGATTGGGATGTGGGCTGATGATGGTGATGTGGGCTGATGGGGATGTGGTTTGATGGGGATGTGGTTTGATGGGGATGTGGTCTGATGGGGATGTGGTCTGATGATGGTGATGTGGGCTGATGGGGATGTGGTCTGATGGGGATGTGGTCTGATGGGGATGTGGTCTGATGATGGTGATGTGGGCTGATGGGGATGTGGTCTGATGATGTGTTGTGAGGGTGATGTGGGCTGATGATGGTGATGTGGGCTGATGGTGATGTGGGCTGATGATGGTGATGTCGGCTGATGGTGATGATATGGGCTGATTATGGTGATGTGGGCTGATGGGGATGTGGGGTCATGATGATGATGTGGGCTGATGGGAATGTGGGCTGATGATGGTGATGTGGGCTGATGATGGTGATGTGGGCTGATGATGGTGATGTGGGCTGACGATTGTGATGTGGGCTGATGATGGTGATGTGGGCTGATGGGGATGTAGCGCCTCCAGGATAGAGTAGCCAGCCTTAGTTTGACGACTTGGTTACTCCACGTCTACCATGATGTGTTGGGTCTTCTTCCATTGGGTTGAAGTTCATCTTCACATTCTTCTTTTCTTCTTCTCTCCTCCTCCTCCCTGGACAAAGTGGGCAACCAGAAAATGAGATGGCCGACAGATTAGCAAAAACAGGGCCCACCAAACAACAATTGGATAGAGCCTGCAGTAACCACACAGTCAAACGAATTATTCAGAATAATACTCAGGAAATCTGGATGAACAAGTGGGCGACGGGAACAGCAGGTCGCAGTGTGTTTAGCGAAATGTCACAGCCAAAAAGTGACGATGACATAAATAAACTACGTAGAAGAGATCAAAGTCTCATCTTTCAGTTCCGAACAGGACACACCAGAGTCAATAGCCACTTGAACCGCATCAACCCCCAGCACCTGCCCTTGTGCAGACATTACTCTCATCCTGATGAAACAGTTCGACATCTACTCATTGAGTGCAAGGCGCTTGCGGACATGAGGAAAAGATTCTTACAAGCACTGCCGAAAATTACCAACACACTGTACGGAGCAGTGACACAGCTGAAGAAGACCTGTATAAGAATGGCATTGGGCTGCCAAGAGTTGGCTCGCTCAGCAGCTGCGGGATAACGACGACATCAGAGAGTCTAGGAACTATTATTATCTTAGATAGTACAGAAGGGCTGGCTAAGGAATATGTGGATAGCGTGGAATGATGTGGATCTTTTGTGTGGATAGCGTGGAATGATGTGGATCTTTTGTGTGGATAGCATTGGATGATGTTGATCTATTGTGTGGATAGTATTGGATGATGTTGATCTATTTTGTGGATAGTATGTGATGATGTTGATCTATTGTAGGATAGCATGTGATGATGTGGATCTATTGTGTGGATAACATGGGATGATGTGGATCTATTGTGTGGATCGCATGGGATGATGTGGATCTATTGTGTGGATCACATGGGATGATGTGGATCTATTGTGTGGATCACATGGGATGATGTGGATCTATTGTGTGGATCACATGGGATGATGTGGATCTAGTGTCCTGGTCGAGCTGGGAGTCCAGTCAACGAAAGAGCTGACATCGTGGCTGCGCAAGCATTATGGGCACGCCAGATATGTATAATAGATTATTGGGCCGCTGTAGTCAAGAGGTTAAGGTACTCACCTCTCACATTGATGAACGGAAACGGTAGGCGATCGAATCCCGCAGGTTTCTAGCGACCCCTGGTCTCACCGGAGGAAAGACCAGAGTGCCTCCATGTAGAGTTACCTCCGGTCGTCTTGACCAGTAGTCTTGCCACTGATCCAAGGTAGCTCGGGATAAGAGTGAGATTGATGACCAGTGCAGCCTCTCCCGCACTATAATCTAAATATAGCGCACATCACATTATTAAGACATAACTGTGGCCATCACCACTTGCCGTGGGAAATAAGTTTATATATATGGATAAGGGGTAATAAATAAAATATAACAGCGGATTGCTGTCCCTAAAAATAGATCTAGTCCTACAGCGGATTCCGGCCCACTGTGTGATCCTTGGAAACGAGAAGGCAAATGAGTTCGCAAAAGTTAGAGGTGATAGTACACAGACTCCCCATCCGCAAATCTATAAAGAAGCAAAGACACTCATCAAACAATCCATGCAGATGGAATGGAGAGACCAGCACAAAAGAATACAAGCCAGAAAAGGACAGCATAGACAAACTTGGCAGAGATGGGCAGACAGAGATCTTCAGACTCAGAACGGGACATTGCAGACTCAAGGCCCACCTCCACAGAATGGGTCTCAGAGGCACTGCCACATGCGATTGTGGAACAAACACCAGACCACTTATGCAGGTCAAAGAGAGACAGTTTAGTCCGGAGAAGTGACCAGCTCGGAAAGTTGTGGCGGAACCAGCGGTGATATCAGTCTCCTTCATGATCCTCACCGGGATAGAGGCACAGCATCAGTTGATCGGAGAAGAGGAGGAGAGGACGGGGATAACATTTTGAAGTTTATCAATGACTGCTTGTTGGAGGACGACACTGCAGTAGATGAATCAACATGTCACAGGGGATCAAGACGCTGAGCAGCGTAGGAGCTGCAGCGGTCAGCGACCAAGAGCTTACTAGCGTCAGGGTCAGCGAACCAGAGCTGCCAAGGCACTTCTACACCTCCTAGCGGTGATCCTGGATAACAGGCTGCAGCAGGGCAGACTGTCTAAGGAGAAGAGATCAAAGAGGGAATGCTAACCCGGTACTAAAAAAATGCTTGCTGAAGTCAGATGTGTTGGACCGAAAGGTGCAAATATCGCAGTCAAGCTGTAAACTACGACACAACGCATTCCATTTTCTAGTCTACATTCTGCATGTTTGGGTTTGGTAGCGGGAGATTGAGAATGAACGAAGCCAAGCCAAGCATATCACAGACAGCAGAACTTCGGAATCAGTCATGGCTCAAGTGAAGTCGGGCAAGGGAGAGGATGGACCAGGAGTGTGTGCAACCAATGAGCAACAGGAACCATCCGTATCCACAACCTTCGTTATTTACTGAGTAGTCCGACGGAGTCTTTATGTATGACAAGAATAGCACCACTGTCCCACAGAGAGCATGTCGTAAGATGTGACTAACTGTGTGACATGGCATAACACCGGTTAGGTGGTTTGTTTAGAGCAGCATAGATGGCACCTAACAGGCTGCGGGTCTACTTTGCTCTAGTGTTTGAGTCTATTAAGATGGACTTGCACATCTGTTAACTGCCCTCTGCGGCACTTGTCCCAAAGAAGCGGAGATGGACTTGCACATTTGTTAACTGCCCTCTGCGGCACTTGTCCCAAAGAAGCGGAGTAATAAGCTGCTCGAGCCTAGCCCGCTAAGCAGGAAATATTCCTTCTGGCTACATCCAGAGCTGGGACCTGCACAGGGGCATCTGCCCCGGTAGAAGTACAGGTCGACTAAGAAATAAGGACCGAGCACCTACGAGTATGCCCGGAGTGCAGTGAAGTCGATTCTTACGAACAGAACAGTTGAGAATATTATTCGAATGTTAATAATTTTTTCTTAGAATCATCAGAATGCCAAGCTGGCGAGGTGGCCGTGACTAAACCGAGCCCACTGGCAGACGAAGGATCGCCAGCCAGAAAGATCTGGAACAGACAGCATAGGGTGAGGCTCTTCATGTGACTCCCAGTGTGACTCCAAGTATGACTCCCAGTGTGACTCGCAGTCATAGCCCATTTCATGTAGTTGAAAATGTATTCATATGATCAAGAAACTAATTCTTACCATAACAAGGGGGAGGAAGACTAACGTCTGGTCAGGCAAAACATACTGGTCAGACATGTTAGTCAGGGTCAGGCAAAATATACTGGTCAGACATGTTAGTCAGGGTCAGGCAAAATATACTGGTCAGACATGTTAGTCAGGGTCAGACAAAACATACTGGTCAGACATGTTAGTCAGGGTCAGGCAAAATATACTGGTCAGACATGTTAGTCAGGGTCAGGCAAAATATACTGATCAGACATGTTAGTCAGGGTCAGGCAAAATATACTGGTCAGACATGTTAGTCAGGGTCAGGCAAAATATACTGGTCAGACATGTTAGTCAGGGTCAGACAAAACATACTGGTCAGACATGTTAGTCAGGGTCAGGCAAAATATACTGGTCAGACATGTTAGTCAGGGTCAGGCAAAATATACTGATCAGACATGTTAGTCAGGGTCAGACAAAACATACTGGTCAGACATGTTAGTCAGGGTCAGGCAGAATATACTAGCCAAGACCCTCACCTCGGCCTCCTGGTAGACCTCACTGGAAACGGGCTGTTTTCATTGCAGCCCGGCTAATGGGGTGAGGGATCGGTATGATCCTCGTAGTAGTGAGCGACGCGGAGATGAAACCAAGCATAGCACAACCGCCTGGAGGACCCCAGTCCACCTTCATCAGCATGCGCTGGATGGGAGGAAAGCTACTGCAACATGCCACTTTACGAGCTTTTCAGCGCGCACAAAAGAGTAAACCTACTCGCTTCTCATAGCTAAGATACCTGGTTCGATCCCAGGTACTTAAAAGATGTTTGAGTGGCAGAGTAGTAGAACGCTCACTTCTCGAAGCTAAGATATCTGGTTCGATCCCAGTTACCGACATCCTTAAATCTACAATCTACGTACCTGTAAAGGGTAACCTTGGTTACTGTTAAAGAAAAAAAGGCAGCAAGGAAGGGAGCTCCTTGCAGGAGGCCTGTACCCGTGTGCGTGTATTTTCTAATAACAAAAT
The DNA here is from genome assembly GCA_036924085.1 of Ariolimax columbianus. Taxonomy (NCBI): domain Eukaryota; kingdom Metazoa; phylum Mollusca; class Gastropoda; order Stylommatophora; family Arionidae; genus Ariolimax; species Ariolimax columbianus. Next base: position 1,443,137 of record JAVGWX010000023.1, read on the forward strand.
TACAGCTAATTATTTTGCCACCATCAGAAACAGATTATCAGAATAGGCCAATTTGTAGAGATGTAGGTTACGGTTGTATGGTGGTGAAGTTGTTGTGTCTGAGTTCGTATTGATGTTGTCTTGTGGACACTTGCTTATGAAATTCCACCTTGCTTGTCGTACGGCTTATTGTAAACCCTTTGTTGAGTCTCCTTACTTTCCTACTGAGTCACTATTCTACCTGGCGATGTGTAGGTTTGCCAGGAAGACCACCATCCGACTTCTTTCTGGGTATACTTGCAATAGATTGCGAAGACAAACAGGTGATTAGCCCATCGTGCCATTACAATCCAACGCTTTTCGAAGCGTCTGTAGGAACACACAATCCATTTATAGATCAGCGTCTCTAAACTGCGGGCCCGCTACACAATTTTATCTATCCCGCAGGAACATGAAATAATAATAATTATTCTCATTTCAGGAAATGATTATTAAAATTTCAGTAAATACATTAAAAAAAAATTAATAGACCGTCTCGTTCGCCTGTAATTTGGTCCACGATTCTTTCGTCAGAATATTTGTTGAGGTTCAACATTTTGACTCGTTACACATCATTTCAATGCTAACCCGGTACTCAAAAAATGCTTGCTGATGTTGGATGTGTTGGACCGAAAGGTGCAAATATCGCAGTCAAGCTGTAAACTACGACACAACGCATTCCGTTCTCTGGACTACATTCTGTTCCTTAAGCCCTTTTAGGGTTTGGTAGCGGGAGATTGAGAACGAATGAAGCCAAGCCAAGCCATTTCTCAGTGTCAGGGGACGGCGTGGGCTAGTGGTTAAGTAACACGACTCACAATCTGAAGGTGCTGGGTTCGCTCCCTATCACAGCACCGGCAGTTACCCCGGGGAAGCAAACCCTTAGAAAATGCAGGAGGAAGCAGACCCTTACATAAAATTCATGCTGAAGTCGGATGCACTGGGTCAACAGGCACCGAATAAAAACATTGTGCATGGCGATTCCGTGGCGAAGTGGTTAAGCCGTCGGCCTCGTGATCAAGATGGTAGCGAGGAGCAATTAGGGTCAGGTGAAACATATTGATCAAGCAAGACACCTGCCCATCTTCTGAAGCAGACTGTGGCATGCAAGAAGAGCCACTGTAACCTGCTACCAAAGTCACATTATCAAGAGTTAACTCAGCTAATGCTCGAGCAGCTTTGAACAACAACGCCATAAAATATTGAATGCTTGAGTAGATTCAAACAAACAAAAAAAAAGTCAAAGACCGCCGTCCATCGTAGATGATCATGGCATAATTTATTTTGCTATCGCTATCTTTAGTAAGGATTAACTGCGCTAATTTTTATCCTCACTCTCTCGTCTCGAGCCGCCCGACGAGTGGCAAGTCAAGGACAAGATGACTAGGGGGTGACAACGAGATGCAGGAGACTCCGCATCAAGCACCCATGAAAAAGACGGCGGAGTCCGGAGTCTAACCCACACCACCTGATCACGAGGCCGACGGCTTCACCACGGAATCCCCAGATTCAAACAATGGTCCCAAAAATATTGAATTCTTGAGTAGATTCAAACAACGGTCCAAAAAATATTGAATTCTTGAGTAGATTCAAACAACGGTCCCAAAAATATTGAATTCTTGAGTAGATTCAAACAACAGCCCCAAAAATATTGAATTCTTGAGTAGATTCAAACAACGGTCCCAAAAATATTGAATTCTTGAGTAGATTCAAACAACGGTCCCAAAAATATTGAATTCTTGAGTAGATTCAAACAACGGTCCCAAAAATATTGAATTCTTGAGTAGATTCAAACAACAGCCCCAAAAATATTGAATTCTTGAGTAGATTCAAACAACGGTCCCAAAAATATTGAATTCTTGAGTAGATTCAAACAACGGCCCCAAAAATATTGAATTCTTGAGTAGATTCAAACAACGGTTCCAAAAATATTGAATTCTTGAGTAGATTCAAACAACAGCCCCAAAAATATTGAATTCTTGAGTAGATTCAAACAACGGTCCCAAAAATATTGAATTCTTGAGTAGATTCAAACAACAGCCCCAAAAATATTGAATTCTTGAGTAGATTCAAACAACAGCCCCAAAAATATTGAATTCTTGAGTAGATTCAAACAACGGCCCCAAAAATATTGAATTCTTGAGTAGATTCAAACAACAGCCCCAAAAATATTGAATTCTTGAGTAGATTCAAACAACGGTCCCAAAAATATTGAATTCTTGAGTAGATTCAAACAACAGCCCCAAAAATATTGAATTCTTGAGTAGATTCAAACAACAGCCCCAAAAATATTGAATTCTTGAGTAGATTCAAACAACGGCCCCAAAAATATTGAATTCTTGAGTAGATTCAAACAACGGTTCCAAAAATATTGAATTCTTGAGTAGATTCAAACAACAGCCCCAAAAATATTGAATTCTTGAGTAGATTCAAACAACGGTCCCAAAAATATTGAATTCTTGAGTAGATTCAAACAACAGCCCCAAAAATATTGAATTCTTGAGTAGATTCAAACAACAGCCCCAAAAATATTGAATTCTTGAGTAGATTCAAACAACAGCCCCAAAAATATTGAATTCTTGAGTAGATTCAAACAACAGCCCCAAAAATATTGAATTCTTGAGTAGATTCAAACAACAGCCCCAAAAATATTGAATTCTTGAGTAGATTCAAACAACAGCCCCAAAAATATTGAATTCTTGAGTAGATTCAAACAACAGCCCCAAAAATATTGAATTCTTGAGTAGATTCAAACAACGGTTCCAAAAATATTGAATTCTTGAGTAGATTCAAACAACAGCCCCAAAAATATTGAATTCTTGAGTAGATTCAAACAACGGTCCCAAAAATATTGAATTCTTGAGTAGATTCAAACAACAGCCCCAAAAATATTGAATTCTTGAGTAGATTCAAACAACAGCCCCAAAAATATTGAATTCTTGAGTAGATTCAAACAACAGCCCCAAAAATATTGAATTCTTGAGTAGATTCAAACAACAGCCCCAAAAATATTGAATTCTTGAGTAGATTCAAACAACGGTCCCAAAAATATTGAATTCTTGAGTAGATTCAAACAACAGCCCCAAAAATATTGAATTCTTGAGTAGATTCAAACAACAGCCCCAAAAATATTGAATTCTTGAGTAGATTCAAACAACAGCCCCAAAAATATTGAATTCTTGAGTAGATTCAAACAACAGCCCCAAAAATATTGAATTCTTGAGTAGATTCAAACAACAGCCCCAAAAATATTGAATTCTTGAGTAGATTCAAACAACGGTCCCAAAAATATTGAATTCTTGAGTAGATTCAAACAACAGCCCCAAAAATATTGAATTCTTGAGTAGATTCAAACAACAGCCCCAAAAATATTGAATTCTTGAGTAGATTCAAACAACGGTCCCAAAAATATTGAATTCTTGAGTAGATTCAAACAACAGCCCCAAAAATATTGAATTCTTGAGTAGATTCAAACAACAGCCCCAAAAATATTGAATTCTTGAGTAGATTCAAACAACAGCCCCAAAAATATTGAATTCTTGAGTAGATTCAAACAACAGCCCAAAAATATTGAATTCTTGAGTAGATTCAAACAACAGCCCCAAAAATATTGAATTCTTGAGTAGATTCAAACAACAGCCCCAAAAATATTGAATTCTTGAGTAGATTCAAACAACAGCCCCCAAAAATATTGAATTCTTGAGTAGATTCAAACAACGGTCCCAAAAATATTGAATTCTTGAGTAGATTCAAACAACAGCCCAAAAATATTGAATTCTTGAGTAGATTCAAACAACAGCCCCAAAAATATTGAATTCTTTGAGTAGATTCAAACAACGGTCCCAAAAATATTGAATTCTTGAGTAGATTCAAACAAACGGTCCCAAAAATATTGAATTCTTGAGTAGATTCAAACAACAGCCCCAAAAATATTGAATTCTTGAGTAGATTCAAACAACAGCCCCAAAAATATTGAATTCTTGAGTAGATTCAAACAACGGTCCCAAAAATATTGAATTCTTGAGTAGATTCAAAACAACGGTCCCAAAAATATTGAATTCTTGAGTAGAATCAAAACAACAGCCCCAAAAATATTGAATTCTTGAGTAGATTCAAACAACAGCCCCAAAAATATTGAATTCTTGAGTAGATTCAAACAACGTTCCAAAAATATTGGAATCTTGAGTAGATTCAAACAACGGTCCCAAAAATATTGAATTCTTGAGTAGATTCAAACAACAGCCCCAAAAATATTGAATTCTTGAGTAGATTCAAAACAACGGTCCCAAAAATATGAATTCTTGAGTAGATTCAAACACGGTCCCAAAAATATTGAAATTCTTGAGTAGATTCAAACAACAGCCCCAAAAATATTGAATTCTTGAGTAGATTCAAACAACAGCCCCAAAAATATTGAATTCTTGAGTAGATTCAAACAACAGCCCCAAAAATATTGAATTCTTGAGTAGATTCAAACAACAGCCCCAAAAATATTGAATTCTTGAGTAGATTCAAACAACAGCCCCAAAAATATTGAATTCTTGAGTAGATTCAAACAACGGCCCCAAAAATATTGAATTCTTGAGTAGATTCAAACAACGGTCCCAAAAATAATTGAATTCTTGAGTAGATTCAAAACAACAGCCCCAAAAATATTGAATTCTTGAGTAGATTCAAACAACAGCCCCAAAAATATTGAATTCTTGAGTAGATTCAAACAACAGCCCCAAAAATATTGAATTCTTGAGTAGATTCAAACAACAGCTCCAAAAATATTGAATTCTTGAGTAGATTCAAACAACAGCCCCAAAAATATTGAATTCTTGAGTAGATTCAAACAACAGCCCCAAAAATATTGAATTCTTGAGTAGATTCAAACAACAGCCCAAAAATATTGAATTCTTGAGTAGATTCAAACAACAGCCCCAAAAATATTGAATTCTTGAGTAGATTCAAACAACGGTCCAAAAATATGAATTCTTGAGTAGATTCAAACAACGTCCCAAAAATATTGAATTCTTGAGTAGATTCAAAACAACGGTCCCAAAAATATTGAATTCTTGAGTAGATTCAAACAACGGTCCCCAAAAATATTGAATTCTTGAGTAGATTCAAACAACGCCCCAAAAATATTGAATTCTTGAGTAGATTCAAACAACAGCCCCAAAAATATTGAATTCTTGAGTAGATTCAAACAACAGCCCCAAAAATATTGAATTCTTGAGTAGATTCAAACAACAGCCCCAAAAATATTGAATTCTTGAGTAGATTCAAACAACAGCCCCAAAAATATTGAATTCTTGAGTAGATTCAAACAACAGCCCCAAAAATATTGAATTCTTGAGTAGATTCAAACAACAGCCCCAAAAATATTGAATTCTTGAGTAGATTCAAACAACAGCCCCAAAAATATTGAATTCTTGAGTAGATTCAAACAACAGCCCCAAAAATATTGAATTCTTGAGTAGATTCAAACAACAGCCCCAAAAATATTGAATTCTTGAGTAGATTCAAACAACAGCCCCAAAAATATTGAATTCTTGAGTAGATTCAAACAACAGCCCCAAAAATATTGAATTCTTGAGTAGATTCAAACAACAGCCCCAAAAATATTGAATTCTTGAGTAGATTCAAACAACAGCCCCAAAAATATTGAATTCTTGAGTAGATTCAAACAACAGCCCCAAAAATATTGAATTCTTGAGTAGATTCAAACAACAGCCCCAAAAATATTGAATTCTTGAGTAGATTCAAACAACAGCCCCAAAAATATTGAATTCTTGAGTAGATTCAAACAACAGCCCCAAAAATATTGAATTCTTGAGTAGATTCAAACAACAGCCCCAAAAATATTGAATTCTTGAGTAGATTCAAACAACAGCCCCAAAAATATTGAATTCTTGAGTAGATTCAAACAACAGCCCCAAAAATATTGAATTCTTGAGTAGATTCAAACAACGGTCCCAAAAATTATCAAAGTAAAAAACTTCAATCATTTGCCATACTTTTTTTACCCTGACCCACGAACATGTGCAAAACATGCAATGTGGTCCTTGTGCTGGAAAGTGTGGACATCCCAAGTTTAGGCAAACAGGAAGTTAGCCTGTTGGGTCGTTGCAGTTCTACACTTTGCAAAATCAGTATTTGAGCTGCGCATGTGCATGCGACACCTAGCATCTGCTACCTAAAGTAACCACAAAGCTGGATGATGCTGCCACCTAGTGACACCTTTATAAACAACCAAGTACATCTTTGTAACTATCCCATATCAGTTTGTGAACTACTCAACGAATGAGCCGACAGCATCCAGCGACTCACTGCTTGCTGCGTGCATCAGGGTCAGCGATTAATAACTAACTAAGACCCTATTCCACCTCCGAGTGGTGGTCCTAGAAACAGGCTGCAACCATGCAGCCTGGCTAACAGATTAGGGATCGAAAGAAAGGCAAACCTGGCCTAAAAAATACTGTGCTGAAATCGGATGCGTTGAGCCGAAAGATGCAGATATCGCAGCCTCTCTGTCAACTACCTCGCAGCGCCACAAACATTCTTTTCAAGATAAATGCAGAAGTAGGAGAAGTTTGTGATTTACTTATTGACTGAGTCTTATATAATAAGTTGACGTAGAAACTAAAATAATTCATGTTTTAATATGTCGTTTGTGAAAACTAAAATAATATTCCCGTGATAAATACAAAAAGCACATTTGTTGCGACCTTCTGTTGCTACGACACCGAGCACTTCCTGGGTATGCTAAAAATATATCATTAGTCCCAAGCACAGCTTCAGCCTTTGATTGCTGTCTCACCTGTCTGTCACTGATCTTACCTGTTGTTTCACCTGTCTGTCACTGATCTCACCTGTTGTTTCACCTGTCTCTCACTGATCTCAACTGTACGTCACTGATCTCACCTGTCTGTCACTAATCTCACCTGTCTGTCACTAATCTCACCTGCTATCTCATCTGTCTGTCACTGATGTCACCTGTTGTCTCATCTATCTGTCACCAATCTCACCTGTTGTCCTACCTGCCTAAAGCTGATCACACCTGTATTCCCACCTGCCTAAAGCTGATCACACCTGTATTCTCACCTGCCTAAAGCTGATCACACCTGTATTCCCACCTGCCTAAAGCTGATCACACCTGTATTCTCACCTGCCTATAGCTGATCACACCTGTATTCCCACCTGCCTAAAGCTGATCACACCTGTATTCCCACCTGCCTAAAGCCAATCACACCTGTTCTCCCACCTTGTGTTGGCTATCACTGTGCATGACTGTGTGTTTGCTTGTTTGTACCTCTGTTCCTGGCTGTAGATTGCCGACATGGAAGTTGCGGGCCAGGTGGGCCGGGGTGACCAACCTCAGCTGATGAGAATCAAACGGCTTAACTCACAACAAATAACAGAACTGGTAACTATCATATCCTGTCTCTGGGTCGTTCATGTTTTATTTGTATTTCTGGAACTAAAAACAAATTCTGAACTGTCTCCATCAGGGGGATTCTCGGAATGTCATACAGGACTTGTGTCATAAATGTCATTGTATGCAGCACGATGAAACAGTCTGTCGGACCTCATCAAGGCCTTCTGTCAGTGGTACAAACACGCAAGCTCCGAAGGTCTCGGTGGCAATGTGATCAATCCGTTTGCCTCGTCTTCAGATAGTTGGGGTTCGAATTTGAGCTGCGACGGTCGGTTCACGATTACAATTTTTTTTCCAGAGATCCCTGAATTCATCGCTGGAGCTATGGAGTTCGTGCTTTGTGCGAAGCCATCGGCAGGCAACATACCGTTCTGCGGAGAGAGACCGAGCCATATGGGGAAAACCTGCGGTGATGAAGCCGAGCCCTTGCCTTTAACCTTTAAACTTCAAAAGTACTTCCATGTAATTAGAACGAGTGGACTACCAAACACGATACTCAAAAGCAGAGTTTCCGTCAGGTGAAAAATAGGTCATCCCAAGAGGTGCTGGACAGGTAATGATTGAAGGTTAACGAGCAAAACCTTGAAAGGTACTGAGGTTATGGCGCTGGACAGACAGGTGGGAACTTGGTCAGTAGACCCAGGTGTGAGATGGGGACTTGGTCAGTAGATCCAGATGTGAGGTGGGGATTTGGTTGGTAGACCCAGACATGAGGTGGGGACTTGGTCAGTAGACCCAGGTGTGAGGTGGGGACTTGGTCAGTAGACCCAGGTGTGAGGTGGGGATTTGGTCAGTAGACCCAGGTGTGAGGTGGGGACTTGGTAAGTAGACCCAGGTGTGAGGTGGGGACTTGGTCAGTAGACCCAGGTGTGAGGTTGGGTCTTGATCAGTATGTTCCATCTGATCCAGGTGTGAGGCGGGGTCTTGGTCAGTATGTTCCATCTGACCCAGGCATGATGTGGGGTCTTGGTCAGTATGTTCCATCTGACACAGGCGTGAGGCGGGGTCTTGGTCAGTATGCTACATGTGATCCACTTATACAGATGTGAAATTGGGTCTTGTTTAGTAGACCCAGACATGAGGTGGGGAGGGTTTCTTGGTCAGTATACTTCACCTGACCTTGATCGATAGTCAGTCTTTCAGGAAACAATGAAAGGTCAACTTTTGCTTTGTTTACCAGCGTTGTTAAAATCAGTGTCACAGCTCTGTTGTGTATTTACAGTGTTTGTTGACTGTTTACTGCTGCTGCTGGGAGTGTTTCCTGTGTGCTGTCATGATATGCCATGCCATGCTATCCATCATTTTGTGTTGTGTTATGATCGGCTATATCATGTTGTGTTATTTGGTGTTGTTATATTATATTATGTTACATATACTTGAAATACTTGGAATCCTGGTATTCAAACAGGCATGTCAATGTCTGTTACCAGGTAACCGAAAGCTATCAACTATCCGAAGTAGGTATTTTAACTTAGTTACTTAACTTAATGTCTTTTGGAGAGTGGTTTCTTCTTCTTGTTCTGCGTTCGTTCTCAATCTCCCGCTACCAAGCCCTGTACAGGTCTTCGCAAGTAGCAGGATGTAGTCTGGAGAACGGAATGCGTTGTGTCGCTAGTTTACAGCTTGGCTGCGATATTTCCACCTTTCGGTCCGACACATCCGTCTTCGGAGGGTGGTTTAATAGACTCAAACACTAGAGCTAAGTAGACCCGCAGCCAGTTAGGCGCCATCTATAGCTGCTTTTAACAAACCACCTGGGGAAAGGTACAAATAACTTTTGTAGATTTTTAATTTGAATTTTGTCCAGCAGTGGCCGGTAAGCCTACTCTTTTCGATTTCCGACTGCTTAGGGATTTTTAACGTGCTCGTCACGGAACACTGGAGTCCGATCTTGCTACCCAGAGATCAGGGGGGTTTTTACCAGAAGATCCACGTGAAAAAATTCTGGTCTCCACCGTGAGTCGAACCCTCGGCCTCCGGCACCCGAGGCGGACACCTTACCTCGAGAACACTAAGCCCCTATGTTATATCATGTTAAGTTATAGAATAATGGCTAGCATTATTCTAGCAAACCTCTACACTCCAGGGTGGGTCAAGCTGGTAGTCTCGCTGACAAACCTCTAAACCTCAGGTTAGGTCGAGCTGGTATTCTTGCTGACAAACCTCTAAACCCCAGGGTAGAAGTCAAGCTGGTATTCTCGCTGACAAACCTCTAAACCCCAGGGTAGAAGTCAAGTTGGTATTGTCGCTGACAAACCTCTAAACCCCAGGGTAGAAGTCAAGCTGGTATTCTCGCTGACAAACCTCTAAACCCCAGGGTAGAAGTCAAGCTGGTATTGTCGCTGATAAACCTCTAAACCCCAGGTAGAAGTCAAGCTGGTATTCTCGCTGACAAACCTCTAAACCCCAGGGTAGAAGTCAAGCTGGTATTGTCGCTGATAAACCTCTAAACCCCAGGTAGAAGTCAAGCTGGTATTCTCGCTGACAAACCTCTAAACCCCAGGGTAGAAGTCAAGCTGGTATTGTCGCTGATAAACCTCTAAACCCCAGGTAGAAGTCAAGCTGGTATTCTCGCTGACAAACCTCTAAACCCCAGGGTAGAAGTCAAGCTGGTATTGTCGCTGATAAACCTCTAAACCCCAGGTAGAAGTCAAGCTGGTATTCTCGCTGACAAACCTCTAAACCCCAGTTTTAACAAGTAGTGACACGTGTAAATAAGTTAAATTTGGCCAAAGAATCTTGAGTAAAAGCCAAAATGAAAGTGCAAACGTCAGTAGTTCGAAAAGTTGAACTGTTACAAACTGACATCATCTGAAGGTTACTGTTGAATTTATATTTATCGATACTTCTTACTGTTGAATTTATATTTATCAATACTTCTTACTGCTGAATTTATATTTATCAATACTTCTTACTGCTGAATTTATATGTATCTATATTTCTTACTGTTGAATTTATATTTATCAATACTTCTTACTGCTGAATTTATATGTATCTATATTTCTTACTGCTGAATTTATATTTATCAATACTTCTTACTGCTGAATTTATATGTATCTATATTTCTTACTGTTGAATTTATATTTATCAATACTTCTTACTGTGAACAATTGTTCAATCTTTACATTGATACCACTTTCAGGAAGCCAAAATAGTAGATGATGAAGTGTTTGTCAAGCCACAGAAGAGGGTTGGGTTTTCTGTCGATGTGGCAGACACAGAGAAAACTGAAAGGTGAAGGACACATTTTGCAAGGTCCTATGTTGACTTGACACCAAAAAATGGACGCAGTTTCCCCTGCCAGACACATTATTTCTCAGCACGTCACGTTTGACTAGCACGTCACGTTTGACTGTGGTTGTTGACTTTGAGAGGCTGTAACGTTTTTGTTTGTTGGTCTATAGATATGTTGTTGTTGTGTGTCATCATTGTCAGGTGCCCTGCCGATTGGTGATCATGGACATCCACCCACTACTATCACGTGTGTCGTTGACAAACTCTGTTGATGATTGTCGCACGTGCCATTCTCTCAGGCTGTCCAACATCTTCTCTCTCGGCCTTTCTCTGTCTCTCAGGCTGTCCAACATCTTCTCTCTCTGCCTTTCTCTGTCTCTCGGGCTGTCCAACATCTTCTCTCTCGGCCTTCCTCTGTCCCTCAGGCTGTCCAGCATCTTCTCTCTCTGCCTTCCTCTGTCTCTCAGGCTGTCCAACATCTCTCTCTGCCTTCCTCTGTCTCTCAGGCTGTCCAACATCTTCTCTCTCGGCCTTCCCCTGTCTCTCAGGCTGTCCAACATCTTCTCTCTCTGCCTTCCTCTGTCTCTCAGGCTGTCCAACATCTTCTATCTCGTCCTTTCTCTGTCTCTCAGGCTGTCCAACATCTTCTCTCTCTGCCTTCCTCTGTCCCTCAGGCTGTCCAGCTCTCTTTCACAGTTTCAGCGCCAAGGTTTTCTTGCACAATATTCCCTTCATGGCCTGGAAGACCGATTTTGCTTGGCCTACTCTGCATTTTATTTCGTAATTACATCTCCCACCTGATGTCATGTATGTGCCCAGGTATCCATCTCCCACCTTGATGTTATGTATGTGCCCAGGTATCCATCTCCCACCTGATGTCATGTATGTGCCCAGGTATCCATCTCCCACCTGATGTTATGTATGTGCCCAGGTATCCATCTCCCACCTGATGTTATGTATGTGCCCAGGTATCCATCTCCCACCTGATGTTATGTATGTGCCCAGGTATGCATCTCCCATCTTATGTTATGTATGTGCCCAGGTATCCATCTCCCACCTGATGTTATGTATGTGCCCAGGTATACATCTCCCACCTGATGTTATGTATGTGCCCAGGTATCCATCCCGCCCCTGATGTTATGTATGTGCCCAGGTATCCATCCCGCCCCTGATGTTATGTATGTGCCCAGGTATTTAACCGTGTTGACTTGTCTCCAACACTTAATCCCCGATAGCAATGACTTTTATGGGACTACCTTGACCTTGATAGCAATCATACCAAATATTGAATAAAGATTGAACACAGCGTGTGTATCGTGTGTGATACAGAACAGGGCATGTGCTCTGGATTTGCCCGCAGTTTTGAAGGGTCATTGACTGCTGGGTGTACGGGGGAGTTTATGTGCTATGAGTGTTGTATATGGGTTGTTGTGGAATGTGTTGTGTGATGAGTGTTGTATGATGTGTGGTGAGTGTTGTATGATGTGTGGTGAGTGTTGTATGATGTGTGGTGAGTGTTGTATGATGTGTGGTGAGTGTTGTATGATGTGTGGTGAGTGTTGTATGATGTGTGGTGAGTGTTGTATGATGTGTGGTGAGTGTTGTATGATGTGTGGTGAGTGTTGTATGATGTGTGGTGAGTGTTGTATGATGTGTGGTGAGTGTTGTATGATGTGTGGTGAGTGTTGTATGATGTGTGGTGAGTGTTGTATGATGTGTGGTGAGTGTTGTATGATGTGTGGTGAGTGTTGTATGATGTGTGGTGAGTGTTGTATGATGTGTGGTGAGTGTTGTATGATGTGTGGTGAGTGTTGTGTTGTATGATGTGTGGTGAGTGTTGTATGATGAGCGCTGTGTGATGAGTGTTGTATGATGTATGATGTGTGTTGTATGATGTATGATGTGTGTTGTATGATGTATGATGTGTGTTGGATGCTGTGTGATGCGTGTTGTGTGATGTTTGATTGTTGTGTGTTGGATGCTGTGTGATGCGTGTTGTGTGATGCGTGTTGTATTGTAAGTTGATTGTTATGTATGTATTGTTGTACATTGGGTGTATGGTATCTGTCTACAGCATCAACCACATTGTGGCTGATAAGATATTGTTGTATGTGGAATATTCTCATCTGCTGTGTATTGTTGTATGTTGATTCTCAAACAATGTCTGGTCTGTCTGCAGCTTCACCCACATTGTGGTTGGTGGGGTTGTTCAAAAGATCCCTACGGACCAGGCTCGGACACTTTCTGCAAATGAGGTTGGTTTTTCAAATTTGTCTTCTTCTGATCCCTAGAATACTGGGTCTTCTTTCTTTTTTTTTCCTGTATCATTGATGGGCTATTGTTTCTAACTTCACTTAACGTTTTTATACTGAATTAGAAGACCCTGCAGAGTCTGTATACAACCAGTTTCATTTACATTACATTGCTCTAAAAGCTATGTGCATCCAATCTATTTGTAAATGCATTGATTGTCCCTGCCTCCACTACTTCCTGTGGTAATGCATTCCAAGCGTTCACCACTCCCTGACAAAAAAAAATTTTTCTTAATATCTAATCTGGACCTTTCTTTAGTTAATTTGTAGCTATGCCCTCTTGTTCTTGTGGGTGGTTGTATTTTTAAAAACTTGTTATAGTCTAATTTATCCTTTCCTCTGATCATCTTATAAACCTGTATTAAGTCACCCTGAATTCTTCTCTCTTCGAGACACTGTAGGCCAGTCTTTCCTCATAACTGTAATTCTGGAATCCCACTATCAGCTTTGTGCTCTTTTTTGTATTCTTTCCAGCATGTTTATATCCCCTCTATGATAAGGACTCCACACCTTTACACAGTACTCGACACCTGTACACAGTACTCCACACCTGTACACAGTACTCCAACCTAGGTCTAACTAATGCTTTATACAGAGGAGAGCTTTCTTTTATTCCTGTATCATATGTGGGCTATTGTTTGTAAAAGATTCATTACTGTAGTAATGAACCGACTCATACATTATTGTAGTAATGAACCGACTCATACATTATTGTAGTAATGAACCGACTCATACATTATTGTAGTAATGAACCGACTCATACATTATTGTAGTAATGAACCGACTCATACAGTATTGTTGTAATGAACCGACTCATATATTATTGTAGTAATGAGCCGACTCATACAGTATTGTTGTAATGAACCGACTCATACAGTATTGTAGTAATGAACCGATTCATACATTATTGTAGTAATGAACCGACTCATACATTATTGTTGTAATGAACCGACTCATACAGTATTGTAGTAATGAACCGATTCATACATTATTGTAGTAATGAACCGACTCATACAGTATTGTTGTAACAAACTGACTCATTCATTATTGTTGTAACAAACTAACTTATTCATTATTATACCAATATAATGACGAAGTAATGAGGTAATTGTTGAAATGATTTTCGTCGACAGTCTCCGCCGGTCAAAATGAGAAACAAATTGCCTTTATCAAGGGCAAAACTCGGTAAGCTGGCTATTATCTTATGTTCACTTTGTGCTCTCTGTGTATCATTTACTTTCTGCTTTATATATTTCCTATGAAAACATATATTTTTGTTGTTGCAAGTCCAGCAACATTCGGGCTCTGGCCCTTCAACCCATTGCTATATAATGATATCTGCACGTGTTGGTTAGTTGTCGTTTAGTTCCGTACAATATGTTCTGTTTATCTGGCACTGTGAAAGGAACATTTACTTAACATTGGTCAGGGACAAGCTCTCAATGAGATGATGATTAATGGTTTCGTATGAGTGTGTTTGCAAGATGGAACTCTGGAGTGGGTTGTGATTGGATTCTGTTCGGGTGCTGCGAAAACAGATGAATAGACCATTTTTTAGAAAGAAGCAAATTGAGAAATGTCTCATCGAACCAACTTTGATGCGCCTGGGCAAACTTACATCTGCATATTCTCTTTCATTACTTAGAGAGAGTGCCGACAACGACATGAACCCTGCAGCTCCCCTGGCAGTACCAAAATTTTCCACTGACTGTGTCAGGTACACATTTCAAGCTGGATCAACTGGGAGTTCTTGTTCTTGTTTAACTTTTACTGAACCATTGGCGGAAAAATGTGCCCGGGTCATTGTTTCTTTATAATCACCGGTGTATTCGTTGTGTTAACGTTTACCACACTGCAAAAAAACAAACATTTTATTTAACTTAACTTAACATCTTTATACTGGTTTAGAAGACTCAACAAACACCTTGAACAAAGCCACCACCTCCCAGAAAGCCAATGTGGATTCAGAGCCGGAAGAGGAACAGTGGACATGATTTTTGCCGCTCGAGAAGTGTCGAGAACAAAATCAGGCCTTGTACACCACATTTATTGATTTGACAAAGGCATTTGATACAGTAAACAGAGGAGGGCTGTGGATGATAATGTCTAAGTTTGGCTGCCCCAACAAGTTCATAACAATGGTAAAACAGCTACACGAAGGCATGTGTGCTCGTGTACTGGACAGCGGTGCAATCTCTAAAACGTTTCTAGTATCAAACGGAGTAAAACAAAGATGTGTACTCGCCCTGACTTTGTTCAGCATGATGTTCACGGCCACGATGACAGACGCCTTCAGATCATTGGAGCTTGGAATACCCATAAAGTACCGCACAGATGGCAAGTTACTCAATTCCAGAAGAATGAAGGCCAAAACCAAAGTGGCTGGTGACATAATCAGGGAACTTGTATTTGCTGACGACTGCGCTCTAATGAGCAACTCAGAACTGAACATGCAGGTTGGAATGGACCAGTTCTCTGCCGCATGCAAAAGTTTTGGCCTGACCATAAATGCCAAAAAAAACAGAGGTCATGTACCAACCAGCACCGGGCATGCCGTACACAAAACCAGAGACTACAGTCAGCGGGCAGACGTTGAATGCCGTAGACAAATTCACATATCTGGACAGCACGCTATCGAGATCTGTCAGCCTAGACGATGAGGTGGCAAGCAGAATAGCAAAGGCCAGCACAGCCTTTGGTAGAATGCGCTCGATGGTCTGGGCACGTCGTGGCATCAGCGTCAAGACCAAACTCAAAGTCTACCGTGCAACCATCATTCCAACCCTACTATACGCTTGCGAAAGCTGGACTGTATACTCTGGACATGCAAGGAGGTTAAACCACTTCCACACAGGTTGCCTGAGGCGAATATTCCACATCCGATGGCAAGATCGTGTCACTGACATCGAGGTTCTCTAGAGGGCTAACATGCCCAGCATCCATACACTGCTACAAAAAGCACGACTAGGATGGGCCGGACACCTCGTCCGTATGTCAGACGAGCGGCTCCCAAAGAAGCTTCTCTACGGCGAGCTGAGAGAGGGATGGCGCGAGAGAGGGCGCCCAAAGAAACGTTTTAAAGACAGTCTGAAGGACTCACTAAAAAGTTGCCAGATAGACATCGACACCTGGGAATGTCTTGCGCAAAACAGATCTGACTGGAGAAGCGCAGTCAAATTGGGTGTAGCTGCCGGTGAAGACGACTGTTGTGAAAGCCCAGAACAGACGCGAGACGCGAAAATCCCGAACAGTGGGAACACCATCTCATTCTACAACCCTCGTGTGCCCGATATGTAGCAGATGTTTTCGCACCCGCATTGGCCTGTTCAACCACATGCGCACCCACACCCAACAGGGAAATCTGTGACAAGGATGATGTCGGCGGTCCTCATCGACAACGATGGACAGCTATTATTATTAGAAGACTCTGCAGAGTCTGTATACAACTAGTTTAATTTACATTTCCTTGCTCTGGAAGCTATGTGCATCAAATCTATTCTTAAATGCATTAATTGTCCCTGCCTCCACTACTTCCTGTGGCAATGCATTCCAAGCATTCACCACTCCCTGTCATGACATCCTGATCAGTGTATTGTGCCTGTCTGGACTAGCGTCTCAGTTCCCCATCGGATGGAAGAAGCAGCCATGCCATGAAAAAACCACATGCTCTGTTAAACTGAGCATGACATGATCCAAACCTGAAGTGATGGGATGGTAAACCTAGCTCTCAACCCCCTAGACCACTCACTCTCCAAGATAGTTCTTAGTTCGACCCGTTCTTCGTCAAGGGGTCGAGCGTGTCTCGACTAAGGATCCAGTCGTTTCTGTCTGTTGTGGGGTCGTGAATGTTGTACTTGTCTAGTGAATCTCACCAGCGAGTTGGGGGCCGTCCCCGGGTCTATTTTTTGTCGCGGGGGTACCACATGGTGGTTTTGGTACTCCATCTTTCGTCTTGTCGTCTAGTTATATGACCTGCCCAGCGGTGTTTTGATGTTGTTGTTGTTGTTGCTTAGATGTTTGCTTCACTAGTTTCTACTGGCGGAGGCGCGCCATTTTCCACCCCAAACCGTAGTCCATTGGGCGATATCAGGACGCATAAACCAGTGCTTGGATGCATGTGTGCGTCTGTATGTACCTATGCTAGGTTTGTGCGCCTTCAGAAGCTAGCCCAACCAAAGTGCAATGGAAGGGCCTCATCCTGAAAGTTGTGCAATAGTGTGACTGTAGGACAGAGTCAAATAAAACAGAGTGAGGTAAGGGAAGAGAGAGAAGAGTTGCCCCCAGGGTGAAACCTCTTCTACCCAGCGGTGTTTTGAGTGGTTGATGTACTGTAGGACATCCTTGATGTGTGACATTCTCCGGAGAACAATAGCGACATCCAGAGAATCTCTCCAAGATAGAGAAGCAAATAATTAGAAAAGTTCTGGATAAAATGAAATTAAAATAAGGCGAGGCTGCGGCGGCTCTGCGGTTGTATATAATGAGGGGGAAAAAATGAAAAAAACAAATGTAAAAGTTGATTAAGGTTGAGTTTAATCAAAATTTAAAAATGGGTATGGTCAGATACCGCACCGAGACGAGAACACAAACAAAACCTACGTTACGACTAATAGGCCTTCATCAGGGACAACAATACTGAACTAACAAATCAACATATAAGGAAAAAATGGTCTACTCATCTGATAGTAGACCCAGTCTGTCTAAGTGACTGGTTGGGTCAGATACTTGACTGAATATGAAGGAGACGGTCAAATCAGGTGGCCAGGAGAGCGTAAGAAGTGAGGTGGAATGTGCCGGATAAGCCAATGGTGGCCAAATATGGAAACGTTCTTCCATTTCTGTAGAAGAAAAATGGAAAATGGCAAGAACCATAATGAAAGAGATAAAAATGAAAGAGATAAAAATGAAAGAGACAAAAATGAAAGAGATAAAAATGAAAGAGATAAAAATGAAAGAGACAAAAATGAAAGAGATAAAAATGAAAGAGATAAAAATGAGACAAAAATGAAAGAGATAAAAATGAAAGAGATAAAAATGAAAGAGATAAAAATGAAAGAGATAAAAATGAAAGAGACAAAAATGAAAGAGATAAAAATGAAAGAGACAAAAATGAGACAAAAATGAAAGAGATAAAAATGAAAGAGATAAAAATGAAAGAGATAAAAATGAGACAAAAATGAAAGAGATAAAAATGAAAGAGACAAAAATGAAAGAGATAAAAATGAAAGAGATAAAAATGAAAGAGATAAAAATGAGACAAAAATGAAAGAGATAAAAATGAAAGAGACAAAAATGAAAGAGACAAAAATGGTGCAAATAAATTGTTGTGGGTGTAAAATGGACAGGGCACTTTATTGGCAGTCAATTAGGGTTGACGATGCTGCAGTGAATAAGCTGACGGCCGTCAGCGACTCATGGCTGACTACTTGCATCAGGGTCAGTGACCCATAACTGACCAAGACCCTATTCTGTCTCCAAGCGGCAGCCCTGGAAACAGACTGCAACCATGCGGTCTGGCTAAAAGATTAGAGGGAATGCAAACCAGGTCCCCACAATGTTGTGCTGGTATCGGATGCATCTGGCCAAATGTTGGACCAAAGTGTCAATAGTTGTCTAACTGTTGAATAAAAGTGTCAATGACTGTTTGACTGTTGGACCAAAGTGTCAATGACTGTTGGACCAAAGTGTCAATGACTGTTTGATTGTTGGACCAAAGTGTCATTGACTGTTTGACTGTTGAATCAAAGTGTCAATGACTGTTTGATCAAAGTGTCAATGACTGTTGGACCAAAGTGTCAATAGTTGTTTGACTGTTAGATCAAAGTATCATTAATAAGACTTTCCCCTTGCTAAATCCAGGTCTCTTCCCATCACTCACCTGTATATGTACATCAAATCCTGGTCAATGCCCACCCAGCTGTATCCGTATCACTGCCCACTCACCTGTATCCATATCACTGCCCACACACCTGTATCCATAACGCTGCCCACACATCTGTATCCGTATCATCGACCCTTCACCTGTATCCGTATCACTGCCCACTCACATGTATCCGTATCACTCCCCACTCAGCTGTATCCGTATCACTGCCCACCCATCTGTATCCATACACCATCTTCACAGATCGCAGAGTGTCCTGCAAAGATCTAGGTAAAGGAGATTGTGAAGGCTGGTTGTATAAGAGAAAACAGAAGGATCGAACACTTTCCAAACACTGGGACAAGCGATGGTGTGTACTCAAGAACTACAACCTCTTTTACTACAAACACAAAGATGTGAGTTACTTACCTTTGTTTCTCCTTTTATCCAATTCTGTCACGATTTCTGTATTGCTATTTTTGTTTATCGACCCTTCGAAATTGTAACCAAAACTCATACATTCGACATGTGGTCCTCTTTCACTATCTATTCAGTCATGTTTTCATGACCTTGACATTGTATATGCTTTTTGCAACAACAAATTTGTTAGAATGTATTTTAAAATAATTTGCGGTGTTTTTGCTCGTATTTGCAAGTGATAAATAGTGTGAACAAAACTGATCGTCGGATTCTAGAATTATAGTTATGAGATATTCTGTGGTAGTTTCCTCAGCATGCAATTATTCTGCCACCGCCCACCTGAGGGATAAAATCGCCCACTAGAGGGCGCTAGCAACCAGGTTAAAGAGTACTGGCCTATATGCTTCCCAATAAACAAACCAAAAGTCAATAATTTTTTCTGGGAATAAGAAGAAGAAGAAGATGAGGCTGTGGATCAGATGATGCTTCAAACCGGCCTACAGTGTCTAGAAAAGAGAAGAATACGAGGTGACAATACAGGTTTATAAGATGATCAAAGGAACGGATAAGTTAGACTATAACAAGTTTTTCAAAGTACAACCACCGACAATAACAAGAGGGCACAACTACAAATTAATTAAAGAAAGGTCCAGATTGGATATTAGGAAATATTTTTTTTGGTCAGGGAGTGGTGACTGCTTGGAATGCATTGCCACGGGAAGTAGTGGAGGCAGTGTCATTTAGTGCATTCAAAAATAGATTGGATGATCACAGTCATTTTTAGTATTGGGGGAGTGGAATAAACTGGTTGTATACAGACTCTGTGGAGCCTTCTAAACCAGTACAATGAAGTTAAGTTGGGTTTTGGGGCAAAAATGCATTTGCAGGCTAAATAAGGAATTGGTTCCGCATTTTAGCGATTTCTGGTTGGTGACAGTGGTCTGATCACTAATCTGTCGCGGTAGCCAGGGGCACCTGTATGAACTATTTCCTACCCCTTAGATCAGGGATCTCCAAACATTTTAGTACAATGGCTACTTTATATATTTTACACATTTTCATGGGGAAGTCAGACCCTAGTCCAGTCAGGCACAACATACTGACCAGGACGTCACATCAGGGTCAGACACAATACACTGACCAGGACATCGCGTCAGAGTCAGACACAATACACTGACCAGGACGTTGCGTCAGGGTCAGACACAATACACTAACCAGGACATCGCGTCAGAGTCAGACACAATACACTGACCAGGACGTTGCGTCAGGGTTAGGCACAATACACTGACCAGGACGTTGCGTCAGAGTCAGACACAATACACTGACCAGGACGTTGCGTCAGGGTTAGGCACTATACACTGACTAAGATGACAATCTCTCTTCCACGTAGCATTCTCTGAAAACAGGCTGTTTCCAAGGCATCCTGGCTGACGAGATGTGGATTGATGTGATCCCCATAGTAGTGAACGCCAGACGTAGCACAACTGCCTAGAGGACCAAGGTCAAACTTCCTTCAGCATGCTCGTGATGTGAGGACAACTACTGTGTAGAATGGGCTTAACAGCTTCATCTATGCACTCCCTCCGCAGAGTCTGGTCCCAGTGAAGGCTTGTCCCGGAGACCAGGCTTCGTATTTACTCCTGCATCGCCCCCATTATCCTGTACGGCTCCGAGGCCTGGACACTACTACAGCGGGACCAACAGTGTCTTGAGGTCTTCCACCTGCGCAACCAGAGGCACGTCCTCTGGATCCACTGACATGACCTGATTTCCAACAGTGAAGTAGTTTCAGGCTTTCCCTCAACGATTGATGACCTCTTCGTCTTCGGTCATGTTGTCCGCCTTCCCCGAAAAGTCCCAGCCCATGTGATACTCCGACAGGCTGTGGGGGTGAGGGACGAGGTCATGCTCAACCTGGAGACGTCCTCAGGACTGTCCTCGTAGCACCTGGCTGGAACTGATCGCCATCTCCCCAACAGAACTGCAGGCCGCCTGGGATACGTGGTCATAGACACGGCCATTTGAAGCGATGACCCCAGTCTCGTAGGCATACTATTATTACCCAAAATGAAAATGATTGTTATTTCAAGTTACTGTGGGCCGTAGAAATTTGGTGAGGATATGTCAGAGAGATCGTTCATTTTTTTCAGGATCTGAAAGCTGAAGGCGTCATCCACCTGCCAGCGTTTCAAGTGTCGCCAGCTCCCAAATTGAAGACAAAAAAGTTGTAAGTGGTTTGGTTCTTTTACTGAGCATATCCTGGTGTATTATGGGCTACTATATTGTTTATTAGCGCTGTATTTTGGACATACGAGGAGGAGGGGGCAGTCAAAAACTAACCTTATTTTTTTTCTCTGACTTCTCGTTGCTATTTTAAGGTGGTTTTTCCACATCTCCTCGTATCTTTGGTTATATTGTTGTTTAAAGTTTCCTCCGATCTGAGCTGTTCACTAATATTCTCTGGTAGCAGGTTGCAGTGGCTCTTCTCACATCTTTGGGTGTATTGGACTGAAGAAGGGGGACCTGGGTCGCCTTGTTGAAGTGCAATGAACGGCTACTCAGTTGGCACACTACTTGGGGATTGAAGTGTTGATCCCTACCTTGTTGGACAGGCTGCTGTAACACAGCCTGTTTCCATGCACATGACATGGGATTAGCCCTGGCATCTCCTGGATTTGTTGTAATGAACATCTGTCTTCTGGTAATGGTTGCCAGCAATATGGACAAAATGACTGTGGGAGGAGAGACTGGAGGACACGAGGACTGTAGGAGGACACAAGTACTGTAGGAGGACACAAGTACTGTAGGAAGACACAAGGACTGTAGGAGGACAGGCTGGAGGACCTAACAGTAAAACCTATTTTAACTCATGTAACACGGTTCTTTGGTCATATCTAGACCTATCTTAGGGAGCGCGAAGCGCAGTGGTTAGCGCGCTAGCTTCGCATCTGAGTGGTCCTGGGTTCATTCCCCAGTTGAGGTGGCAATGTTTTTTCAGACCGCAACGGCTCCCGGGTCGACCCAGCCTTAAATGGGTACCGGTTCAATCCAGGAAGTAAAAGCGGCGAGGGAGAGGAGATAGCTACCGCACTCATATAGCCGAGCCTTTGAAATGTGAGATCGCTAACACCTCACACCCCTACGGCAGTAATGCTATGGGTTACTTTTATACCTTCCACCCCCTCATAACATATATGGAATGTTCCACTTGATCAATATTTCAAACAACACATTGGCCTTGACCTTAGCATCACGTTAAAACTGTGCTTTCCCATTGGTTACGATGCTTGCTTTTCTTTTGGAAACATTTAGATGGAGTCTCGTTAATGGCTGTTATAATATCTAACCATTATTAACACTTCTCCTAACGTGGGAAGCTAACATAGTTGTGGGTCAAAAGGTTACGGTTTTAGCTCAAGGTCATGTGTTTGAGATAACTCGGACAGATCATTTGATGGGACACCATGTTTAAGTGATCATTTGGTTGTGCAATTTTAGAAGATGGTGATGCTTGGTGTAAGTGAAGATGTTATCTAGATCAATAAGATATGTAGAGCAGTTAATGTAGGTCAGCCAGATACGGATAGTAGTCATCTGGGTCAAACAGGTACAGGACAGGAAGTAGTTATCTAGGTCAGCTAGATACAGGAAGTAGTTATCTAGGTCACCCAGATACCGGAAGTAGTTATCTAGGTCAGCTAGATACAGGAAGTAGTTATATAGGTTAGAGAAATACATAAAGTAGTTATCTAGGTCAACCAGATACAGGAAGTAGTTATCTAGGTCAACCAGATACAGGAAGTAGTCATCTAGGTCAACCAGATACAGGAAGTAGGTATCTAGGGCAAACAGATACAGGAAGTAGTTATCTAGGTCAAATAGATACAGGAAGTAGTTATCTTGGTCAACCAGATACCGGAAGTAGTTATCTAGGTCAAATAGATACCGGAAGTAGTTATCTAGGTCAACCAGATACAGAAATTAGTTATCTAGGTCAACCAGATACAGGAAGTAGTTATCTAGGTCAACCAGATGCAGGAAGTAGTTATCTAGGTCAACCAGATGCAGGAAGTAGTTATCTAGGTCAACCAGATGCAGGAAGTAGTTATCTAGGTCAACCAGATACAGGAAGTAGTTATCTAGGTCAACCAGATGCAGGAAGTAGTTATCTAGGTCAACCAGATGCAGGAAGTAGTTATCTAGCTCAAGCAGATACAGGAAATAGTTATCTAGGTCAAATAGATACAGGAAGTAGTTATTTAGGTCAACCAGATACAGGAAATAGTTATGTAGGTCAAATAGATACAGGAAGTAGTTATCTAGGTCAACCAGATACAGGAAGTAGTTATCTAGGTCAACCAGATGCAGGAAGTAGTTATCTAGGTCAACCAGATACAGGAAGTAGTTATCTATGTCAACCAGATACAGGAAGTTATCTAGGTCAACCAGATACAGGAAGTAGTTATCTAGGTCAACCAAATGCAGGAAGTAGTTATCTAGGTCAACCAGATACAGGAAGTGGTTATCTAGGTCAACCAGATACAGGAAGTAGTTATCTATGTCAACCAGATACAGCAAGTTATCTAGGTCAACCAGATACAGGAAGTAGTTATCTAGGTCAACCAAATGCAGGAAGTAGTTATCTAGGTCAACCAGATACAGGAAGTGGTTATCTAGGTCAACCAGATGCAGGAAGTAATTGGCTGTGCATGTTATTTGTATCTTTTTTTAATTTAAAGTGCACATATTAAAGTGCACATATTAAAGTGCACATATTAAAGTGCACATATTTTCACCTCATTGTGTACATTCTAACTCATTAAGGGCACATCATATTTGTACTTAATTATTGACTGCACATGATTGTGATGTATTAAGGCCACATCAGTTTTTGAGTGCAAGAAATGTGTGACCTCACTATTAAGGCCATATCAATACTGGGTGCACCGTCAGATTTCTTACTCATTAGTGCCTCTCTCTTTCTGCACTCCACTGACTTGCCAGTGTGTACAGGTAAGTGTTCAATGTTGTTGCCCATGCATATCTAGTTTTGGCCTGCCTCTACTTCATTATCCTGGCCAGGTCAAACTGCCATTTTGAGCTGTGCAATCTTGTTTCTTGTTTTGTGACTTCTGCATGTTTAATCTTTGGTTGGGCTGGACTGTTTGGGAGATGAGAGTTTCGTTTGATGCACGCTCTCGGTCAAATTTTGTTGCCAGTTTGCTTGCTCAAATCTTGCATGTTTTGATTTTTAAATTTCATCATTTGTTACTGCGTTCGCTTGATTTTCTTTGATTGGGAAATTTGATTTCATCTATTGTACAAGGCTTTTCTAATATTTGTAGACATTTGTCATGTCCGTTATTTTAAAAAAATTGAATGAGTCTCTGGCTACTGTCAGCTATGGTTCACAAACACTGATGGCTACTGTCAGCTCTCATTCACAGACCCTGCTGGCTACTGTCAGCTCTCATTCACAGACCCTGATGGTTACTGTCAGCTCTCATTCACAGGCCCTGCTGGCTACTGTCAGCTATGGTTCACATACCCTGATGGCTGCTGTCAGCTCTCATTCACAGACCCTGCTGGCTACAGTCAGCTCTCATTCACAGACCCTGATGGTTACTGTCAGCTCTCATTCACAGACCCTGCTGGCTACTGTCAGCTATGGTTCACATACCCTGATGGCTACTGTCAGCTCTCATTCACAGACCCTGATGGTTACTGTCAGCTCTCATTCACATACCCTGCTGGTTACTGTCAGCTCTCATTCACAGACCCTGATGGCTACTGTCAGCTCTCATTCACAGACCCTGCTGGCTACTGTCAGCTATGGTTCACATACCCTGATGGCTACTGTCAGCTCTCATTCACAGACCCTGATGGTTACTGTCAGCTCTCATTCACAGACCCTGCTGCCTACTGTCAGCTATGGTTCACATACCCTGATGGCTACTGTCAGCTCTCATTCACAGACCCTGATGGTTACTGTCAGCTCTCATTCACATACCCTGCTGGCTACTGTCAGCTCTCATTCACAGACCCTGATGGCTACTGTCAGCTCTCATTCACAGACCCTGCTGGCTACTGTCAGCTATGGTTCACATACCCTGATGGCTACTGTCAGCTCTCATTCACAGACCCTGATGGTTACTGTCAGCTCTCATTCACAGACCCTGCTGGCTACTGTCAGCTATGGTTCACATACCCTGATGGCTACTGTCAGCTCTCATTCACAGACCCTGATGGTTACTGTCAGCTCTCATTCACATACCCTGCTGGCTACTGTCAGCTCTCATTCACAGACCCTGATGGCTACTGTCAGCTCTCATTCACAGACCCTGCTGGCTACAGTCAGCAATGTTTCACAGACCTAGATGGTAGCTCATTATAACGTACACAGCAGACAGTTTGTGTGTACAGGTGTTCATGCTTACTGTTTGTCCATGAGAGTTGTTCGTCTTTGCATACACTCTTTTGTTGGCTAAAACTAATAAATGCTATCTTCACGTCGCCACCCGTCTGTTTTTTTGTGTGTGGAGGAATTTGGTCCTTCTTTGCGTCTGCATGTACTTTTCGTTTGGAAATTATTATTCTGGCTGAACTTATTTAAAATGAATATACTAGGGTAAGTCAGTTAGTAGGTCACAAACTGAAATGGGATGGCTGAAATTTGTAGTTTCTAAAGGTGTCATTAGATGGAGGCAGCATCCAGGATTGTGATTACTGTAGGTAGTAGACGCTAGGTGTCGCATGCACGTGCGCATCTCAGTTACATAATGGTGTCCGTGCTCACAGAGGGTGCAATCACAGAACAGCGTGCCGCTGTGTGGTTTTTTAGGGGCAAAAGGACTTTCTGCAACTGATATTAGTAAGGAAATGTTTCCTGTTTACGGTGGGAAGAGTTTGTCCCGTAAAGCAGTGCATAACTGGGCCGATATATTTTCTCAAAGACGCTAAAAGATTTCTGATGAATCCCGGCCTGGTCGCCCTGTTCAGGTTGCAACAGAGTCATCTGTGCGGCGGTTGGGGATGATGTGAGCTGGCAGGCAAGTTTTTGTTGTTGTTGAATGTTCACAATGAGTATGTTACTCTTTTGTGGGCCCTGAAAAGGACGTTAAGTGGTGTGTTGCCGTAGCTTTCCTCACATCCCGAGCGTGCTGATGAAAGTGGACCTGGGGTTCCCTAGCCAGTTGTGCTATGCTTGGCTTCATCTGTGTGTCGCTCACTACTACGGGCATCACGTCAATCCCTCACCTCGTTAGCCAGGCTGCCATGAAAACATCCCATTTCCAGGGAGGCCTACAAGGAAGCCGAGGTGAGGGTCTTGTCCAGTATGTTTTGCTCGAACCCGACTAACATATCTGCTCAGTATATTTTGCCTGACCAGACGTTAATCTTCCTTCTTGGCAGGTGAGTAATGATAGACAGTGCAGAAACTGCAATATGGTGTTCGCATGGTTTAGCTGACAGCATAATGCACGATCGATTTAATTTCCTAAAAGTGTGTTGACTGTGGCTACCCAGACAACTCACTGACCACTCAAAATGATCCAAACTGGCATGTCCTTGCACTGATATATCGATGGGATAAGTGTATCCATGTTGGTGGAAATTATGGGATAAGTGTATCCATGTTGGTGGGAATTATGGGATAAGTGTATCCATGTTGGTGGGAATTATGGGATAAGTGTATCCATGTTGGTGGGAATTATGGGATAAGTGTATCCATGTTGGTGGAAATTATGTTATGAGAAATAATGGGCGATGTAAGTGCAATAACAAATGGTTTTCAAGTTCGTATCTCATTTAGTGTTTTTGTAAGTCACATAAGACCTATTTACTGACTAGTCCTCGTATCTTTTGTTTGTTTTTTGTGTCTGCCTTATTTCTCTATCCCCGAAGGCGGTGTGCTTTGCACTATGTTTTTATTTTGCGCCTGTCGGCCCAGTGCATGCAACTTCGTCATGCATTTTATGTAAGGGTCTGCTTCCTCCTGCATTTTCTAAGGGTTTGCTTCCCCTGGGTAACAGCTGGTGGTTGGGGAGCGAACCCAGCACCTTTGGGTTGTGAGCCATGTCACTTAACCACAAGCCCCCCCCCCCCCCCCCCCCCCCCCGTTTAATTGATAACTTTTGTTTACATTAATGTGTAAAATACTGTTGTTGACTGCGGCAGTAAGTTTCTCATGAATTAACTTGTCTTTTCACTCCAAATGAAGCATAAGGCTAGCACTACATCCTGACGCTGGCAGGAAGCCTGTGTATCCAAGCATTTGCTGTGATGGCTTTTTGTTGTACTAGGCGAGTTCTAATGAAGCCGACCTAACCTGACGTCACTTCTGGTGAATACAGCACATACCAACCGTCAAGTTTGCAAAATTTAATTATCATCTGACTCATAGTTTCCTCAGCAGACCGTTGAAAACATGGCGGGTGTGATACGGAATCTGTCCAGAGTTGATCAGCGAGCGGTGATTCGGTTTATAACAGCTGAAGGATGTCGACCAGTTGACATTCATCGCAGAATGCAGGCAGTGTATGGTGACAAAAGTGTGTCGAAGATAACAGTGAAGAACTGGACAACGATGTTTAAAGAAGGATGTGAGTTAACGAAAGATCTTCCGAGACCAGGTCAGGTGCATATTGTTGCGTTAGAAGATGCCATCGCCAAAATTGATGTAGCAATTCGGGTCACCATACACTGCCTGCATTCTGCGATGAATGTCAACTGGTCGACATCCTTCAGCTGTTAGAAACCGAATCACCGCTCGCTGATCAACCTTGAACTGATTCCGTATCACACCCGCCATGTTTTCAACGGTCTCCTGGGGAAACTATGTCGGGGGATAATGAAATTTTGCAAACTTGACGGTTGATATGTGTTGTTTACACCAGAAGTGACGTCATCATGCGCATGTTCACTTGGGGCAGTTTGGTCCGGTTTTATTTGAACATGCCTCGTAGTTATGAAATCATGAAGTAAGTAAGTACTGCTATAGCCAGTGGGGATTGGAGGACATGATACATATACTTGTTATCTTTGGTATGCGTATCAAGTCCTTCACTCTTGATGAATCGCCTCTGTAGCAGGTTACAGTGGCTCTTCCTACATCTGAAGCATACTGAAGAAGGCGGTGATGGGTTCGCCTGGATGTAGTGCAATACAAATATGTTTCACCTGACGTGAGGTGAGGTCTTGGTCAATATGTTTCACCTGTCCAGAGGTGGGGGTCTTGGTCAGTATATTTCACCTGGCCAGAGGTGGGATCTTGGTCAGTATGTTTCACCTGACGTGAGGTGAGGTCTTGGCCAGTATGTTTCACCTGACGTGAGGTGGGGGTCTTGGTCAGTATGTTTCACCTGACGTGAGGTGAGGTCTTGGCCAGTATGTTTCACCTGACGTGAGGTGGGGGTCTTGGTCAATATGTTTCACCTGTCCAGAGGTGGGGGTCTTGGTCAGTATATTTCACCTGGCCAGAGGTGGGATCTTGGTCAGTATGTTTCACCTGATCCTACCATGAATGACTTGGCACATACATCTCCAGACAGAACCCTGCTGTGTTCCAGACTAAGCATAGGGGATGCTAGGCCTGTCTTGGTAGCATTCCATTTTTTTATTTCCTTTTTCCTGTGAGAGAGAACATTCCAGGATTTTCTTATCTCGCTTGTGACCTGGTTGTAGAATTCCTTTTATCCATTTTACTTCATCAGCGCATTCAAGATCCACAACGGGGGAACAACATTTTATTTTGCCTCGGAGAGACAGGACGATATGAGCAAGTAAGCAGAGTTTGCGTGTATGTTGTCATTGGTGGAATCTGTTTTTGGTTTGTTTAAACAAATTTTTTTTAAACAAAACTTATGTATCAAAATATTTTTGAAATATCTTGGCATTAGAAAGTAGTAGAATAATCAATAGACTTGACTTAACTTGACTATAATTGACTTAACTATACTTGACTTGATTTGACTATACTTGACTTAACTTAACTTGACTATACTTGACTTAACTAGACTAGATTTGATTGGACCAGACATCTTGATTTGACTAGATTTTACGATACTTGACTTAACTAGATTTGATTAGACTAGACTTGACTTAACTGAACTAGTTTGAACAAGACTTGACTTAACTAGTTTGACTAGACTAGACTTGACTTAACCTAACTAGTTTAACTAGACAAGACTTGACTTAACTAGTTTGACTAGACTAGACTTGACTTAACTAGTTTGACTAGACTAGACTTGACTAGACTAGACTTGACTTAACTAGTTTGACTAGACTAGATGAGTTAATTAGATTTAACTAGAGTAGACTACACTTGACTTAATTAGATTTGACTAAGCCAGACTTAACTAGATTAGATTTGACTAGTCTAGACTTGACTTAACTAGATTAGATTCGACTAGACAAGACTTGACTTAACTGAACTAGTTTGACTAGACAAGACTTGACTTAACTAGTTTGACTAGACTAGATTTAACTAGTTTGACTAGACTAGACTTGACTTAATTAGATTTGACTAAGCCAGACTTAACTAGATTAGAATCGACTAGACTAGACTTGATTTGACTAGAAAACTAGATTTGACTAGGTGACTTGATGCCTGTAGCAATCTGTGTTCCACGTTGAGGCTGCTAGCCCCACACACAACTCTCTTCAGATACTTTTTACAATGTATGAAGGTGCATTGGTCTTAACATGTCCCCCAGAAAGGGGACCCGGCCCTCAGGGATCGCTGGAGTGAGATTATGGTTTTACACACACCTTTCTGCCCCAATGTGAAGCTGGTCACTTGCAGGAAGTCTTTTTCCAAGAATCAGCAAACATTCACATTGTATCTACAATGTAGAACATAGTTTGCCACTGCAGCTGGCCCCCTTGCAGGAAGCCTGTATCCAAGATTTTGCAGTAGCTGATTATAATGGCAAGGTTTATTTTGCATGATGAGGTTGCCGGCCCCAAACACAACCTTCTTTAATCACCATTTACAACATGCTTGGTATTGCTCTGGTGAAATTATGGTTGTGCTGTCATTGGATAATTTTCAAAGTGAAGCGTGAAGTAATTTTGAACAGAATTATCCTATGGGATTTTTCTTTTTCTTCGTTCTCAGTCTCCCACTACCAATCCGTTCTTCTTCTTCTGCATTTGTTCTCAGTCTCCCGCTACCAAGCCCTGAAAAGGACTTTGCAAGTAGCAGGATGTAGTCTGGAGAATGGAATGTGATGTGTCATAGTTTACAGCTTGACTGCGATATTTGTACTTTCCAATCCGACGCATCCGACATCAGCAGAGTCCAATGGGATTGTGGATTGGTTGGTTGATGTTGAATGTCCACAATGAGTAACTCTTCTCTTTTGTGAGCTCTGAAAAGGCCATTGAATGGCAGGTTGCAGTAGTTTTCTTCACATACTGAGTGTGCTGATGTAGCTGGACTGTGGTCCTCCAGGCTGACGTACTATGCTTGGCTTGATCTGTGTGTCGCTCACTACTTGGGGGATCACGTCGATCCTCCACCTTGTTGGCCATGAAAGCAGCACATTTCTAGGGAGACCTGCAAGGAAGTCAAGGCAGGGGTCTTGGCCAGTATATTTTGTCCGACCCTGACTAACATGTTCGACCAGTATGTTTTACTTGACCAGTTAGTGTCCTCTCCTCATTGGTCTGGTGAAATTATGGTTCTACTGTCACTAAATCACTAAAGAGCGACAAAGCTGATAGTGGGATTCCAGAATTACAGTTATGAGGAAAGACTCAGAAAAACCGGCCTACAGTGTCTAGAAGAGAGAAGAATTCGTGGTGACTTAATACAGGTTTATAAGATGATCAGAGGAAAGGATAAATTAGACTATAACAAGTTTTTTTTAGAATACAGCCACCTACAATAACACGAGGGCATAGCTACAAATTAACTAAAGAGAGGTCCAGGTTAGATATTAGGAAATATTTTTTTAGTCAGAGAATAGGGATTGCTTGGAATGCATTGCCACAGGAAGTAGTGGAGGCAGGGTCTATTAATGCATCCAAGAATAGATTGGATGTGCATAGCATTTAGAGCAAGTGAAGTAAAAGAAACTAGTTCTATACAGACTCTGCAGAGTCTTCTAAACTAGTATAAAGAAGTTAAGTTAAATGATTTACAAAATGAAACAAAATAATTTTGAACATAATTATTCGAATAAAACCAACATGCTTGTTTGATATCTTCTTTGAAGGTGGATGAACAAAATGGGTCTGGCAGCCATCAACTATGATGCCAGCAAGGACATCACCACCAGCGGGTTCACTAGGCCAGAGAAGTTTCCTGCCTTGGCTGCGGACACCAAAAGTAGGTCGCATGGTCTCCTGGTTCATCTTTGTTCTCATGTAACGGATAATGCTAGTTCGGTAAGATAGTGCATAGAAGCTATGCTGACAGACGAAAGCACTGAAAGCCAGGTAGTTGTGTTTTTTTTTTACAGATGCCTTGTCCGTGGTTACAGCGCTAAAGAGCAAAACTAATTCAGACCTAAATGATTTAAGATCAGTACTCTGTCAACTATGCCAGCAGTCCACACCCAGAAGAGTTGTGGTACAGTGGGTCCCATCCCAGTGTAACATTCAAGGCAATAAGGAGGCAGATAGACTGGCGAAAAAGGTTACCACAACCAGATTCTAGTGTGACCTACGAAGAGTCCAAAAGTTTAATTAGAGCCAGATACATGGCCAAATGGGAAACAGAGCATACTGGCTACACAACAAATGATGCTTATTACCAGTTGAACAGAAGGAAGCAGATGGTGGTCGTCAGACTCCGCACAGGCCACAACAGACAGAGCTACAGAAGAGAGCAGGTGAAATCTTCAGACTCCGTACAGGCCACAACAGACAGAGGTACCATCTATTCAATAAACGAAGATAGGTGCTACTGACAAAGACACATTAGGTACTGGGAAAATGACCGCTGAACATCAGCTGAAAAATTGCTCGACAGACGAGGACCAGAGAAAGCACATATGACCATCACCAGTGGCAACACTAGACAAGCTCTATGGCAGTGTCGACAGCCTCAGGATGACCGCTGCTTTCTTTGAACAAATTCAAGTTGACGTCTGACAGCGTTCGAAGAAGTAAGATCCCGCTTCCCTAAATTTCTAGTGTCACGGACCAGCATGGATTTATCCATGTCAGCAGGTACCCATGCCCAATTGATTGATCATTGTTAACATCCGGTTTCCTTCTTCTTCGGTGACGTTCGTTCTGAAAAGGGCATTGTGCCGTAGTTTATAATGAGCATGCAATATCTGACCTTTTCTGGCCCGATGCATCTGATTTCAGATAACTTTATTGAGCACCGAGATTGCCTTCCCGCTGCGGCTCCTATTTCTTGCCGGACTACACTAGTGACTAGTCCCGCCTGTTTTCAGAGCTGCCACTTGGAGGTGGAATAGGTTTGTGGTCAGATGTAAGTCACTGACCCTGATGCAAGCGGCGGCCAGCTATGAGTCGTTGACTGCTATCAGCCCATTCATTGAGCTCGCCCACCCCCCAGGTCATCAGATCCCATAAACAAGACAGGTCATCAGACCCCATAAACAAGACAGGTCATCAGACCCCATAAACAAGACAGGTCATCAGACCCCATAAACAAGACAGGTCATCAGACCCCATAAACAAGACAGGTCATCAGACCCCATAAACAAGACAGGTCATCAGACCCCATAAACAAGACAGGTCATCAGACCCCATAAACAAGACAGGTCATCAGACCCCATAAACAAGACAGGTCATCAGATCCCATAAACAAGACAGATCATCAGACACCATAAACAAGACAGATCATCAGACACCATAAACAAGATAGGTCAGACCCAACAAACATTAAAACCCATTTATCCCGCACATACAAGTGTCGGACTGACACACTTACCTCCCACAAACCCATGTCTGACCTAGACACAATTATCACACACAGGCCAGCATTTAGCCTTGACCCACTTATCACACACAGGCCAGCATTTAGCCTTGACCCACT
Organism: Ariolimax columbianus; assembly: GCA_036924085.1. Taxonomy (NCBI): domain Eukaryota; kingdom Metazoa; phylum Mollusca; class Gastropoda; order Stylommatophora; family Arionidae; genus Ariolimax; species Ariolimax columbianus. The sequence goes on from JAVGWX010000023.1 coordinate 1,476,427, forward strand.
TATCTCACACAAGACATCATTAGCCTTGACCCACTTATCTCACACAAGCCAGCATTTAGCCTTGACCCACTTATCACGCACAAGACAGCATTTTAGCCTTGACCCACTTATCACACACCGGCTGGTATTTAGCCGTGACCTACTTATCACACACAAGTCTCCGTTTAGCTTTGTCCCACTTATCACACACACACCAGCATTTAGCCTTGACCCAGTCATCTCACAGTAGCTCAGCATCTAACCTTGACCCCACTCAACTCTGACATACAAGCCGATTGCAGACTGCTTCTAACCTTGACCCACTTATCTTGCAGATGGTTACAGTGAAAGTGAGGAAGACGAAGACGTCCCAGACAACCTTCTGTCTGGAAGTGTCCTCTCATTGGCTAGTATCTCGTCATTTGGTGAGCCATGGATAACAAGTGTATCCAGTGTGTGTTTCCGTTAATTGTTTTAAATGGGAAAATTGTTTTCTAATTTGTCAATACAGATTCTTATTTTTCGGCGTTCGTCCTGAAATGGACGTTGCGTCGTAGTTTATAGCAAGGCTGCGATATTTGCGCATTTCGGCCCAACACATCCGTATTTGGCAGCACTATTGCACTAACTTGACTGATAACATCATTTTTGAGTGGTTCGTGTTCCAGTGGAGTGGGTGGTTAGGGGTGAGTGAGTGGTTAGGGGTGGGTGAGTGGTTAGGAGTAGGTGGTTAGGGGTGAGTTAGTGGTTAGGAGTAGGTGGTTAGGGGTAAGTGAGTGGGTGGTTAGGGCTGGATGGTTAGGAGTGGGTGTGTGGGTAGGAGAAGCAATGAGTGGGTGAGTAGGAGTGGATGGATGGCTAGGAGTGGGTGGGTGGCTAGGAGTGGGTGGGTGGCTAGGAGTGGGTGGATGGCTAGGAGTGGGTGCCACGGAATGGTTGGTCAGGAGTGGGTGATAGAGTAGCTACCATACCTGTCTAACATAGAGAACATATGTTCAAAACTTCTATAAAACAGACTTTTTTTTATCAGTAATAAAGTAAAACCATATCCTGTACACTGCATGGGCAAGCAGCCTTTATTCCTTATTCCTTGGTGGTCCCTCGAAGTTATCATAGCTATTTTTGATTTCATGTCCCACAGAGAACATCGGCGCCAGCACTGAAGCCCTTCATTCAATGCTCCGCACCATACAGGCCAATGATCTGACCATTGACGGGAAGGACAAGGTTCGGCAGAGGCGGAGCCACTGCACAGCTACTCAGGAACTGGTTGGAATCACCGACCAGGCAGAAGTGGACAGGCTGAGAAAGCTACATTCTCTCCAGCGAACTCTTCGGGTGAGAAGCGCAACCACTGTCTATGTACACGACTTGTTGTTGTTGTTTTACCATAACTACTGAGCAAGCCTCGTCTTGGCAGCCCAATGCCATTCTTAAATACGAGGCATGTTCAAATGAAACCAGACCTAGTGGCTTTATTACAAACATGAAAGTTGCATCATCTGGTGCGACAGAATTAAATATGGCAATTGTTTTGAAGCAAACACACCACAGGGTTGGATTAGAAAAAGTCGCCATAGGCATTCAGGTACGTATACATACCACTGCTTGGGTAGGCAGCGGATGCAGTTCGAAAAAAATTGACTTTGGTTGCTCTTTGAACTAGTTGGTCTGGCAGTGTCGACAGCCTCAGGATGACCGCTGCTTTTTTCGAGCAAATACAGGTTGACGGCGTACGAAGAAGAAGAAGAACTAGTTGGTCACCGAGGACATGACTCTTCAGAACGCTTTCTGAACAATGTTCACGACATGTGAACGCGCATTGTCGTACAACAGAATCACACCAGGCGAAAGCATGCCGGATCGTTTATTCTTGATTGCTGTATGCAGCTTGTCTAGTGTGTCGTTGTAGGGGATGACATTGATGTTCACGCCATGCTCTTTAAAGTCTACCAACAAAAGTCACTCATGGTCAATTTGAATCCACCACCATCTTGAACATGGCTTGTTCTACATGCGATATTTCTACATGTATATGGACAGCTATTATTATTATGTATACAACATGATATTCCTAGCCACGTTGTTCTATTAGTGCCAGAATTGGACATTGACAAGCAAAGATAAAAGAAACGTAACAACAGAGATGAAATGTCTACGCAGAATATTTGCAGTAACAAGAATGGATAGAATTAGAAACGAAGATATTAGGAGACAAGTAGGTACAACACCAGTGCTAGACCTCATTAAGAGACAGCAAACCAAATGGTTCGGCCACGTGACACGTCAAACACCAGATAGTGTCCCTCCGAAAGCAAAGCTACACAAATACAATGGATACTGAGCCAAGGGCCGACTACGCAAAAGATGGATAGCAGAAATAACAGAAGCAGTAAAGCTTCCAGCTTACGAAGCACATACTAGGGCCAGGTCAAGAAACCTCTCCATAACTTGATGCTGATAGGCACAAGCACATACTAGGCCAGGTCAAGAAACCTCATCATAACCTGACACTGAAAGGCACAAGCACACACTAGGGCCCAGTCAAGAAACCTCTTCATAACCTGACGCTGAAAGGCACAAGCACATACTAGGGCCCGGTCAAGAAACCTCTTCATAACCTGACGCTGAAAGGCACAAGCACATACTAGGGCCCGTTCAAAAAACCTCTTCATAACCTGACGCTGAAAGGCACAAGCACATACTAGGGCCCGGTCAAGAAACCTCTTCATAACCTGACGCTGAAAGGCACAAGCACATACTAGGGCCCGGTCAAGAAACCTCTTCATAACCTGACGCTGAAAGGCACAAGCACATACTAGGGCCCGGTCAAGAAACCTCTCCATAACCTGACGCTGAAAGGCACAAGCACATACTAGGGCCCGGTCAAGAAACCTCTTCATAACCTGACGCTGAAAGGCACAAGCACATACTAGGGCCCGGTCAAGAAACCTCTTCATAACCTGACGCTGAAAGGCACAAGCACATACTAGGGCCCGGTCAAGAAACCTCTCCATAACCTGACGCTGAAAGGCACAAGCACATACTAGGGCCCGGTCAAGAAACCTCTTCATAACCTGACGCTGAAAGGCACAAGCACATACTAGGGCCCGGTCAAGAAACCTCTCCATAACCTGACGCTGAAAGGCACAAGCACATACTAGGGCCCGGTCAAGAAACCTCTTCATAACCTGACGCTGAAAGGCACAAGCACATACTAGGGCCCGGTCAAGAAACCTCTTCATAACCTGACACTGATGTTGTAACTTTACAGCCTGTGGATTGCGGCTTCATCTATTGCGGTGTCCTCATCTAACAGACGGTCGCTGATGAGATATCAAAATGTCACTCCTATCCATCACTAATGTGCCCACGATGGGAGCTTGTGAAGACAAGATGTCAGCTCTTTCGTTGCCCTGAACCCCAGCATGGCCAGGACAGTGGATCCATGTCAGCCCCTTCGTTGCCCTGAACCCCAGCATGGCCAGGACAGTGGATCCATGTCAGCCCCTTCGTTGCCCTGAACCCCAGCATGGCCAGGACAGTGGATCCATGTCAGCCCCTTCGTTGCCCTGAACCCCAGCATGGCCAGGACAGTGGATCCATGTCAGCCCCTTCGTTGCCCTGAACCCCAGCATGGCCAGGACAGTGGATCCATGTCAGCCCCTTCGTTGCCCTGAACCCCAGCATGGCCAGGACAGTGGATCCATGTCAGCCCCTTCGTTGCCCTGAACCCCAGCATGGCCAGGACAGTGGATCCATGTCAGCCCCTTCGTTGCCCTGAACCCCAGCATGGCCAGGACAGTGGATCCATGTCAGCCCCTTCGTTGCCCTGAACCCCAGCATGGCCAGGACAGTGGATCCATGTAAGCCCCTTCGTTGCCCTGAACCCCAGCATGGCCAGGACAGTGGATCCATGTCAGCCCCTTCGTTGCCCTGAACCCCAGCATGGCCAGGACAGTGGATCCATGTCAGCCCCTTCGTTGCCCTGAACCCCAGCATGGCCAGGACAGTGGATCCATGTCAGCCCCTTCGTTGCCCTGAACCCCAGCATGGCCAGGACAGTGGATCCATGTCAGCCCCTTCGTTGCCCTGAACCCCAGCATGGCCAGGACAGTGGATCCATGTCAGCCCCTTCGTTGCCCTGAACCCCAGCATGGCCAGGACAGTGGATCCATGTCAGCCCCTTCGTTGCCCTGAACCCCAGCATGGCCAGGACAGTGGATCCATGTCAGCCCCTTCGTTGCCCTGAACCCCAGCATGGCCAGGACAGTGGATCCATGTCAGCCCCTTCGTTGCCCTGAACCCCAGCATGGCCAGGACAGTGGATCTATGTCAGCCCCTTCGTTGCCCTGAACCCCAGCATGGCCAGGACAGTGGATCCATGTCAGCCCCTTCGTTGCCCTGAACCCCAGCATGGCCAGTACAGTGGATCCATGTCAGCCCCTTCGTTGCCCTGAACCCCAGCATGGCCAGGACAGTGGATCCATGCCAGCCCCTTCGTTGCCCTGAACCCCAGCATGGCCAGGACAGTGGATCCATGTCAGCCCCTTCGTTGCCCTGAACCCCAGCATGGCCAGGACAGTGGATCCATGTCAGCCCCTTCGTTGCCCTGAACCCCAGCATGGCCAGGACAGTGGATCCATGTCAGCCCCTTCGTTGCCCTGAACCCCAGCATGGCCAGAACAGTGGATCCATGTCAGCCCCTTCGTTGCCCTGAACCCCAGCATGGCCAGGACAGTGGATCCATGTCAGCCCCTTCGTTGCCCTGAACCCCAGCATGGCCAGGACAGTGGATCCATGTCAGCCCCTTCGTTGCCCTGAACCCCAGCATGGCCAGGACAGTGGATCCATGTCAGCCCCTTCGTTGCCCTGAACCCCAGCATGGCCAGGACAGTGGATCCATGTCAGCCCCTTCGTTGCCCTGAACCCCAGCATGGCCAGGACAGTGGATCCATGTCAGCCCCTTCGTTGCCCTGAACCCCAGCATGGCCAGGACAGTGGAACCATGTCAGCCCCTTCGTTGCCCTGAACCCCAGCATGGCCAGGACAGTGGATCCATGTCAGCCCCTTCGTTGCCCTGAACCCCAGCATGGCCAGGACAGTGGATCCATGTCAGCCCCTTCGTTGCCCTGAACCCCAGCATGGCCAGGACAGTGGATCCATGTCAGCCCCTTCGTTGCCCTGAATCCCAGCATGGCCAGGACAGTGGATCCATGTCAGCCCCTTCGTTGCCCTGAACCCCAGCATGGCCAGGAAAGTGGATCCATGTCAGCCCCTTCGTTGCCCTGAACCCCAGCATGGCCAGGACAGTGGATCCATGTCAGCCCCTTCGTTGCCCTGAACCCCAGCATGGCCAGGACAGTGGATCCATGTCAGCCCCTTCGTTGCCCTGAACCCCAGCATGGCCAGGACAGTGGATCCATGTCAGCCCCTTCGTTGCCCTGAACCCCAGCATGGCCAGGACAGTGGATCCATGTCAGCCCCTTCGTTGCCCTGAACCGCAGCATGGCCAGGACAGTGGATCCATGTCAGCCCCTTCGTTGCCCTGAACCCCAGCATGGCCAGGACAGTGGATCCATGTCAGCCCCTTCGTTGCCCTGAACCCCAGCATGGCCAGGACAGTGGATCCATGTCAGTCCCTTCGTTGCCCTGAACCGCAGCATGGCCAGGACAGTGGATCCATGTCAGCCCCTTCGTTGCCCTGAACCCCAGCATGGCCAGGACAGTGGATCCATGTCAGCCCCTTCGTTGCCCTGAACCCCAGCATGGCCAGGACAGTGGATCCACATCAACCCCTGGAGAGGTTGGAACTATGCCAATTATAGAGTATATTTTAGCGGTGGGGGTGGGTTTTAGACATCCTGGCACTATCCTGCCGCCTTGTTTATTGCTATAGAGTTTTGTGTGGGTAGAGTTTCTCCAGACGGGGCATTGCACTTTGTTTTGGTGGTTTTTTGTGGGTTTTTTTTTTATGTCACTTAAAAAAAACGATGATGATGATGATTGAAAATTAAAAAAACGATTTTAAAGTTGAGAAAATTGACTCGATCCAATCTCATGAATGTATGATTAATTATCGTCCTTCAGGCTAAAGAGTTTGAACTGCAAGAAATTGAACAGTTGATGAGCAAACCAGCGACTGCGGCCGAGCTGCACGACTTCCTCGATATGCATAACCTTGGCCTTGCCCAGGCGACGACGGACGCTTCTGCGAGAAAATAGTCAGCATGTTGTGGCTAATCTAGTTTGGTGGCACTTTATTTGCAGGAAATTGTGTACAATTGATCTGATACGGACTTGCTAGTCCACGGCAAACTTGTACACATATAGTCCATGTCAATCTTGTACACAGTCCGTATCAACACTTGTACACAGATATTCCATGTCAATCTTGTACACAGTCTACGTCAACACAGATATTCCATGTCAATCTTGTACACAGTCCATGTCAACATAGATATTTCACGTCAATCTAGTACACAGTCCATGTCAACATAGATATGCCATGTCAATCTAGTACACAGTCCATGTCAACATAGATATTCCATGTCAATCTTGTACACAGTCCATGTCAACATAGATATTCCATGTCAATCTTGTACACAGTCTGTGTTAACACTTGTACACAAATATTTCACGTCAATCTTGTACAGTCTACGTCAACACAGATATTCCATGTAAATCTTGTACACAAATATTTCACGTCAATCTTGTACACAGTCTACGTCAACACAGATATTCCACGTCAATCTTGTACACAGTCTACGTCAACACAGATATTCCATGTCAATCTAGTACACAGTCCATGTCAACACAGATATTCCATGTCAATCTAGTACACAGTCCATGTCAACACAGAAATTCCATGTCAATCTTGTACACAGTCCATGTCAACACAGATATTCCATGTCAATCTTGTACACAGTCTACGTCAACACAGATATTCCATGTCAATCTAGTACACAGTCCATGTCAACACAGATATTCCATGTCAACCTTGTACACAGTCCATGTCAACACAGATATTCCATGTCAACCTTGTACACAGTCCATGTCAACACAGATATTCCATGTCAATCTAGTACACAGTCCATGTCAACACAGATATTCCATGTCAACCTTGTACACAGTCCATGTCAACACAGATATTCCATGTCAACCTTGTACACAGTCCATGTCAACACAGATATTCCATGTCAATCTAGTACACAGTCCATGTCAACACAGATATTCCATGTCAATCTTGTACACAGTCCATGTCAACACAGATATTCCATGTCAACCTTGTACACAGTCCATGTCAACACAGATATTCCATGTCAATCTTGTACACAGTCCATGTCAACACAGATATTCCATGTCAACCTTGTACACAGTCCATGTCAACACAGATATTCCATGTCAATCTTGTACACAGTCCATGTCAACACAGATATTCCATGTCAACCTTGTACACAGTCCATGTCAACCTTGTATCTTCCTGATGTTCTACTGTAGAAGGTTGCATGAACAATGTGGCCAAACCAATTCATTCTCTGTTGATCTATGCTATTTAGGCAGGGAATTGTTCCAACCTTCTTCCGAATACTCATATTTGTGATTCTGTCTCTTCTGGTGTTGTTAGTGACCTTTCGTAGGCATGACATTTCGCAGGTGGCTAACTTTCGTTCCTGTGCCTTCTTCTTCTTCTTCGTACGCTGTCAGACGTCAACCTTTATTTTTTCGAAAAAAGCAGCTGTCATCCTGAGGCTGTCGACACTGCCATAGAGCTTGTCTAGTGTTGCCACTGGTGATGGCCACATCTGCTTTCTCTGGTCCTCGTATGTCGGGCAGTTTTGCAGCCAATGTTCAGCGGTCATTTTCCCAGTACCACACGAGCATTCGTCAGTGCCACCGATCTTCAATTTGTTGAATAGGTGGTACCTCAGTCTGTTGTGGCCTGTGCGGAGTCTGAAGACCACGACCTGCTCTCTTCTGTTCAACTGGTAATAAGCATCGTTTTTTGTGTAGGGCCTTATTGAATGTCCATGTCTGGCACTGATAGCACAGGGTTGGGATGGAGATACTGTTTATCATTATGTATGCAAACAAAAGTGAAAGAATACTAGACAAGGATGAACAGAAAAGTGTGCAGCATAGGGTACTATTTCCTGAATGAAGAATACCCACAAGACATCTGGGACCGAGAAACATAGATTGGTCAGCACAGAATGCAGGAGCAGGGGGGGGGTTTAGAATACCCAAACAATATTAGGGATACTGTCGGAGCACCATCCGGGAAATGGTGTAATTGCGATGCAGAAATCCTGGCATTCAAGGTGGCGCCTGAGAAACTGAAGTACCAGTCTTGGTCCAGGGAAGCCCCAAGCCATTCTAGCCAAGGTCACACTGAGTCATTTTAGTCTAGGTCACACTGAGCTGTTCTAGATCACATTGTATGGGGAGGAGTTGTACATGTAAATAAAGTACACAAATGTACAGGAAAAGTGTACACAAGGATAGGATTAATTATTTGTATCTGTTAATACAGTATACGGAGAGATGTGTACATAATAGAAAGCTATATGGAGAAGTGTGTACAGATTGTATGGAAAGATGTTTAAGTGTGTGCATAGAATAAAAATGAGTGTAAATGTAGGTGTGTACATAAATGGATAGGAGCGTATAGAATAGATTCATACAGAACTAAACGACGTGTGGTAAGAGCTGTAGTGTGTACATGAGTGTTAAGGAAATTGTATATAATTGTCCTTAATTGACTTCGATAGGAATGTGATCGGAGGATGATTAAAATATGCACAAGTTGTCGGTGCGTCTCGTTAACTCTTTTTGAAAATCAACCATTTCCATGCGAGTTGTATCCGCAGACTGCCGAGGACAGAGTGCCGACCTCTGAAGTCCACAAGGAGGGCGAAGCTGTTAGGCATATACTGCTGCGGAGAGCACAGATCAGATAGACTGGGCTTGTTCACATGCCCGATGAGTGCCTTCCTAAAAAGTAACGGTTAACTGCCGTCGGGGATGAAGATAACTCGTCATGTACTAAGCCGATGTGAGGTGGGGTGGCCAGTTCCCTTCCTTGCTGTTTTTACCTTTGCCAACTCATGCGTTAGGTAACAATTTACAGCTGGATCAACTGAAAAAACGGTCACAAACCACGTCCCGGATTTCAAACCCTGGCACGCTGTAATCCCAGTCTAGCAAGCCAGCTAGGCTACTTTTCCACAAGCAGCTAAAGTATGGTGAGCTCATTTTCTGCCTGGAAATGTATTCGTCACAAGACGAAGTGCCGACCATACTTCAAATGTCGTCGTTCTACATTCTGTCTCTCCTGGTAACACCGATGAACTTCCTCAAACACTTCATTTCACAAGTCGAAATTCTGCTCTCGGGCGCCCGGGACAGAGGCCATGTTGGGCACTGGTAGCACGGAGTCGGCATAAATATACTGTTTATCAGCTGTTGCTTTGTTGCCAAACTAATGCTCGGGTGTCTAAGCAGTGGAGACAGCTGATAACTCACTGCAGATACTTTCTGACACCTTGTCTCGATTTCCCTGTCCATCCTGCCATCTGCCGAAAAAATACTGCCCAAATACTTGAACTCATGGGCCTTTTGAAGAGATTTGGACTTATCTTGAGTGGTGCAGGGGTTCTACTCTGGCCCAGGAATTCTACTGTGGCCCAGGGGTTCTACTGATCACCATAGTTGCTGTACAGTAACATCTGAATACACACGTCTGATGCTGCTGCCACATTTGCTTGTGATGGCCAACTATTAATACTGTCGACTCATGTCATGACACCATCAGAAAACCAACAACTTCATAACTCCCCTGCTAACAAAAGAACTCGTCAGAGATTGCGTTGTTTAATTAACATACGGAAATTGTAGAATTATTTGCACTTATAAAATCAACCAATCACATGAATTGTCAACCACACTCACTCGCACAGTTAAATATCAGAGCCCAAGCAGAGAGTGAAAAGATTTGAACTCCCAATACCACACCATTAATATGAGGTAGCTGTCCCGCCTACCATTCCTTTCATCACTGCACAGCGAATGTGAGGGCCCCCTCCCCGAGAGTGAAGAAATTTGAAAATTTCTACACCCTTCCCCAACAACTGTGATATGACAAGATGTGAACGCTTACGACCGACACACACACACGGTCTTGTCTGAGACATAAAAACTAAAATCGAATTAACTAGGATGGACACGATTCAAGGTTACAGTTTTCGGCTCTCAAGCATTTCAATTTAGCGGCAGTATTAACATGGCAAAGAGCCAGACATGTTGGAGGGAGTGCCGTTGATAGAGGTGAATGCCTTGTCCTGCCACTCATGAGGAATGAAGAGCTGGATAGGACATACACTGAGGAAGGCATCGTCCGACATAGCTATACAGGCTCTCACATGGAATCCACAGAGATGGGGAGGACCAATCTACCTGTAATGCAGGTAATGTTTGTTGCCCAAGTTTTCTCTCCTATGAAAACTGTCTTAACGGATTGACAAGTCTTTCCTAGTTGAGAAATCTGGCAAAACAAAAGGCGGCCGATGAAGTGGTTATATTCATAAATTATATTGTGAATAAAATTTGACATACAGAATTGCAGCCGGCTTTTGGCCCGGACGAAGGAAGCAAATTGACCAAACTAACCGGCACAGTAAAATGTTAACCATATGACCCCAGGCTACTCAGCCCGTTAAATCCTATTCCCCCGTTCTGAGAAAATACTCACAATCTAGATATTTGAGTAAAGCTATTTACCATGACAAAACTACGTTCTCAAATTGACTGAACTGATCTCCTATGTTCCTGCTTCAGAGGGAAATATATTCATCAAATTTACTTGGTACATTATGTGGGACAACAACCCGACCCCCCACACACGATCCTCCGAGGAACAGATCTAGCTTGATCCTAATCAATGAACGAAAGTAATCCAAATCACACACATGTTGTCATTCAAATAACAACCGATCCTTTTCAGAATAATCACCATCTAAATCCAATTTATCAGCCTCAAAATTACTTTCGGCAACTTGTTCTGTTGTTAGCCTTTTAGAATGGCCATTTCCTGAATTTTCAAAACTCCTTTTCATCACAGAAATCATAAAACTCACCGTGAAGACATGCTTCGATATTACACCACCATGTTTGGTATTTCCAGAAATGTGTGTACTGTATAGAGGTCACTATATTATGGCCAGATTCCAAGCGGTACAGCCAATACACGCCTTAAAATAATAGTCCACCCTTCACCCAGTCAAATGGGTGGCTCAGGGAATGTGGTATTTACACACACCCTGATATATGGCTGTCAAGGGTTCAAAGGTTTACGCTTTTTGTGCGCCCTAAAAAGGACGTTAAGTGGCGGGTTGCAGTAGCTTTCCTCACATCCCAAGTGTGCTGATGAAGGTGGACTATGGTCCTCCAGGCAGTTGTGCTATGCTTGGCATCACTACTACGAGGATCGTCCAAAGGTTTAAACCAACTTGTTGCCCTGTTTAAAAAAATTGACTACCCGGCACGTTTTCCATGTGATTTCAAACAGTGTTCATAACAGATATTTCAGATGGTTCATGTGTACCTGTTTCACTTGTGTTTATAAATGTCATAACGAATCTAAAGTGTGGAGATAACATTCACAGAAACCAAGGCCTGGGCATGAGCGAAATAGGTTGCCAGCTAGGCATATCAGCATTTGGAACAATTCTTATTTAACATCTTTATACTGGTTTAGAAGACCCTAGAGAATGTGTACAACCAGTTTCATTTACTTAACTTGACATAAAACTATGCACATCCAGTCTATTTTTGAATGCATTAACTGACCCTGCCTCTACTATTTCCAGTGGCAATGTATTCCAAGCATTCACCACTCTCTGACTAAAAAAAATATTTATCAATATCTAATCTGGACCTTTCTTTAGTTAATTTGTAGCTATGTCCTCTTGTTCTTGTGGGTGGCTGTATTTTGAAAAACTTGTTACAGTCTAATTTATCCGTTCCTCTGATCATCTTATAAACCTGTATTAAGCCACCTCGAATTATTCTCTTTTCTAGACACTTAGGCCGGTTTTTCTAAGCCTTTCCTCGTACATACAGCACAGAACAGCATCTGCACGCACCGCAACACTCCACCAGTTACATAAACAACTGTTAGGCATGGTTCTACGTGGCCTCGTGCTTCTATGAGATGATGGTAGAAGTCACCATCTCCACAGCCTCGCTGTCCCTGCCTGCAAGTTAGGGATTTGTCAATTTCTATTTAAATTGGAATGTTCGCGAATCTGTGCTCTGCTCAACGAAAGAATGAAGTGTATCAAATGATACCGCAATGTTTTACTCCGCGATCGCATGTGCTTATGACGATGATGGCATAATTTATTTGCTAGCGCTATTTTTAGTAAGGATTAACTGCGCTACTTTTTATCCTCACTCGAGCCGACCAACCCCTGTGGCAAGTCAAGGACAAGACGACTAGGGGGCGACTTTTAGATGCAGGGGACTCCGCATCAAGCACCCGTGAAAGAGACGGCCCGGAATCGAACCCACACCACCTGATCACGAGGTCGGCGGCTTAACCACTTCGCCACGGAATCCCACATGACGCTGATAAATAGCAGACGACATTTTCTAATGCACAAAAGAGAGAGACCATTAATTAATTACACTAAGCAAACAGGTCGTGACCCGAGCTCGAGATTTTCCACTCATCATGCATGTGTATCAATATAATAGGCGGTACAATAATTGATCATTCAATGTCAAGGACATAGTATGTTGTTATCCCATAGTTGGTGAGCGAGCCTGCTCTTGGCAGCCCAATGCCATTCTTATACAGGTCTTCTTCAGTTGTGTCACTGCTCCGTACAGTGTGTTGGTAATTGTCGGCAGTGCTTGTAAGAATCTTTTCATGTCCGCAAGCGTCTTGCACTCAATGAGTAGATGTCGAACTGTTTCATCAGGATGAGAGCAATGTCTGCACAAGGGCAGGTGCTGGGGGTTGATGCGGTTCAAGTGGCTATTGACGCTAGTGTGTCCTGTTCGGAACTGAAAGATGAGACTTTGATCTCTTCTATGTAGTTCTTGGTGGACCTGTACTTCTATAGGGGCAGATGCCTCTGTGCAGGTCCCACTTAGTGGGCCTGTACTTCTACAGGGACAGATGCCCCTATATAGGCCTCCAGCTCTGGTATGAGCTGGATGTGGCCGGGAGAAGGGTCTCCTGCTTAGCGGGCTAAGCTGGGGCAGATCCCTTCTATATAGTTTATTTATGTCATCGTTAATTTTTGGCTATGACATTTCGCTAAATACGCTGCGTCCTGTTGTTCCCGTCGCCCACCTGTTCATCCAGATTTCCAGAGTATTATTCTTAATAATTATTTTTTACTGTGTGGTTACTGCAGGGTCTATCCAATTGTTGTTTCAAGGCTCCTATTTTTGCCAATCTGTCAGCCATCTCGTTCCTTAGTAGCCCACTATGTCCAGGGATACATTGCAAGGTGACAATTATCCCGTGGGCAGTGATGATGTTGCTGATCATTGCTGCTGACGCAGAAGTAGTGTTATAAACATGTTTAAAACAGCAATAATTCTGTTTCTAAGAATCAACGTTACTGCACTCCGGGTACACCCATAGGTACTCAGTCTCTCTCAGCAAATGGTGCAGGGTCTGGATGACGATGGTCCCTGTAGCTCGCTGTTGTACAGTGTCCTCTCATGTGTCCTACTCCGCTCAAACCTCATTTAATATTGAAACTTTGCAGCCTGTGGATTGCTGCTTCGTCTATTGCGATGTCATCTAAAAAAAATGTCACTTCTATCCATCACTAATGTGCCCATGATGGGAGCTTGTGAAGCCATAATGTCAGCTCTTTCATTGCCCGGAACCCCGGCATGAGCAGGATAGTAGATCCATGTCAACCCCTGGAGGTTTGAGGCTTCAACAGCTGTTATCCACTCGTACCTCAACCATCCCTTCTGTACCTTCTGAAGTGCGGCTTGCGCGTCTGTCACGATGACAGACCTTGTTAAATAATTCTCAGATATCAATCTCAGCGCTGAGGTCACTGCTTCCATCTCCATTCTCAAACTGGAGGTTGGTGACATGTACGCCCTACTGCGTTCAGCAACGACCTATCCTCTCACTCTAACCAAGAAGCCCCAGCCTGATATCCCACTCAGCAACGACCTGTCCTCACTAACCGAGAAGCCCCAGCCTGATGTCCGACTCAGCAACGACCTGTCCTCACTAACCGAGAAGCCCCAGCCTGATGTCCGACTCAGCAACGACCTCTCCTCTCACTCTAACCGAGAAGCCCCAGCCTGATGTCCCACTCAGCAACGACCTGTCCTCACTAACCAAGAAGCCCCAGCCTGATGTCCCACTCAGCAACGACCTGTCCTCACTAACCAAGAAGCCCCAGCCTGATGTCCCACTCAGCAACGACCTGTCCTCACTAACCGAGAAGCCCCAGCCTGATATCCCACTAAGCAACGACCTGTCCTCACTAACCGAGAAGCCCCAGCCTGATATCCCACTAAGCAACGACCTCTCCTCTCACTCTAACCGAGAAGCCCCAGCCTGATATCCCACTAAGCAACGACCTGTCCTCACTAACCGAGAAGCCCCAGCCTGATATCCCACTAAGCAACGACCTGTCCTCTCACTCTAACCGAGAAGCCCCAGCCTGATGTCCGACTGCACAGCACTGATCCGTCGGTGTATATGACAGCATCACTATCCTGCGTGTTCTCAATTATCACCTCGTGCTCTGCTCCCCTATTACCCTATTCTCTGCATTCCTTGCCTAAGGTTATAACAACTCTGTGGTACTCTATCTTTCTATCACCAGCAATAATTACAAAATTACAACAATTAATTATGCATTTTATAACGTTCCAATATACTATATTAGTCCAACGACCAATCAGAAGCCATTATGCCACATGCTTTTGATTTGACTCACTTCAACCTTTCATTGGACAGAGCATAGTAGCTGTTCTGTGAGAGACAAGTGCTCTAAACAAAGTACCACTTTGACATTCACTTATACAGTAAGGTAAAACAATAGACATATTTACATAGCAGAACAAAGAAGCTGAGATTATGTACATAACAAACAATCAAACCAATTACGTATTCCAAAACATATTTCATCAAGAATGTCCAGACATCATACAGAGATAAGTCTATTTCAGCAGAACCATCGGAGCAGCAAATGTTCGGATCTACTGTCGTCGTAAGTTGTCCAACCTGGCTTCAAGGTCAGCATCGGCGTCAGCAACGGCTGCGGCTTGTGGAGCCTTGCTGGGCCCTGCAGCCAAAGTGTGACCAGTGCTTGGCAGGCCTGAGAGGAGGAGGGAGAATGTGGGACAGAAACTGGTTAGTAACTTGATGTGGATAACGTGAGGAGTAAAGGTGTGTGTTCGTCTCAGTGGGGGAAGGATTTAAACAAAGGATCTCAGAAGTGATGCTCCGTCTGACTTCTGAAACCCTTCCAGTCCAAACTGGTAGGAGTCAGTGACACACAAAACATCAGTTTTTGTTGGAGAACAAAATGGAGGCCCTCGGAATGTGGTTAAACAGAAGAATGTGTCACATTTCACGGGAAGAGAAACAAACAGATAGTGATGTCCTGATGAGGGTAGGCATGGGTAGAGACGTCCTGATGAGAGTAGACATGGGTAGAGACGTCCTGACGAGAGTAGGCATGGGTAGAGATGTTTTGACGAGAGTAGGCATGGGTAGAGACGTCCTGACGAGAGTAGGCATGGGTAGAGATGTTTTGACGAGAGTAGGCATGGGTAGAGACGTTTTGACGAGAGTAGGCATGGGTAGAGACGTTTTGACGAGAGTAGGCATGGGTAGAGCCAACCTGATGAGAGTAGGCATGGGTAGAGACATCCCGACGAGAGTAGGCATGGGTAGAGCCATCCTGATGAGAGTAGGCATGGGTAGAGACATCCTGATGAGAGTAGGCATGGGTAGAGACATCCTGATGAGAGTAGGCATGGGTAGAGACATCCCGACGAGAGTAGGCATGGGTAGAGACATCCCGACGAGAGTAGGCATGGGTAGAGACATCCCGACGAGAGTAGGCATGGGTAGAGAACATTTGACAGACATTACAATTAGGCAAGTCAAATAAAAATATAATGGTCATATGAAAAGGCACGATACTTTATTGAAAACATTATGCGAAGGAGAGGTTAAAGGTCGAAAGACAGCGGAGAGAGAGAGAGCAATACTGAAAGATGAACTAATGTCAGTCTGGTGGAGTGTGCCGTCAAGACAAGTCTGGTAGAGTGTACTTCTTCTTCGTGCGCTGTCAAACGTCAACTTTAATTTGTTCGAAGATAGCAGCTGTCATCCTGAGGCTGTCGACACTGCCATAGAGCTTGTCTAGTGTTGCCACTGGTGATAGCCACATCTGCTTTCTCTGGTCCTCGTATGTCGGGCAGTTTTGCAGCAAATGTTCAGCGGTCATTTTCCCTGTACCACAGGTGTATTCGTCAGTGCCACCTATCTTCAGTTTATTGAATAGGTGGTACCTCAGTCTGTTGGGTAGAGTGTACCATCAAGACAAGTCTGGTAGAGTGTACCATCAAGACAAGTCTGGTAGAGTGTACCATCAAGACAAGTCTGGTAGAGTGTACCATCAAGACAAGTCTGGTAGAGTGTACCATCAGGACAAGAGACAGGATGTTGGAGGTCCACTGTCGCCAACAATTGGGGGAGGTGAATGGGAGGTGTTAGTGGACAAGGGGGAGGTGAATGGGGATGTCAGTGGACATAAAAATATTTGAGAAAAAAAAATCTTTCTGAAGTAACAATGGCCAAATAACTCAAATAATTAGTTCAGAAGTAATATCAGAAAACAAAAAATAAACAAAACAACATAGGTTCTGAATTGGTGATGATACATGCTTACCTGACATCTCATCTGCCATCTGCAGGCCCAGCTCGTCCAACACCTGAGACACGATGGCATCACTGCAGGGAAGAATTGGGGAAGACACAATTTTAATGATCCTATTTTTTTAAAATCTACAAGCAACATATGATGGATGTGATGTTGTGATGGATATGGATTTGATATTGTGATGGATATGGAGGTGTTGTGATGGATATGGACGTGATGTTGTAACGGAAATATGGAGGTGATGTGATGGATATGGATGTAATGGATATGAATGTGATGTTGTGATGGATATGGATTTGATGTTGTGATGGATATGGAGGTGTTGTTATGGATATGGATGTGATGGATATGATGTTGTGATGGATATGCAACAGTTGAAATTACAACTGGAAAAAAAAGAGAGATCAGTCGCATGGATAAAATCAGTCTAACTGAATCACATGGATAAAATCAGTCTAACTGAATCACATGGACAAAATCAGTCTAACTGAATCACATGGAAAATATCAGTCTAACTCAATCAAATGGATAATTCACCATCTGCCAGAGGAGAGGAACGGAAAATAGGTTTTTTGAACCAAACCCCTTGGGAAAATCTTTGCCTGCCAGTCATAAAAACACACATGACAGAAAAGGCAGCCGCCAAGGAGACTGCACCTAATATCCTGAAGACATGTGTCTTGGAGACAGTCTCTAGCTACCCAAAATTGGCAGTCCTGCCACCAAGGAGACTGCACCTACTATCCTGAAGATATGTGTCTTGGAGACAGTCTCTAGCTACCCAAAATTGGCAGTCCTGCCACCAAGGAGACTGCACCTAATATCCTGAAGACATGTGCCCTAGAGACAGTCTCTAGCTACCCAAAATTGGCAGTCCTGCCACCAAGGAGACTGCACCTAATATCCTGAAGACATGTGTCTTGGAGACAGTCTCTAGCTACCCAAAATTGGCAGTCCTGCCACCAAGGAGACTGCACCTAATATCCTGAAGACATGTGCCCTAGAGACAGTCTCTAGCTACCCAAAATTGGCAGTCCTGCCACCAAGGAGACTGCACCTAATATCCTGAAGACATGTGCCCTAGAGACAGTCTCTAGCTACCCAAAATTGGCAGTCCAGCCACCAAGGAGACTGCACCTAATATCCTGAAGACATGTGCCCTAGAGACAGTCTCTAGCTACCCAAAATTGGCAGTCCAGCCACCAAGGAGACTGCACCTAATATCCTGAAGACATGTGATCTAGAGACAGTCTCTAGCTACCCAAAATTGGCAGTCCTGCCACCAAGGAGACTGCACCTAATATCCTGAAGACATGTGTCTCGGAGACAGTCTCTAGCTACCCAAAATTGGCAGTCCTGCCACCAAGGAGACTGCACCTAATATCCTGAAGACATGTGCCCTAGAGACAGTCTCTAGCTACCCAAAATTGGCAGTCCAGCCACCAAGGAGACTGCACCTACTATCCTGAAGACATGTGTCTTGGAGACAGTCTCTAGCTACCCAAAATTGGCAGTCCAGCCACCAAGGAGACTGCACCTAATATCCTGAAGACATGTGCCCTAGAGACAGTCTCTAGCTACCCAAAATTGGCAGTCCAGCCACCAAGGAGACTGCACCTAATATCCTGAAGACATGTGCCCTAGAGACAGTCTCTGGCTACCCAAAATTGGCAGTCCTGGTCTATACGGATGGATCAGCATTTAAATCGACCTCTTTTGCAGGGTATGGTATCCATATGAAAACCAGAATGGGTCCATATACGAGTTTTGTGATTTATGCGGCGAAAACCGTTCACACGATGAAGTGGAGGCCGAGGCTATAACACCAGCAGTTGAGATATTGCACCAACAGTTTGACTTGGGCGAATTGTTGCCGATGGACGTCATCATTTTTATTGACCCCGAGTCGGTTCCGGGGGCGCTGAAGAACACCCCAAACAAAGAAAAGGATAAATTCTTGGTGGGGAGTGTAATCAACCATAGGGATAAAAACAGTTTAACTTAATCAAAAGGATAAAAACAGTCAAATTATATGCAGAGAAAATTTCCCGTGTTAAATTATCTATGCTGCATTTTGGCAAGTAAGAACGATCATATTTACTGCCCTTGTTATCTCAGACTGAACATAACCTACCTCTCCTCCTCGTCGTCCTCATCTCCGAGGGCATCATCGATAGCATCACTCATCATCTCCTCCTTCATGTCCATGATCTCTGACTGCTTCTCAAACTCCATCATAATCTTCTGTATCTCCGGTAACTTGAGCTGGAAAGTTTCAACATGAAAACGTTTCGGAGGATGAAAGAGACGTGTGTCAGGGACAAGTATGAAAAACCACTGAACCGTAACCACACCACATTAAAAATTGAACACAATTTCACCAGCAACGGCATTATTTTCAGCACGTCACGTTTTAATGTGATTATTGACTTTGAGAGAGTAAACTTTTGGGATTGTTGGTCTATTGATATGGTTTGGCTTCGTTCGTTCTCAATCTCCCGCTACCAAACCCTGAAAGGGCTTAAGTAGCAGAATGTAGTCCAGAGAACGGAATGTGTTGTGTCGTAGTTTACAGCTTGACTGCGATATTTGCACCTTTCAGTCCAACACATCCGACTTCAGCAATCATTTTTTGAGTACCGGGATAGCATTCCCTCTTCGATCCCTTCTCCTTAGCCAGTCTGCTCTGCTGCAGCCTGTTATCCAGGATCACCGCGTGGAGGTGTAGAAGGGTCTTGGCAGCTCTGGTTCGCTGGCCCTGACGCTAGCAGTCAGCTATGGGTCGCTGACCACTGCAGCTCATTCGTTGCTCAGCATCTTGATCCCTGGTCTATTGATATGTTTTTGTTGTGTGTGTGTTAGTTTCTGAGATACAAGGTGATGCTGTTGGAAAAGAACACAAACATATAGACTCACATATTCCCACCGTCCTTTGATTGTAGGACATTTTTCAAAGTGCCACAAAGGATAGATAATTAATGTTTACAAGATCAGCATATCTGTTAGTTTCCACAACAAACGTATTTGTTACCTCTACACTGCCGAAGATGGATGTGTCGGACCGAAAGGTGCAAATATAGCAATTAAGCTGTAAACTAGCGACACAATGCAATCCGTTATCCAGACAACATCCTGCTACTTGCAAAGCCCTGTTCGGGACTTGGTAGAGGACATTGAGAACGAACGCAGAAGACGAAGAAGAATTACCTCTACATAAACAAACTAAACAGATCTACCTCCGAGAAATTTGTTGCAAAAACTTATAAATATGTTGGAGACGGCGTGGGCTGGGGTTAAGGGGCATGGCTCACAAACTGAAGTCGCTGGGTTCGATCCCCATCACAGCACCAGCCTTTACCCTGGGGAAGCAAACCCTTAGAAAATGCAGGAGGAAGCAGACCATTACATAAAATGCATGCTGAAGTCAGATGCACTGGGCCGACAGGTGCAAAATAAAAACCACAGTGAACCACGCACAACGCCTCGGTGAATAGAGAAATAACGCAAACGCCAAAAAAAAAACCCCCAGTAAATATGTCATTGGCTGGAACCCACAGGAAAAGGGGGTTAAATAATGAATGGAACATGAGCTCACCTGTCTGTTCATGGCTGACATGGCCTTGGTGACACCTTTCATAGCCTGAGCCATCGTGTTATTGGCCTTGAGTGTCTGTATCTTGAGAGAAACGGCCTGAATGTTCGCACGTAGGGAGATAAATTTCTTGACATACCGCCTGGTCCTCACTAAGTCTTTGGCCATGATCTTTACTGCATCCTGAAAGGCGGACAAACGGGAACATTTCACAATACAAGTAGACTTTAAAATCTCATCTCCCCACACTTACATAGGCTAAAATTGGCCCTATCACTCATCCGTATGGGCAGGCAAGCAGCACAGACAGCCAAACACATCATACAAGACTGTTGCATGCTTATGCAACAGCATATTGAGCACTGGCCCACAGAGACGAACCTCCGCTCAAAACTGTTTGGAAGTCTTGAAGAACTCTCCAACATAACAGCAGCTATCCAGAGAAAGGGCCTTCACATAGAGATATAATATTTTAACACCATTGCGAACGAAAAGATTATATTTTGTTTCAAAGAATGGGATCAAGACGCTGAGCAGTGCAGGAGCTGTAGCGTTCAGAACCCAAAGTTTAAGAAGACATGCCGCACTATGCATTGCCGCAAACTGTCTCGACTTTCCTTGCACACGCTGTGGAAGACGCTTCTCCGCTCGGATTGGTCTTATGAGTCACATTCGTTGTCGTCATGGACTGTAGTTACATTTCTTTTTTCAAAGCACAATTACTATTGTCTGACGAGACGGAAAGAGCCAATGAACATATAAAAAAACGAACATTATCAAAGAACGAACAATAGCAAAGAACATACATTATTAAAGAACATACACTATCAAAGAACGAACAATAGCAAAGAACGAACATTATCAAAGAACGAACAATTGCAAAGAATGAACATTATCAAAGAACGAACAATAGCAAAGAACATACATTATCAAAGTATGTACATTATCAAAGAACATACATTATCAAAGAACGAACAATGGCAAAGAACATACATTATCAAAGAACATACATTATCAAAGAAAGTAAACAATAGCAAAGAACGAACATTATCAAAGAACGAACAACAGCAAAGAACGTACATTATCAAAGAACGAACATTATCAAAGAACGAACAACAGCAAAGAACGTACATTATCAAAGAACGAACAATAGCAAAGAACATACATTATCAAAGAACGAACAACAGCAAAGAACGTACATTATCAAAGAACGAACAATAGCAAAGAACATACATTATCAAAGAACGAACAACAGCAAAGAACATACATTATCAAAGAACGAACAACAGCAAAGAACATACATTATCAAAGAACGAACAACAGCAAAGAACGAACATTATCAAAGAAAATCTACCCACCATCTGTCCCATTTTGGCCATCTTTTTAATGTCTGCTATAATCTTCTTTTCTTGCTGTTCCATTTTCTGTCGCTCACGGTCAAGGTCACGCATAGCTTTAGTGAGTGCTCGTTGGTTTTGACGGAGCATCTCCTCCGGCGTCTTCTTGCGACCAAACAGAAACTCCATGATGACTGGATGACAAAAAGACATAATATGGATTTTAAATCTGGCTTTGTCTAATAACAAGAGTACATTTTGAGCTCATATGTGAACTGATCTTTGCTGATGACTGCGCCCTCAAAGCCCATTCTGAGATGCAATGTACTGTTGACCTGCCTACAGTGGCTTGCAATAACTTTGATCTCACCACCTCTACCAGTAAGACTGAAGTGCTACACCAAGCAGCCCCAAGGACTGAGCACAGTCGACCGTCTATCACTATCAATGGCCAGAAGTTGAAGTCAGTGGAACACTTTGTATACCTTGGCAGCAGACTCTACAGAGCAGTTCATATTGATGGTGACGGTACACTCTACAGAGCTGTCCATATTGATGGTGACGGTACACTCTACAGAGCTGTCCATATTGATGGTGACGGTACACTCTACAGAGCTGTCCATATCGATGGTGACGGTACACTCTCCAGAGCTGTCCATATTGATGGTGACGGTACACTCTACAGAGCTGTCCATATTGATGGTGACGGTACACTCTACAGAGCTGTCCATATTGATGGTGACGGTACACTCTCCAGAGCTGTCCATATTGATGGTGACGGTACACTCTACAGAGCTGTCCATATTGATGGTGACGGTACACTCTCCAGAGCTGTCCATATTGATGGTGAAGTAAACTCGAGAATTGCCTAAAGCATGTGCAGCATTTGGAAAACTAAGATCCTCAGTTTGGGACCAGAGAGAGGAATTCAGTTTATAACCACATGGTGGGTTCATGGGGTGCTCGTCCTACCGACTCGTTCTGTACGCCTGTGAAACCTGGACTGTGTACAGTTGTGTTACCAACTCTTCTGTACGCATGTGAAACCTGGACTGTGTACAGTTGTGTTACCAACTCTTCTGTACGCCTGTTAAACCTGGACTGTGAACAGTCGTGTTACCAACTCGTTCTGTACGTCTGTGAAACCTGGACTGTGTACAGTTGTGTTACCAACTCTTCTGTACGCCTGTTAAACCTGGACTGTGTACAGTCATCCTACCAACTCTTCTGTACGCCTGTTAAACCTGGACTGTGTACAGTCGTGTTACCAACTCGTTCTGTACGCCTGTGAAACCTGGACTGTGTACAGTCGTCCTACCAACTCTTCTGTACGCCTGTTAAACCTGGACTGTGTACAGTCGTGTTACCAACTCGTTCTGTACGTCTGTGAAACCTAGACTGTGTACAGTCGTCCTGTCCTACCAACTCTTCTGTACGCCTGTTAAACCTGGACTGTGTACAGTCGTGTTACCAACTCGTTCTGTACGTCTGTGAAACCTGGACTGTGTACAGTTGTCCTACCAACTCTTCTGTACGCCTGTTAAACCTGGACTGTGTACAGTCGTCCTACCAACTCTTCTGTACGCCTGTGAAACTTGGACAGTGTACAATCGACAAGCTTGGCCACTTTCATCTGGGCTGCCAAAGGAAACTGTTGAACATAAAATGGGAAGACAGGATCACAGATGTAGAAGTTCTTTTGCTGGCTGGCATGACAAGCATCCACACAACTCTGTGCAAATCGCAGCTTAGATGGACTGGTCTTGTTGTCCGCATATCAGATGAGTGGCTTCCAAAGTAAATATTCTATGGTGGGTTTGAGTCAGGCAAGCAAGCTCGTGGTGACCAAATAAGACGTTACGAAGACACTCTGAAAGACTCACTGAAAAACTGTGACATTGACACTGATAATTGGGAGAACATTGCTGCTGATCGCCCTTTCTGGCATAGCAAAGTTTCTGCTGGCATGACACATATGGAGCAGACAAGAATCAAGGACGCTGCACAGAGACGAGCGACACGAAAGGTAAGAGACGAGTTGCCTCCGTTGACGGCCAAACAGTGTTTCTCTGCCCTTAGTGTGACAGACGCTTTCAGGCTCGGATTGGTTTGATCAGCCATCTACGAACCCACTCTCGGATTGACAGATGACAATGTGATCCTCTTCGGAAACGATGGACAAACAAAACAGTGTCACTAACTACATTTGATACCATTGTGGCCCCAAACACTGTCTGTTGTAGACCACATAAAGGTCCACTAAATTTCTCTTCAAATCTTGTTTCTATGGACATCATATTTTTGTACAGTTCTGTAATATGTTCTCTGCTGTCTGTACGCATGTACACATTGTGTAGTTGTCAATCTTCAATTTTGTGTACATGTGGCTGAGTTGGTTGTGTCCTGTTTGAGGCGCAACACAGCGGTTTGCTCGTCTGTTCATTTTATGGTAATCGTCTTGTTAATGTTAATGACCTTTCTGATTGATTTGATCATCTGTATGTACCGTTAGTGGCTTTCTGATTGATTTGAACATCCGTATGTACTGTTGGTGGCTTTCTGATTGATTTGATCATCCGTATGTACTGTTGGTGGCTTTCTGATTGATTTGATCATCCGTATGTACTGTTGGTGGCTTTCTGATTGATTTGATCATCCGTATGTACTGTTGGTGGCTTTCTGATTGATTTGATCATCCGTATGTACTGTTTTTGGCTTTCTGATTGATTTGATCATCCGTATGTACTGTTTTTGGCTTTCTGATTGATTTGATCATCCGTATGTACTGTTTTTGGCTTTCTGATTGATTTGATCATCCGTATGTACTGTTGGTGGCTTTCTGATTGATTTGATCATCCCTATCTTCTATTGGTATGTAACTGACACATCTGGTTGCTCTATCTCGTTTCCTGGTACTCCACAATGAGAAGGTATCCACTGCATGACAATGGTGCGCTGGTTACTCAATTCAGACAGTAGAGTCTGTAGATCTAGCTGTTTCCAAGTCTTCAGTACTTGCAGTGATGATTTTGTATCTTCCTCATAATATCAACTAGAGATTAACATCACAATATATTTTTCACACAAAAAAGGATCTCATTATTTCAAGCCAGACCATAGCCTTCGTAACAGCCATGATCTCCATGGTCAGACTGCTTGTGGTCACAACAAAAGCCCCAGACTCATCCTTGATCATTTTACGACCCCTCTGAGCTGTGAAGGGCCATGCGTTTCTCAACCCACGAATGACGGATTCATCCGTGTAGATAATGACATCATTATCCGTGGAATTGTCACTGGTAAAATAATTAACATCAGAAACCACATCAACTGGATTCAACTAGACACTCGTTCTAAAGTAAGCCTGTAATAACCTTGAAGGGGGGTATCAAGAAGAGTTGGCTACTAGAAGAACAGCATCTGGTCAACTTGTTCATGCCATAAATAGAGCTTTTCTCCGTAAAAGAGAAATAGGAATACTAAGCTGTATACTGTTCCATCTATGTACCAATTTTTGACTTATGGGTGTGAATCATGGACAATGTCAACAATCCAGAAAAGCCAGCCCCAAGCCTCAGAAAGGAGATATCTAAGGAAGGTGACAAGAAGAGGCAAGGTCCACAATCAGACAATTTGGCAAGATATCGAACCCCAGCTCTTACAGACTCGTGGAGCAATCTCAACTTTGGTGGTTTAGCCGTGTCTGCAGAATGACAGACAATCACTGAATCAGCTACCACAGCAGGCATGGTAAGGAAAGAGCCAGATATCCAGATCCACAGGATGACCCAAGGTCCGCTTGGATGACAACATTAGACAATCTGCAAGAGATTGTGGACTGGAACCAGGCCAAAAGGAAGACAGGGATAGAATGGTCTGGGGCTCTTTCTGGCAAACCTCTACACCCCAGAGTAGAAGACTCTACACTCCAGGATAGAAGACTCTACATCCCAGGGTAGAAAAGTAGTAACTAAGTAAGGTAGAAGACTAACACCCCAGGGTGGAAGACTCTACACTCCAGGGTAGAAGACTCTACACTCCAGGGTAGAAAAGGAGTAACTAAGTAAGGTAGAAGACACACTCCAGGGAAGAAGAACACACATACACAGCTACAAAGTAAGCTAAACGCAAGAACACACATTTGACACATTGACATACATCATACATGATACACAGCGACAAAGTAAGCTAAACTGTCGTTTTACTCTCTAAATAATATTCTCATGGCAGAAACGATTTGCCATTTGTTAACAATGTCAATAATATCCAACATGTTTCTAGTTTTAAGCTGTATGAACTGTGTGTATGATGTAAATGTATGTTTACTATCCTTATACTCCTTATATACTATCAATTTCCGTGTCAACAACCCAGTCGATTCACCTCTTATAGTTATTGCAATATTGCTAGCAAGAGACTCAAGTTAATATTTCTCTGCTGAGTAACCGTCCATGGACTATTGTATCATGTATGATTGTTATTCAATCAATCAATCAATGAATGTACTACTACTAGTACTAGGATTACGATGAACAGTACCGTGTCTTACTAATACTTAAATACTAATTTACGATTGATGATGTTGATTGTTGTTGCATACCTCCCTCAGTCCATTACTTACCAAATCTTAGTTCAGTACAAGATATGTACTTCTTCTGACACCGGAAACAAACTCTGAGGTCTAGACAACAATGTTTCTGCCGGCTGACTAAGGACACAACCACGAAACTGAGAAACAATCCTCACATGATCCTTACATTTCAGAGAAAGTAGTCAGACGTGCCGAACCAAACAAGATTTCCTCATCCAGCTATTCTTGGTTACACAGGGAGGCCCACTTCCGGCTTCTGACGTCAGTGGCTGATGGCTCTGACTAGTTTGGTCAAGGTTTGCCTTTCTCAGTTCTTAAAGCGAAGGTGCGGCCTTTTCAACCCCAGATTGTTTGTCTTTTAGGTTATACCAGGACGTATTGACCAGTTTATTTAAGAGCAGTACTCTGTCAACTATGCCAGCAGTTCACACCAAAAAGAGTAGAGGTACAGTGGTTTCCATCCCACTGTAACATCCAAGGCAACGAGGAGGCAGACAGACTGGCAAAAGAAGGTGCAAGACTACCACAACCAGATTCTAGTGTGACCTACGAAGAGTCCAATAGGCTTATTAGAGCCACATACGTGACCAAATAGGAAACAGAACATACTGGCTACACAAAAAACGATGCCTATTACCAGTTGAACAGAAGAGAGCAGGTCGTGGTCTTCAGACTCCGTACAGGCGACAACAGACTGAGGTACCACCTATTCAATTAATTGAAGATAGGTGGCACTGACGAATGCACGTGTGGTACCGGGAAAATGACCGCTGAACTTCTGCTGCAAAACTGCCCGACATACGAGGACCAGAGAAAGCAGATGTGGCCATCACCAGTGGCAACACTAGACAAGCTCTATGGCAGTGTCGACAGCCTCAGGATGACTGCTGCTTTTTTCGAAAAAATAAAGGTTGACGTCTGACAGCGTACGAAGAAGAAGAAGAAGAAGAAAAAGAAGAAGAAGAAGAAGAAGAAGAAGAAGAAGAAGAAGAAGAAGTATTGACCAGTGCATGGATGTGTGCGGGTATCTTCTTCTTCGATTATTCTCAAATCCCCGCTACCAAACCTTGAAAAGTGCTTGGTAAGTCGGATGTAAGTTCTAAGTTCTGAATGGTCCGCTGGGGTCTTTGTGAGTAGTCCGCTGGGGTCTTTGTGTATGACAAGGTTAAGAATAGCACCACTGCCAGACTATATTACAGTTTGTCATGGCCAGACTTGACTTGCTACGAGAGATTGAGAATAAAAAGTAGCTCAGTTAATCCTTACTAAAAATAGCGGTTGCAAAATTAATTTTACCATCATCGTCTTTGCCATGGCCAGACAGAGAGCATGTCGTAGGAGGCGACTAACTGTGTGACATGACATAATACCGGCCATGGTTAGGTGGTTTGTTAATAGTAGTATAGATGGCGCATAACAGGCTGCGTGTCTACTTTGCTCTAGTATTTGAGTCTATTAAGATGGACTCGCATATCAGTTAACCATCCTTCAAGAAACAGGCTGTATATAGATTATGCAGAGTCTTCTAGCCCAGTATAAAGACATTCAGTTAAATTGAGACTTCGATAATTGCATCTTCCGATCTTCAGCAGGCATTTTTGGGTATAGGTTTAGCCTTCCCCCTTTGATCACTTCTCCTTAGCCAGTCTGCCCTACAGCATAATGGACCATATTTCAACCTGCTGCGGCCTTGTTGGGGCAGCCTGAGAGTTCCAGACGCCCTTGATATTCACCTTCATCGACTATAAAAAGGTTTTTGATTCGGTAGAACCACATTTTGTCTGGCGTTCACGGTTGGAACAAGGTGTCGATCCTGTTTACATCAGAGTTCTCACCAACAGTTATCCGAACTGCACTACCACATTTCGTCCCTTCCAACGTCCAATTGTGGTAACAATTTAAAAGGGGGTCTACCAGGACGATCCTATCTCACCGAATCTCTTCTCTGCATGTTTGGAATCAATCATTAGCCGATGCAGCTGGGCCACTTTTGGTATTCTTATTCGCCCCAATCACCTTCGATTTACCAATGACGTAGTGCTCATCACAGAGTCAGCAGCAGACGCCAACAGATGATGGATCTACTCGATGGAGAGGGCAAGAAAGCGGGTCTGGAGATGAATGTCTCGAAGACCAAAGTGTTGCACAATCGCTTCCCCACTTGTGATCCGGTCTTCCTTTGCAAGGTACGATTAGAGGATGTGATCCAGTCTTCCTTGGCGAGGTACGATTAGAGGACGTCAACGAGTACATTTATCTTGGACGTCTGCTCAGTGTGGAGGATAACCTGAACTGACAAGATGTGGCCGTGCGGGTTGGGCAGCCTTCTCGTCTATTAATAAAAAATAGTCAGCATGGGTTTACTAGAGGAAGATCGTGTTTAACCAATCTATTAGAATTCATGAAGGAGGTCACCAAAATGTTAGATGGTGGAGAGCCGGTGGATGTTATCTATCTGGATTTTACAAAGGCCTTTGATAGAGTACCTCATCAACGATTGTTTCGAAAGTTGAAATCACTTGGGATAGGTGGTGAAGTTGCCAATTGAATAGAAAATTGGTTGACGGGCAGAAGGCAGAGAGTGGACATAAAAAGGAAGTACTCTGACTAGTGTGATGTAATGTGGTGTGCCACATGGCTCGGTATTGGGACCAATTCTGTTCTTAATATATCAATGATTTGGATATTGATACCAGATCCATGATTGCAAAGTTCGTGGATGACACACACTTATGCGGCTGGGTCTCTTCGTGGGAAGAGATGGATCTATTGAGATCGGGTTTAGATACGATTCAAAAATGGTATGAGAGCTGATAGTTGGAGTTTAATGTAGAAAAAGTACAATCCTCCACATGGGAAGATCCAATAATAAATATAATTACACGATGGGTAAGAACAATATTAGGACCATAAAAAAGTAAAGAGACCTAGGAGTTATAATAGATCATACAGGAAAGGGGCGGGAGCAAGTCCAGGTGGTAGTGAAAGTCTAGTGCCGTGTTGGGCATGATAAAAAGAAACATTTCACATAAGAGCAAGGAAGTAATAGTCAAGTTATATAAATCATTAGTGAAGCCTAAATTAGAGTACTGTGTTCAGGTGTGGAGTCCATATAATAGAGGGGAGATAAACATGCTGGAAAGGGTACAAAGAAGAGTTACAAAAATGATTGCAGGGTTTCAGAATTACAGTTTTGGGGAAAGACTAAAAAAACTGGTCTACAGTGTCTCGAACAAAGAAGAATTCAATGTGACTTAATACAGGTTTATAAACTAATACATGGAAAGGATCGATTAGACTATAACAAGTTTTTTCCAAGTACAACCACCCACAAGAACAAAAGGGCACAGCTACAGATTATTTAAAGAGAGGTCCAGATTAGATATTAGGAAATATTTTTTAGTCAGAGAGTGGTGAATGCTTGGAATGCATTGCAGCAGGATGTAGTTGAAGCAGAGCCAGTTAATGCATTCAAAAATAGATTGGCTGCTCACAGTATTTTCGGTATCCGTAGAGTGAAATAAATTGATTGTATACAGTCTCAGAAACGATTTCGACACTCATTCACTAAAGTCAGAAACGATTAACTTGACTTCTTTGTCCTGGTTTAGAAGACTCTGCAAAGTCTGTATACAACCAGTTTCTTTTACTTCACTTGATCTAAAAATAACTATGCGAATCCAATCTATTCTTGAATGCATTAACTGAACCTACCTCCATTATTTCACGTGGCATTGCTTTCCAAGCATTCACCACTCTTCTTGACCTATATGACCCGTTCCTCTGCGTAGCTGCGGGTCCCAACTTCGTCTCCAGCGGACCCTGTCTTGGGCCACGGAAGTCCAGTGCATGGTAAGTGCTCCTCTAGAGGCATCTCGGATGTTGCAGCGTACAGCAAGGGAGTCTGACCAACGCATTGGAGGTCTTCCCCACGGGCTCTTCTTACCCCGGGGGTACCAGGCTGCTGTCGCCGTGCTCCATCGACCATCGTTTCGACGCAACATGTGACTTGCTGTTTTGCCTTGTCTGCATGGATTACCGCATCCTTGACCAGGGACAACCGTCTTATGTCAGAATTGTGGAGACCTTGCATACGTTGGTTCCGGAGAGTGATTCCGACCAAGCGTCTCTCAAGGGAGGCCTGGGTCACTCTCAATTTGTCCTCTAGTGATTTTGTTAGTGTAAACGTCTCGGCACCGAAGCAGGGGGCACTGTGGAATTGAAGAGGGAGGCTCGTAGGTCCTGGTCATGACAACCATCCAGGACCGTGTTAAATTAAACGTGTCCAAGTGTTGTATTATGTTGTCCTTAATAATGGACTTTAACATTTGGCAGAGTATGCTCGTCAAACTCACTGGTCTATAATTTACTGGATTTGATTTGTGCCCTTTTTGAACAAGGGGATCCGACATACGAGGATCAGAGAGAGCAGATGTGGCCATCACCAGTGGCAACACTAAACAAGCTCTATGGCAGTGTCGACAGCCTCAGGATGACCACTGCTTTTTTCGAAAAAATAAAGGTCGACGTCTGACAGCGTAAGAAGAAGAAGAAGAAGAACAAGGGGATCACAGCTGCATCTTTCCAGTCTTTTGGAACAATCCCCTTCTCGCTAACAGTTTTGCTAACTGGTCTCAGATGTCAAACAGTAATTTTGGATGAATACCGTCTTGACCAGGATATTTTTATACTTTCAATCTATCCAATTTTTGTAAAACCATTTCCTCGGTAATGCAGAATGATAGTAATCCCTCTGTGTGCATGTCCCGTTGGAAAATATTTAATGGCTCTGGGGTCCTGAAGCAGTCTTCTTTTGTGTAGACTGTGCCAAAGTACTGAATGGGGTTGATTAGCAGCATCCCTGTCCTCGCTTATTAATTTCCCTGTACTGTCTTTAAGGTGGGGCAACTGTGTCTTTCGTTCTCTGTTTATGTCGAACATAAGAACAAAATCTCTTGCTAATAGTCTTGATGTTTTTAGCAAGTTTTTTTTTCAAAGTCAATTTTTTGCTGCTCTACCAACTTTATAAGATTTTTTTTTGGATGTCCAAATATTTAAAATATGTTTCATTTGATTTTCCAGCCTCTATATATTTTTTCCAAGCTTTATTCTTACCTCTTCAACAACTAACCACGGATGGAGTTGAACATTTTTTTCTCGATTGGGGCTCAACTTCCTACATGGAACAAATTCACCTTTCAGGTGCTCCAGAATAGATTTCAACTTAGCCCAATCCTCTTTCAGGTGCTCCAGAATATATTTCAACTTAGCCCATTCCTCTTCAACATTTCCGACAGTGAAAATATATGTCCAGATTACTTGGCGCGCTGATTCTATCATTTTATGTACATTTGTTCTAGAGTAGTCGTATGTTAATGGACACTTTAAATCATCTTTCATAGCTACAAGATCTCAACGGACAATCTGATGGTCGCTGGAGCCAAATAATTCCCCAACGGTAACATAATCATATTTCTTTCTGTAAAAAAACAAACTAGGTCAAGTGTGTTTTTGCCTCTGGTACAGTCCTCCACACATTGAAACAAAAACTTGTCAGTTATGCACTGAACAAAAGAATGGGACTCGACGTGTACTTCCACCAACTGCCAATTAATTTCTGGAAAGTTAAAATCTCCCATTAATAATAATATCTATGCACTACACAATGCTATAGCTCGAAAAAAGATTATTATAGTCTTCTTTAGTACTAGATGGACACCGGTAGCATACTCCAACCAACGTTTTGTCTCCCCCGCTTACTATTTCGCCCCATACACTTTGAATTTTGATGCCTGAAGATATAGTCTCTGAGGGTTATAGTAGCTGGGTTTTTACAGTACAATAAAAATCCCCCTCTCCTAGTCTTGTCTCCCACTACCCTCTCTTTCCCTAACATTTGTACATCCCTCTATTTCTAGTTCACTATCGTTTCTGACTTTAGTGAGTGAATGCCGAAATCTATTTTGATCTTAGTAAGTGCCGAAATCGTTTCTGAATCTCAATCCTTTTTTCAGAGGGTACACAAGAATTGGTTATGCCACGAGTAGATGACGGACATAATTGTGGTAATGGTAGGAACTAATAATGTAAAGAGAGACGGTACCGAAATAATTATGAATAAATACAAAAGTCTTATGGGAACACTTAAGGAAAAACAAGTTTAGAAAGGTCACAATGTTGGGCATTTTAGATAACGCAGATGTGTCCGACTATCTAGATAGTAAAGGGGCCTAGCGGTTATAATATACCATACAGGATACAGGTAAGGTGAGGGAGCAAGTTCAGGTAGCAGTGAAAAAGGTAAATGCAATGTTCGGTATGATGAAAAGAAATATTAAACACAGGAGCAAGGAAGTGATAGTCAAACTGTATAAAGCATTGGTTAGATCTAGATTGGAGTGCTGTGTTACGTGTACAGGTAATATTTTTTTTAGTCAGAGAGTAGACGTAGTGAATGTTTGGAATGCATTACCATGGGGGATAGTGGAGGCAGGGACAGTTAATGCATTTAAGAATAAATTGGATGCGCATAACTTTTAGAGCAAGGTGATGTAAATGAAACTGGTTGTATACAGACTCTGCAGAGTCTTCTAAACCAGTATAAAGACGTTAAGTTTAAGTTTAAAGAGACAACGAATCTTTGGGAATCATATGGCAGGAAGTTGGAGAGAGTCATGTTCGCTCCTCCAGCACACAAAGAGTTACCGTGGCGGGAGAGCACTCTGACCGAATGGGCTGGACTGTTGTGCTAGTGACGGAGGGAGTGAAGTCGTGGAGGATGACAGGACCACTGCATTACTCAGCGACTAAATTTGGAAACATGGGTCACATTAATATAACCGGCTCAGATTGTGTCACTGATAATTTGTCTCTCAAGTCTTCAGACACACACGTCCATAGACGGTAGCCTGGTTTTTGTAAGTACTAGTCATTCGAGTACTCAACAGTACCCAACTACTGTAACTAGTACTAGTACACTAGTAGTAGTTTACTAGTAGTACTTCTACTTGTGTTACTTGTGTTGTTAGTAGTAGTGTTACTGTTAGTGTTACTCTATTATTATTAGTATTATAATTAGTCATTACTCATTAATATTATTAGTCTACTCATTAACTCAGTTGTGTAGTAATTATAATATTAATATTACTATTACTTATACGGTATAAGTTATACCTTTTTGGCGAAAATTTGACGTAATGTAGACTAGTACTAGTGACACTACTAACTACTACAGTAGTACTAGTCTACTCAATTATTGACTTTATCTGTTTTGTCTCAAGTCTGTCTTGTTTAGTCTGTGTACAGGTGTGAGAAATCATGTCTGATCAGACCTTCTGTTTTACTTTGGTTCAGTCCTTGCTATTCCAACCTACTTGCACATAGTTCATCACTGTGACTGTGGTCAATATTCAAATCAATGTCTCTCTGGTAGGGGGATCTTGGGCAGTATATTTTACTGGACCTGATGGAGGGGAGGGGTGTCTTGATCAGTATGTTCACCTGACATGAGGTGGGGGGAGGTGGTCCTTGGCTAGTCAGTATGTTTGATGTGATGTGAGGTGGATGGGTAGGGTTCTTGATTAATATGTTTCATCTAACCCAGATGCGAGGTTGGGGTCTTGATTAGTATGTTTCACCTGACGTGAGATGGGCAGTCCCAGGTTGGTCAGTATGTTTTACCTGCCATGAGATGGGCAGTCCCAGGTT
Source organism: Ariolimax columbianus (assembly GCA_036924085.1). Taxonomy (NCBI): domain Eukaryota; kingdom Metazoa; phylum Mollusca; class Gastropoda; order Stylommatophora; family Arionidae; genus Ariolimax; species Ariolimax columbianus. The sequence continues at coordinate 1,510,576 of JAVGWX010000023.1, forward strand.
GGTCAGTATGTTTTACCTGCCATGAGATGGGTAGGTATTGGGTCTTGGTAAGAATGTTTTATCTGACGTGGGGGGGGGGGGGGGGGGTCGTCCTAATCAGTATGTTTGACGTGGCCCTAACCTGTATTTTGTCTTCTATTTGATTCAGTATCAACAAAGATCTCCACCAGCCTCTCTCCACCAATGACTGTTCTGACATGTCTCCATCAGCCTCTCTCCACCAATGACTGTTTTGTCCTGTCTCCACCAATGACTGTTTTGTCCTGTCTCCACCAATGACTGTTTTGTCCTGTCTCCACCAGCCTCTCTCCACCAACGACTGTTTTGTCCTGTCTCCACCAACGACTGTTTTTTTCTGTCTCCACCAGCCTCTCTCCACCAATGACTGTTTTGTCCTGTCTCCACCAATGACTGTTCTATCCTGTCTACATCAGCCTCTCTCCACTAACGACTGTTCTGACATGTCTCCATCAGCCTCTCTCCACCAACGACTGTTTTGTCCTGTCTCCACCAACGACTCTTTTGTCCTGTCTCCACCAGCCTCTCTCCACCAACGACTGTTCTGACCTGTCTGAATGTTTGTGTTACAGATACTGGAAACTTGCTGAAAAAATGGCTGCACATTCAGAGATTCCTGATGAAGGTGTTGTTTATCATCTGCGTGATCGGAACCATGAGCTTGTTGACAGATGGAGAGAAATGTTTGTGGATTACCCGGATCTTGTCAAGGTAATTGCTGATCTTGTCAAGGTATATTGCGAATCTTGTCAAGGTATATTGTGGATCTTGTCAAAGTATATTGCGAATCTTGTCAAGGTATGTTGCGAATCTTGTCAAGGTATATTGTGGACAGGGTAATATCTACATCAGGGTATCTCAACCAGTGTTTTGCAGGGTCTCTGAACCGGTGTTTTGTAGGGTCTCTCAACCGGAGTTTTGTAGGGTCTCTGAACCGGTGTTTTGTAGGGTCTCTCAACCGGGGTTTTGTAGGGTCTCTCAACCGGTGTTTTGTAGGGTCTCTCAACCGGTGTTTTGTAGGGTCTCTCAACCGGTGTTTTGTAGGGTTTCTCAAGCGGTGTTTTGTAGTGTCTGTCAGTCGGTGTTTTCTGCAGAGTGTCTGCTAGTTCAGTTAAAGTACCATTTTCACAATGAAGGTCGGAGGCAATGAATCTCCTATATTCTCTTTCTTTTATGGAACAATACACCAGGTTTTTAACAGGTTAAAGGTTAAGTAAGTTTATAAATAAAGTCTTTGTCAAGATTTAGGGGGGCGGGGGGGGGGGGGGGGGGGGTGAACTGTCTGTTATAGGCAGTTGTTGTCTGAATGGGTTCTGCGGACAGGGCTCTGTGTGTGATAAATGAGAATAAGAATACTGCCACACTGAGAGGAGGCGATAAGAGGAGACTGCCAGTGTGGCAACTTTAATCCTCTCGAGTAGAACACTCTATGATCTAACCCTCTCGAGTAGAACACTCTATGGTCTGCTTAAATAACAAGGGTCTTTCGCAGCGACCGTTCATTGGCACGATAAGTGGCTAATTCCCAGACTGTTTTAAGGGAGGATGATGTCTTTCTGATTTGACCTAGTCATGAGGTGCGTGGACGAATGTGGGGGCAGGACTATGATGGAGAGGGTCATTTCCCATCTTTGAAGTCCATGACCGTTAACAAAATCTCTAGAGAGAAAGATCACGACTTGTGAGATGTGATGCCTCTGGAAAAATCATCAACGTAACTAGGACTGCGCAATGAAAACATGCGAAAGGTAGTTAAAGCAAGACCCTGCGCTGAATATATTGATGAGGAGATAATCAAGTGGTTGGCCATCTAATGACAATGCAACATGACCAACTATCCCTGTGCACCTATAAACGCACGGTGATCTGGTTTTCGCAAACCGAGAACTAGGTAGGAAATGTTGCGGATATTCTAAATCATCGTGGGATGACAGTACTTCAGCGACATGTCTGGCCCTGGACAGAAAACTGCGGTTCACCACGACGCCTCGCTGCGAAAGTTGAAAAGACAAGATTCACATAATCTAATTTTAGAGCTGATTGGCGCGGACATATTCGGCAAGGCAGGATACTTCAACAACGCATCTGGCCCTGGACAGAAAACTATGGCTTCCCACGACGCCTCACGGCACTAGTGGATAAGACAAGACAAGATGCCCATGGCCGAATTTTAGAGCTGATTAGCAGGGACATCTTCTGCAAGACAGGTCACATGTTCAAAAAGGGCCAATCGGAGGCAGTTAAACATGGTGTACATGTTTTCGAGGCCTGAATATCAGGTATTTTCGTTATTTGATACAAAGTCATACTAATGAATCACAAGAATTCGTCTCTGACCTCACTCATGACTGGCGTCAATGCAACTTCTGATCGTCCTTCAGAATAGTCCAGGTTTCAGAACTGCACGGTTGGATGGGAAGAACACAGGTTATGTAAATCCGTAGCTTGGTTTTCAGTGAAAGGCCAAACTGGTTTCAGGCTTAGTGCAGGGCGTTCACGGAGACTGCAGCTAGGCGGAATCTTTGAATTATGTCTGGGTGGCTGCGTGTATCGGGGCTTTGTTCACTGCTCATGTAAATGAAATTCTCAGTGGAGTTAACATGATTGTCGTTGGGATTAAGATGCTGAGCAGTGCATGAGCTGCAGCGGTCATCGATACAAAGCATTACCTGGATCAAATCGGCATGCAGCATTTTCTGGATCAAATCGGCCGACATTGGCTGGATCAAACTGGACAACATTTTCTGGATCAAATCAGCCGACATTGGCTGGATCAAATCATCTGTTTTGTTCATCATAGTTTGATTTCTCCACCTGGGGAGAGAATACTAACATCTGGCCAGGCGAAACTTACTGATAGGACCATGTTAGCGAGGGTCGGACAAAATGTACTGGCCAAGACCACCCTGCCCATCCCCAACCCGACTTCCTCGCAGTTCTCCCTGGAAATAGACTGTTTTTGTGGCAGCCTTACATTACAAGGCGGGGATTTGATGTGATCCCCGTAGTAGGGAGCGACACACAGACGAAATCAAGCATAGCATAGGACCCCGGCCCACCTTCATCAACTTGCTCAACTGTGAGGAAAGCTCCCACAGCCCGTCAATTTAGGCCCTTTTCAGGGCACACACAAGGGTAGACTTACTCATTCTGGAAGTTCAACAACAATCAATAAATCGTTCAATCAATCAACCGTTCAATCAATCATTCAATCAACCATTCAATCGATCAATCAATCAAGCGATCGTTTAATCAATCAATCGTTCAATCATTCAATCAATCGTTCAATCATTCAATCATTCAATCAATCATTCAATCAATCATTCAATCAATCATTCAATCAATCAATTGTTTAATCATTCAATCAATCCTGTATTCCAGATATCACAAGGAGACATTTTCTTAGGAGCTCCGGCAGCTGATGCCTTGGTAAGTACGTATTTCTATCTATCTGTCTGTCTGTCTGTCTGTCTGTCTGTCTGTCTGTCTGTCTGTCTGTCTATCTATCTTCAGTCCACTTGTCTCATTAGACATAGTGGGACCTCCTATGTTTCATATTTCATATATAGACGAAAATCAGCTGGTAACTTGCCAGGTCAATTCCAGTATCTGTTAACCAATTGTTACGTTCGTAGCTCCTGGAATAATAGGTAGATCCACAGCCTGTCAGGCGCCATCTATGCCGCTCTGCTAATCACATAACCAAAACCTGATGTTAAATACACACAGTCCCCTTTTTGCAACATATTCTCTGTGGGGGCGAGAATCCCTAGAATAATTTGGCCAGATTTTTAACTTGAATTTTGCCCGAACAGCGGCCGTTAAGCCTACTCTTTTCGATTTCCAACTGCCAAGAAATTTTTAGCGTGCGCGCCACTGCACACGGGTGTCTGATCTCACTACTTAGAGATCAGGGGACATTTTTACCGGATGATCCACCTGAGTTGGGAGCAGGAGAGTGTACAACCAGCGAGCTACAGGGACCATCAGCATCTAGACCCTGCACCATTTGCTGAGAGAGACTGAGCACCTATGGGTATGCCTGGAGTGCAGTGACATTGATTCTCGGAAGCAGAACAGAACCACACAAGATCCTGAAAGTGTGAGGCTTTTATGTGCACCATCCTTTCTCATACTGGAGCCAGGCTTATTGTACCTTCGCAAGCAGGGATTGGGAGTTAGAGGTGATGGTGAGAGAGGAGTGGTGGTGAGAGAGTGGAGTGGTGGTGGGAGAGTGGAGTGGTGGTGGGAGAGGGGAGTGGTGGTGGGAGAGTGGAGTGGTGGTGAGAGTAGGGAGTGGTGGTGGGAGAGTGGAGTGGTGGTGGGAGAGGGGAGTGGTTTTGGGAGAGTGGAGTGGTGGTGGGAGAGGGGAGTGGTGGTGGGAGAGTGGAGTGGTGGTGGGAGAGGGGAGTGGTGGTGGGAGAGTGGAGTGGTGGTGAGAGAGTGGGGTAATGGTACGAGAGTGGGGTGATGGTACGAGAATGGGGTGATGGTACAAGAGTGGAGTGATGGTACGAGTCTAAAGAGATGGTACGAGAGTGGAGTGATGGTACGAGAGTGGGGTGATGGTACAAGAGTGGAGTGATGGTACGAGAGTGGAGTGATGGTACGAGAGTCTAAAGAGATGGTACGAGAGTGGAGTGATGGTACGAGAGTCTAAAGAGATGGTACGAGAGTGGGGTGATGGTACGAGAGTCTAAAGAGATGGTACGAGAGTGGAGTGATGGTACGAGAGTCTAAAGAGATGGTACGAGAGTGGAGTGATGGTACGAGAGTCTAAAGAGATGGTACGAGAGTGGAGTGATGGTACGAGAGTCTAAAGAGATGGTACGAGAGTGGGGTGATGGTACGAGAGTCTAAAGAGATGGTACGAGAGTGGGGTGATGGTACGAGAGTCTAAAGAGATGGTACGAGAGTGGAGTGATGGTACGAGAGTCTAAAGAGATGGTACGAGAGTGGGGTGATGGTACGAGAGTGGGGTGATGGTACGAGAGTGGAGTGATGGTACGAGAGTGGGGTGATGGTACGAGAGTGGGGTGATGGTACGAGAGTCTAAAGAGATGGTACGAGAGTGGGGTGATGGTACGAGAGTGGAGTGATGGTACGAGAGTCTAAAGAGATGGTACGAGAGTGGGGTGATGGTACGAGAGTGGGGTGATGGTACGAGAGTCTAAAGTAATGGTGAGAGTCTGAATCTGACTTTGGCCGTTCTTTGATTATACACTCTTTGACCAAACACACCATTTGTATCTGAGCTGCGCATGTACATGTGTCATCTAGCGTCTGCTACCTAATATAATGACAATGTTGGATGTTACTGCCACCTGATGACACCTTCAAAAACTACAAACCACATCTGTAAACTATCCCATATCAGTTTGTGACCTACTTACTATTAATATGATATATTGTTATATTTTGTACAATAAGTCTGTCCATAATAACATTTATCATATATGTATGTAAATATGTTAATATATTAATGAATTATGTACATTTTTTATTTGCTAGGTTTCACCGGCCAATAGTTTTGGTTTTATGGACGGAGGAATTGACTATGTCTACACCAAACATTTCGGGATTCAGATGTAAGGAGGAGATTGTATAGATTGTATATGTCTGGTTGTTGGGGAGATTGTCTAGTCTAGAACTGGTTATGTGGGGGAGATTGTCTAGATCTGTTTGTGTGGGGGAGATTGTCGTCTAGATCTAGTTGTGGGGGAGATTGTCTAGTCTAGATCTGGTTGTAGGGGAGATTGTCTAGTCTAGATCTGGCTGTAGGGGGGACTGTCTAGTCTAGATCTTGTGGTGGGGGAGATTGTCTAGTCTAGATCTGGTGGTGGGGGAGACTGTCTAGTCTAGATCTTGTGGTGGGGGAGATTGTCTAGTCTAGATCTGGTGGTGGGGGAGACTGTCTAGTCTAGATCTGATGGTGGGGGAGACTGTCTAGTCTAGATCTGATGGTGGGTGAGACTGTAAGTAGGTGATTGTCTAATCTAGACTGTACATCTTCAGTCCCAAGTTACTTATTGTTTCACTTCTTTCCGTTCTCACAAAATTTCATTGAATTTCAGGCAACATCGGCTCCAGGAAGTCATTCAGAACGAGTATGATGGAGAAATCCTCGTGGTGAGTTACTTGTCAAACGGCTGTTGTTGCTGTCATAATGCTGTTTATTGCTGCTGCTTGAGTTCTGCCGAGGACGATTCATTGACCATTTATACTTAGACCCAGTTTTGATAGATTTGTGTCATGCAGTCGGAGGCAAGTGCCACTACTCTGTATATCCAATAGTTTATTTTTTTCGTCAAAATAAAATAATATTAAACAAATTGAGCTAAAATTCCGATCCAACGACACATAATTCAATTATCTTCCATGACAGGAAGTATTTCGGGCCGATGAGGCTTGATAGCATAGGAAGGTAGCTCATCTAGGAGAAGGAAAACTGATTTCAAACCATCTGAAGCCTTGCAGATAAGATACTGACGTATCTTGTTGGGTTTTGTCAGATGTAGCTGTGCAACCAGTTTTCTGATAACTCTGAAAGTTGGCCAGCGTCTACCAAACCTGACAACTGACGATGTGCTGAGGAGCACACACAAGAGGATACAATGCCTTATCCTAGAGCGAGGAAAGGCAACCTCAGCTGAGTGTTGTGGCAGGGCAGACCAGGCCCTTAGCCTTGTTTGACGGCTGGTCTAGGAGTGAAGCCCCGACAGGCGAACAAATTGAGCATTGCTCTACTGATCCGGCAGCTTCTGCAGCTTGCCTTGTTCCAAATGTATTGGTACGACCTTTCCCTTGGAGCAAACATGGCAGACCGAGAGAGGGACCATAAGGCATGGGCAACACATGGGCTCTGTATTTCTGTCCGGGCTTTGTGGTAAAAGCACAATTACTATCGTCTAACGAGACGGAAAGAGCCGATAATGACAGGAAGTATTCTTAGTAACAATATATATTAGTATGCAGCGGTATATGTCATTAGTGGGGGTGTCATTGTCCAGTTCTTCACTGTTGTCTTCGACACACTTTTGTCACCATACACTGCCTGCATTCTGCGATGAATGTCAACTGGTCGACATCCTTCAGCTGTTAGAAACCGAATCACAGCTCGCTGATCAACTCGGTCGGATTACATATCACACCCGCCATGTTTTCAACGGTCTGCTGAGGAAATGAGTCAGAGGATAGTGACATTTTCCAAACTTGACGGTTGGTATGTGCTGAATACAATAGAAGTGACGTCATCATGCGCATTGTACGTATGTTCACTTGGTGCAGTTTGGTCCGGTTTTATTTGAACACGCCTCGTAAATAATTTTAATCATTCTTGAACCCCTTAATAGGGATGAAGATGCCGAGCAGCGCATGAGCTGCAGTGGTCAGCGATCCATAGCTGACTGCTAGCGTCAGGGCCAGCGAACTAGAGCTGCCAACACCCTTCTACACCTCCCCGCGGTGATCCTGGATAACAGGCTGCAGCAGGGCAGACTGGCTAAGGAGAAGGGAACGAAGAGGGAATGCTAACCCGGTACTAAAAAATGCTTGCTGAAGTCGGATGTGTTGGACTGAAAGTTGCAAATATCGCAGCCAAGCTGTAAACTACGACACAACGCATTCCGTTCTCTGGACTACATTCTACTACTTAAGCTCTTTCAGGGTTTGGTAGCGGGAGATTGAGAACGAACGAAGACGAGGAACCCCTTAATAGAGGAGAACTGGTTTATCAATTCCATTTTGGCTAGAAAATGCAAATACTTTGGTCCCAGCAAGAGATACAACGGTCTAGAGAGAACAGTGATGGAAGGTATGGTGCCAGACAAAAGAGGAAGAGGTAGACCAAGAAGACGATGGCACCAAGATATCCAGGAATGCCTGAGTATGACTGTGGCGGAGGCTGGAGTTTTGTCAATGGAACGAGTTTCTTTCAGGCAGACTGGGATGGGAGGGACATTCTACAAAGGACATGCCACACGATGATGATGAACTCCAAATTCCATCGCATGGAAAACACGTCCTTAACACATTCGGCACATGTGTAAATATTGATCTTCTTTTTCGTCGTTTATCCTGAAAAAGACACTGTGCCGCAGTTTACAGCAAGTCTGTGATATCATTGAGTTTCTGCCCATCTTGTTTGGTTTGAGCTCGGAACTATAGATCGAGCACAGATGTTATATATAGAACCAGACTGTAACTAATATTTGGCATGCCATGGAATCCTGGCGCATGAGATTGAAATGAGTTCGCTTCTGCAAATGGTTTTTATGACTTGATGAGTGAAAGTGGAATAAAGATGCTGGGGGGTAGCAGTCAATGACTCAGAGCTGACTGCTTGTGTCAGGGCCAGCGACTCAGAGCTGACTGCTTGTGTCAGGACTAGTGACCCAGATCTGACTGCTAGCATCAGGGCCAGCGACTCAGAGCTGTCTGCTAGCATCAGGGCCAGCGACTCAGAGCTGTCTGCTAGCATCAGGACCAGCGACCCAGATCTGACTGCTAGCATCAGGGCCAGCGACTCAGAGCTGTCTGCTAGCATCAGGGCCAGCGACTCAGAGCTGACTGCTTGTGTCAGGACCAGTGACCCAGATCTGACTGCTTACGTCAGGGCCAGCGACTCAGAGCTGACTGCTAGCATCAGGACCAGCGACTCAGAGCTGACTGCTAACATCAGGCCAGTGACCCAGAGCTGACTGCTAGCGTCAGGCCAGTGACCCAGATCTGACTGCTTGTGTCAGGGCCAGCGACTCAGAGCTGACTGCTAGCATCAGGGCCAGCGACTCAGAGCTGACTGCTAGCATCAGGGCCAGCGACTCAGAGCTGTCTGCTTGTGTCAGGACCAGTGACCCAGATCTGACTGCTTGTGTCAGGGCCAGCGACTCAGAGCTGACTGCTAGCATCAGGGCCAGCGACTCAGAGCTGTCTGCTAGCGTCAGGGCCAGCGACTCAGAGCTGACTGCTAGCGTCAGGCCAGTGACCCAGAGCTGACTGCTAGCATCAGGGCCAGCGACTCAGAGCTGACTGCTAACATCAGGGCCAGTGACCCAGATCTGACTGCTAGCGTCAGGGCCAGTGACCCAGAGCTGAACTGACCATTTTCCAGCTCCTCCATTTCCATCGATAGCTTACAATGCTGGTAGATCTTGCTATATAGCAAGAGTGTAACTACAAGGCAGGTGGGTAGATAGAGTGTTTGTTCAATGACACGAGCTCACACTAATCGGCCCAACACACTTTCCGCAGGACAGACGACTGTACCTCCTCCAACACTTAACGTAACAGCATATCTGGAAAGAAAACTAACTATAAAACTAAAATAACAAAAATTGAAAAGTTTTTATCAACCAAGCTTTGAAAGAAAACAAAAACATTGGCCAACTTGTTCTGAAGTCATCTTATCGTTGTGGTTCTCCATAATAATTTCTAATTTTCGCTTGTAGAAATTTACATTGTAAGGTTTAAAGAACCCGGTGTTTGCTAACTATTATGGTTTAACAGTAAAAGCTCAGTGCATATCAACTTGGAGATGCTATATTTAAATGGGAGATAACAATGAAATATTTAACTTTGCATGATTTGCTTATATTATCTCTCTTGTGTAACACATTTGGCACTAAATCTGATATCTTTCTGATAAAAAATTTTTTTGGCCTAACAAACCATATTTAGCTTTTAGTAAGACCAACATTTGGCATCTGTTTTGATTAATCAGTTGTTAAACGGACAGATAAATGACGGCGAGAATAATGGTATTCGATACTATTATGTTTCTGGTCTGTTCCAGGGTCAAGCAGCTGTAATTTCAGCCTATGGGCCTGAAGGGAGGGAAGAGGCTAAAAAGAATTGGTTTCAGTACAATGACGGAGTGGCTATCAAATATCTCATCTCGGTCCCGACCATGAGAGTTCCCTTGATCGTGTCAGACACACCTAATGCTTTTCTGGCATTTAGAGCCGTCATTCTGGCAGGTAGGTCAGATGGTAGACAAAATGTCACTGACAGGTAGACATGCTCACACTGACAGGTAGACATCCTGACACTGACAGGTAGACATCCTGACACTGACAGGTAGACATGCTCACACTGACAGGTAGACATGCTCACATTGACAGGTAGACATCCTGACACTGACATATAGACATCCTGACACTGACAGGTAGATATTCTGACACTGACAGGTAGACATGCTGACACTGACAGGTAGACATGCTCACACTGACAGGTAGACATCCTGACACTGACAGGTAGACATCCTGACACTGACAGGTAGCCATCCTGACACTGACAGGTAGACATGCTCACATTGACTAGTAGACATCCTGACACTGACAGGTAGACATCCTGACACTGACAGGTAGACATGCTCACACTGACAGGTAGACATCCTGACACTGACAGGTAGACATCCTGACACTGACAGGTAGACATGCTCACATTGACAGGTAGACATCCTGACACTGACAGGTAGACATGCTCACAGTGACAGGTAGACATCCTCACACTGACAGGTAGACATAATCACACTGACAGGTAGACATGCTGACACTGACAGGTAGACATCCTGACACTGACAGGTAGACATCCTGACACTGACAGTAAGACATCCTGACACTGACAGGTAGACATGCTCACACTGACAGGTAGACATGCTCACACTGACCGGTAGACATACTGGCACTGACAGGTAGACATGCTCACACTGACAGGTAGACATGCTCACACTGACAGGTAGACATACTCACACTGACAGGTAGACATGCTCACACTGACAGGTAGACATGCTCACACTGACAGGTAGACATCCTGACACTGACAGGTAGACATTCTGACACTGACAGGTAGACATGCTTACACTGACAGGTAGACATCCTCACACTGACAGGTAGACATCCTCACACTGACAGGTAGACATGCTCACACTGACAGGTAGACATGCTCACACTGACAGAAAAGTCTAACACTGACAGATAGGTATAATAGATATAACAGCTGTCCATCTCCACATGTGGCTATTACAACCAGTCCTTGGACTCTGCCATATACACATGTGAGGAATCGACGGTAGAATCACCTGGCAAGAACATGGCAGACAAGACTGGCTAAGAAGGGATCGAGTCAAGAACAACAATACACACCAACAACCCTACAGACTGTCAAAGAACTTACTGAAAACTGCGGACAAAGAGGCCTGGTTGAATAGATGGTAGGTTGGGGATGACATGGGCTAATAGTTGTGACACGGCTGACAAACCAAAGGTGCTGTGTTCGCTCCCCAATCACAGCACCGGCCGTTACCCCGGGGAAGCAACCAATTAGAAAATGTAGGAGGAAGGAGACCCATACATAAAATGCGTGTCAAAGTCGGATGCACTGGGCCAACAGTCGCAAAATACAAAAATAGTGCAACGCACACCGCGTTGGAAAATAGAGAAATAAACCGAGCATGAAATAAAAATAGATGATAGATAGACGCTGGTCTCATCTAAATTCTTCTTCTGCGTTTGTTCTCAATCTCCCGCTACCAAACCCTGAAAAGAGCTTTGCTGGTAGCAGGATGTTGACTGGAGAACAGAATGTTTTGTGTTGTTGTTTACAGCTTGACTGCGATATTTGCACCTTTTAATCCAACACATCCAACTTTAGCACATCATATTTGGGTACCAGGTTAGCCTTCCCTCTTCTATCCCTTCTCCTTAGCCAGTCTGCTCTGTTGCAGCCTGTTATCCAGGATCACTGCGTGGAGGTGTAGAAGGGTCTTCGTAGCTCTGGATCGCTGGCACTAGCAGTCAGCTTTGGGTCGCTGACCACTACAACTTAAATACTGCTCAGTATCTTGATCCCAGCTTTGGGTCGCTGACCGATACAACCCATACGCTTGTTATCTTGATCCCAGCTTTGGGTCGCTGACCACTACAACCCATACACTGCTCAGCATCTTGATCTCTATGGATACAGCATGTATACAGAATCTTCTTAGTTTCTCCATCAGTCTCCAATATGACTAGACTTTGGTCTCACCTCACTTGAGATTAGGTGATTCTTGAAACTTTCAGGATTCAAAATCCCCACCGTTTCACACTTTTATTTCTTGTGAGGCAGACACCTTGACCTCTCGGCTATAGTGACCCCTGTCCTTGACATTGGGGCAAACGGTGTGAAAGATAAAATAGAGTTGCTATTCTTATGTCTGTGTTTCTATTGGTTGCGTTAGTCTGAATTTCAAAACCTCCTTTCCAGTCCAAAAGCACAACAGGCAACCATCTGTTGAACCAATCAGAAGTGTTCTGGTTCCGGGCCTAGGTACGGCAGTCGGCAGGATGCCTAAGGACAGGTGTGCTTGGCAGGTGAGTGGGCTGGGGTGGACTAGGGCAACTGGCAATCTTGAGATCAGTTTGGTGGGCTTGTGGGCTACTTGATATGAGTTTGGTGGGCTTGTGGGCTGCTTGATATCAGTTTGGTGGGCTGCATGATATCAGTTTGGTGGGCTTGTGGGCTACTTGATATGAGTTTGGTGGGCTGCTTAATATCAGTTTTGTGGGCTGCTTGATATCAGTTTTGTGGGCTGCATGATATCAGTTTGGTGGGCTGCTTGATATCAGTTTGGTGGGCTTGTGGGCTACGTGATATGAGTTTGGTGGGCTGCTTGATATCAGTTTGGTGGGCTTGTGGGCTACTTGATATCAGTTTGGTGGGCTATTGGATATGAGTTTGGTGGGCTTGTGGGCTGCTTAATATCAGTTTGGTGGGCTGTTTGATATCAGTTTTGTGGGCTTCATGATATCAGTTTGGTGGGCTGCATGATACCAGTTTAGTGGGCTTGTGGACTACTTGACATGAGTTTGGTGGGCTGTTTGATATCAGTTTGGTGGGCTTGTGGGATACTTGATATGAGTTTGGTGGGCTGCTTAATATCAGTTTGGTGGGCTGCTTGATATCAGTTTTGTGGGCTGCATGATATCAGTTTTGTGGGCTGCATGATATCAGTTTGGTGGGCTGCTTGATATCAGTTTGGTGGGCTACATGATATGAGTTTGGTGGGCTGCTTGATATCAGTTTGGTGGGCTGCTTGATATCAGTTTGGTGGCCAGCTTGATATCAGTTTGGTGGGCTGCTTGATATCAGTGTGGTGGGCTGCTTGGTATCAGTTTTGTGGGCTGCATGATATCAGTTTGGTGGGCTGCTTGATATCAGTTTGGTGGGCTTGTGTGCTACGTGATATGAGTTTGGTGGGCTGCTTGATATCAGTTTGGTGGGCTGCTTGATATCAGTTTTGTGGGCTACTTGATATCAGTTTGGTGGGCTTGTGGGCTACTTGATATCAGCTTGGTGGGTTACTTGATATGAGTTTAGTGGGCTTATGGACTGCTTAATATCAGTTTGGTGGGCTGTTTGATATCAGTTTTGTGGGCTGCATGATATCAGTTTTGTGGGCTGCATGATATCAGTTTGGTGGGCTTGTGGGCTACTTGATATGAGTTTTGTGGGCTACTTGATATGCGTTTGGTGGGCTTGTGGGCTACTTGATATGAGTTTGGTGGGCTGCTTGATATCAATTTGGTGGGCTGCTTGATATCAGTTTGGTGGGCTTGTGGGCTACTTGATATGCATTTGGTGGGCTTGTGGGCTACTTGATATGAGTTTGGTGGGCTGCTTGATATGAGTTTAGTGGGCTTGTGGGCTGCATGATATCAGTTTGGTAGGCTACTTGATATCAGTTTGGTGGGCTGCATGATATCAGTTTGGTGGGCTTGTGGGCTACTTGATATGAGTTTTGTGGGCTACTTGATATGCGTTTGGTGGGCTTGTGGGCTACTTGATATGAGTTTGGTGGGCTGCTTGATATCAATTTGGTGGGCTGCTTGATATCAGTTTGGTGGGCTTGTGGGCTACTTGATATGCATTTGGTGGGCTTGTGGGCTACTTGATATGAGTTTGGTGGGCTGCTTGATATGAGTTTAGTGGGCTTGTGGGCTGCATGATATCAGTTTGGTAGGCTACTTGATATCAGTTTGGTGGGCTGCATGATATCAGTTTGGTGGGCTTGTGGGCTGATTGATATCATTTTGGTGGGTTGCATGATATCAGTTTGGTGGGCTGCTTCGTATCAGTTTGGTGGGCTGCTTTATATCAGTTTGGTGGGCTTGTGGGCTACTTCATATCATTTTGGTGGGCTGCATGATATCAGTTTGGTGGGCTGCTTGATATCAGTTTGGTGGGCTGTTTGATATCAGTTTGGTGGGCTTGTGGGCTACGTGATATGAGTTTGGTGGGCTACTTGATATCAGTTTGGTGGGCTGCTTGATATCAGTTTGGTGGGCTACTTGATATCAGTTTAGTGGGCTGCTTGATATCAGTTTGGTGGGCTACTTGATATCAGTTTTGTTGGCTTCTTGATATGAGTTTTGTGGGCTGCTTGATATGAGTTTGGCAGGCTGCATATCAGTTTGGTGGGCTTGTAGGCTGCATGATATTAGTTTGGTGGGTTGCTTGATATCTCGAGGGCCATGACATTGGTTTGATGACTTGAGGGCCACGAGATTGGTTTGATGACTCGAGTGCCACAAGATTGGTTTGATGACTCGAGGGTCACTTGAGATCAGTTTGCTGACTTGAAGGCCACATAAGGTCAGTTTAATGACCCTGTAAACTGCTTGAGGTCAATTTGTGGACCACGTGAAATCACTTTAAATGACTTGGTGATGTTTTCTATGTTCTTGGTGATGTTTTTTATGTTCTTGGTGATGTTCTCAAAGTCTTCATCCTGATGTTAACAGATGCTGCAGGCCTATGAAACATTGGTCCACGGAAAGCATCCGTCACGTGTGACGCCCAAAGGCCTGGAGCAGATGTGCTTCGACCATGAGAGGATGTGTGAGGTGAGGGAGGAGATTAGAGAGAGGAGATTTATGGAGATCATGAGAGGATATGTGAGGTGAGGGAGGAGATTAGAGAGAGGAGATTTATGGAGATCATGAGAGGATATGTGAGGTGAGGGAGGAGATTAGAGAGAGGAGATTTATGGAGATCATGAGAGGATATGTGAGGTGAGAGTAGGTTAGAAGTAGGAAAGGTGAGAGAGTAGGTTTGGGGGAGGAGGTTAGAGAGAGGAGAAGAGGTTAGAGGGAGGAGAGGAGGTTAGAGCAAGGAGATGTGGGAGAGGAAGTTAGAGGGAGGAGATGTGGGAGAGGAAGTTAGAGGGAGTAGATGTGGGAGAGGAGGTTAGAGAGAGGAGAAGCGGTTAGAGGGAGGAGATGTGGCATAAGAGGTTAGAGGGAGGAGATGTGGGATAGGAGGTTAGAGGGAGGAGAGGAGGTTAGAGGGATGAGATGTGGCAGAGTAGGTTATAGGGAGGAGAGGAGGTTAGAGAGAGGAGATGTGGGAGAGGATGTTTGAGGGAGGAGATGTGGAAGAGGAGGTTAGAGGGAGGCGGTGTGGGAGAGGAGGTTAGAGGGAGAAGATGTGGGAGAGGAGGTTCGAGGTGGAAGATGAGGAAGAGGATGTTAGAGGTAGGGGAGGTTAGATGTGGGAGAGGAGGTTAAAAAGAGGAGATTTATGGAGATCATGAGAGGAGGTTAGGGGGAGGAAATGTGGGAGGTGAGTGGTAGTCTTTAACACGTCATCCCCGACAGCGTCTGCTGTTGGACCACCATTGTCTTGACCATAGTTCGTAGACATGACGATGCCTGACTCGATGCTGTTGTCTGTTTCAGTTCAGCGCTGACGTGATTAACTAGCGAGTGACATCCGCGGCACGGACAGGACCAGGGCACTGTATTGACTTCCTGTCATCTGACGTCTGCTACAACATTTGAGTTCGTCCCCACAAAATGGCTTACAACGGGCAGTCACCTTCAACGCAGACGCCACCCAGACCTCCGCAATTTAAGATACTGTATAAGAAACTACAGCTAGGAAATGCTAATGAATATAACTGTTTGGTTGATCACTGGCAACTCTTCGTTATACCTGGAGCAGGGATGTTCGACCTTTGAAAAGCGTGGGCCACGTTGTAAATCTTGGCGGGTGCTGCGGGCCGGACTTTTGAATTGGATTGGACGAACACGCTGCAGGAAAACCTTTTATTGTGATTAATATAGATTTATATGCTTTATATAGATTTATAGCTTTTAGATTGATATATATGGGGATTCCGTGGCGAAGTGGTTAAGCCGTCGACCTCGTGATCAGGTGGCGTGGGTTTCGACTCCGGACTCCGCAGTCTTTTTCACGGGTGCTTGATGCGGAGTCCCCTGCATCTCGTTGTCACCCCCTAGTCGTCTTGTCCTTGACTTGCCACTGGGGTCGGGCGGCTCGAGACGAGAGAGTGAGGATAAACAGTAGCGCAGTTAATCCTTACTAAAAATAGAACTAGCAAAATTAATTATGCTATCGTCGTCTACGATGGACCGCGGCGGCCTTTGCCTTTTGATAGATTTATATGCTGATTTATATTCTGAATAAGGAATGTGATTTATATGCCATTTGTAAATAAAAATGTAGATCATTGGCGGGCTGGATTAATCTTGTATGGGGGTGGTATTAATCTTGTATGTGGGTGGGATTAATCTTGTATGTGGGTGGGATTAATTGTGTATGTGGGTGGGATTAATCTTATAAATGGGCTGGATTAATCTTGTATGTGGGTGGGATTAATCTTGTATGTGGGTGGGATTATTCTTGTATGTGGGTGGGATTAATTGTGTATGTGGGTAAGATTAATCTCATAGATGGGCTGGATTCATCTTGTATGTGGGTGGTATTAATCTTGTATGTGGGTGGGATTAATCTTGTATGTGGGTGAGATTAATCTTGTATGTGGGTGGGATTAATTGTGTATGTGGGTGGGATTAATCTCATAGATGGGCTGGATTAATCTTGTATGTGGGTGGGATTAATCTTGTATGTGGGTGGGATTAATCTCATAGATGGGCTAGATTAATCTTGTATGTGGGTGGGATTAATCTTGTATGTGGGTGGGATTAATCTCATAGATGGGCTGGATTAATCTTGAATGTGGGTGGGATTAATTGTGTATGTGGGCTGGATTAATCTTGTATGTGGGTGGGATTAATCTTGTATGTGGGTGGGATTAATCTTGTATGTGGGTGGGATTAATCTTGTATGTGGGTGGGATTAATCTTGTATGTGGGTGGGATTAATCTCATAGATGGACTGGATTAATCTTGTATGTGGGTGGGATTAATGTTGTATGTGGGTGGGATTAATGTTGTATGTGGGTGGGATTAATCTCATAGATGGGCT
Organism: Ariolimax columbianus; assembly: GCA_036924085.1. Lineage (NCBI taxonomy): Eukaryota > Metazoa > Mollusca > Gastropoda > Stylommatophora > Arionidae > Ariolimax > Ariolimax columbianus. Next base: position 1,527,862 of record JAVGWX010000023.1, read on the forward strand.
GGATTAATCTTGAATGTGGGTGGGATTAATTGTGTATGTGGGCTGGATTAATCTTGTATGTGGGTGGGATTAATCTTGTATGTGGGTGGAATTAATTGTGTATGTGGGCTTGATTAATCTTGTATGTGGGTGGGATTAATCTCATAGATGGGTTCGATTAATCTTGTATGTGGGTGGGATTAATCTTGTATGTGGGTGGGATTAATCTTGTATGTTGGTGGGATTAATCTTGTATGTGGGTGGGATTAATCTCATAGATGGGCTGGATTAATCTTGAATGTGGGTGGGATTAATTGTGTATGTGGGCTGGATTAATCTTGTATGTGGGTGGGATTATTTGTGTATGTGGGCTGGATTAATCTTGTATGTGGGTGGGATTAATCTCATAGATGGGTTGGATTAATCTTGTATGTGGGTGGGATTAATCTTGTATGTGGGTTGGATTAATCTTGTATGTGGGTGGGATTAATCTCGTATGTTGGTGGGATTAAGCTCATTGGTGGCTGGATTAATCTTGTTGGACGGCTGCTTTTATCTCATTCATGATCCAGAAAGCAATGATACGATGGTCTCGGGATCCACGCCGGTCAATCACTATACGTCATCTGCGTTTGTTCTCAATCTCCCGCTACCAAACCCTGAAAAGAGCTTTGTAAGTAGCAGAATGTAGTCCGGAGAACGGAATATGTTGTGTCGTAGTTTACTGCTTGGTTGCGATATTTGCACCTTTCAGTCAAACATCCGACTTCAGCAAGCATTTTTGAGTACCAGGTTAGCATTCCCTCTTCGATCCCTTCTCCTTAGCCAGTCTGCCCTGCTGCAGCCTGTTATCCAGGATCACCTCGTGGAGGTGTAGAAGGGTCTTGGCAGCTGTGAGTCGCTGACCCTGACGCTAGCAGTCAGCTGTGAGTCGCTGACCTTGACGCTAGCAGTCAGCTGTGAGTCGCTGACCACTGCAGCTCCTGTGCTGCTCAGCATCCTGATCCGAATCGTAATACAATCATATTATTGTTTTTCAGAAGTTATCTGCCAGATTGAACTTGTGTCATTATTTTTATGTATATAAAGAAACGGATAAAACATTGAAAAGAAATGTGTGTTTTAGAGTTGACTCCCTGGTCATGTGGATATCATGGATAGTGTGGATAGATCATAGTTGGGGGTTCTGGTACATATGTCATGTCTGTGTATCTGTCTGTCTGTTTATGTCTGTCTGTGTATCTGTCTGTCTGTGATAGGTTCTTGTGTCATGTTTGTATGTCTCATATGTGTACTGTCTGTCTATCTCTGTTTGTCGTATGTCTGTCTCTGTGTCATGTTTGTCTGTCTTTGTCTCTGTCTGTCTGTCTTTTTGTCTTTGTCTGTCTGTCTCTGTATATCTCTGTATGTCTATGTATATTTTTTTCTTTCTGTCTGTGTTTGTCTCTGTGCCATGTTTGTCTGTCTATGTCTCTGTCCGTCTTTGTCTGTCTGTCTCCGCCTGTCTGTCTTTGTCTCGATATGTCTTTATATATGTCTCTGTCTGTCTGTAAACCCCTTGCAGGGCTTTGGTAGCGGGAGTTTGAGAACGAGCAATAAAACTAATTATTGTCATTCATCATCATCATGATGCGAACATGTGTGCTTGTTCGATTATTTCTCCTCTGATGATCAGATTCTCATGTCCCAATGTTCCTTGTCTATTCCCAAAGCCTGTTGTCTTCAATGTGTTTATTGCTGTGCCAAACTGTTCATTATTTCATGGAGCCTTTGCATCATTGCTTCTGATCCTCCGACAATGGCTTGATCATCGGAAAATGTCATGCCATTGACATAGACACCCCTACAGAATCAGTAGATTTATCAGTACCATTATACTCTAGATCGACAGTTCTCCTACCCTCCCAACATGGCGCCTCGCGATTTGGGGCTGTTCCACAAGCTGGAAGGGACCCGGATTGACTCACAAAAAGACATTTCACGGAACATGACAGCCCAGCTGTACTAAATTCCCAAAGATGCCTTCCTGAAATGCTTCAAATAATGGTAGGGCTGCTGGCAGAAGTGTGTGTGGAGTCCCAAGATTTCAAACCTCTAGGGGAGTAATTGTATTTTTCCGAACCAAAGCTCGGGTACTTTTTGCACACACCTCGTATCTTGATCTTGAAGACCCGTTCCTCAGAGTAGTTGCGGGTCCCAACTTCGTCTCCAGTGGACACTGTCTTGGGTCACGAAAGTCCAGTGGGTCCTAAGCACTTCTCTTTCGGACCGAAAGCTGCAAATATCGATGTCAAGCTGTAAACTAACGACACAGCGCATTCCATTCTCCGGACTACATCCTGCTACGTGCGAATCCCTGTTTAGGGTTTGGTAGTGGGAGATTGAGAACGTTCAGGGCTTGGTAGCGGGAGATTGAGAACGTTCAGGGCTTGGCAGTGGGAGATTGAGAACGTTCAGGGCTTGGTAGCGGGAGATTGAGAACGTTCAGGGCTTGGCAGCGGGAGATTGAAAACGTTCAGGGCTTGGTAGCGGGAGATTGAGAACGTCCAGGGCTTGGTAGCGGGAGATTGAGAACGTTCAGGGCTTGGTAGCGGGAGATTGAGAACGTTCAGGGCTTGGTAGCGGGAGATTGAGAACGTTCAGGGCTTGGTAGCGGGAGATTGAGAACGTTCAGGGCTTGGCAGCGGGAGATTGAAAACGTTCAGGGCTTGGTAGCGGGAGATTGAGAACGTCCAGGGCTTGGTAGCGGGAGATTGAGAACGTTCAGGGCTTGGTAGCAGAGATTGAGAACGTTCAGGGCTTGGTAGCGGGAGATTGAGAACGTTCAGGGCTTGGTAGCGGGAGATTGAGAACGTTCAGGGCTTGGTAGTGGGAGATTGAGAACGTTCAGGGCTTGGTAGCGGGAGATTGAGAACGTTCAGGGCTTGGTAGCGGGATATTGAGAACGTTCAGGGCTTGGTAGCGGGAGATTGAATACGTTCAGGGCTTGGTAGTGGGAGATTGAGAACGTTCAGGGCTTGGTAGCGGGAGATTGAGAACGTTCAGGGCTTGGTAGCGGGAGATTGAGAACGTTCAGGGCTTGGTAGCGGGAGATTGAGAACGTTCAGGGCTTGGTAGCGGGAGATTGAGAACGTTCAGGGCTTGGTAGTGGGAGATTGAGAACGTTCAGGGCTTGGTAGCGGGAGATTGAGAACGTTCAGGGCTTGGTAGCGGGAGATTTAGAACGTTCAGGGCTTGGTAGCGGGAGATTGAATACGTTCAGGGCTTTGTAGCGGGAGATTGAGAACGTTCGGGGCTTGGTAGCGGGAGATTGAGAACGTTCAGGGCTTGGTAGTGGGAGATTGAGAACGTTCAGGGCTTGGTAGCGGGAGATTGAGAACGTTCAGGGCTTGGTAGCGGGAGATTGAGAACGTTCAGGGCTTGGTAGCGATAGATTGAGAACGTTCAGGGCTTGGTAGCGGGAGATTGAGAACGTTCAGGGCTTGGTAGCGGGAGTGAGAGAACGTTCAGGGCTTGGTAGCGGGAGTGAGAGAACGTTCAGGGCTTGGTAGCGGGAGTGAGAGAACGAACGCAGTAAAAAAAGAATAGCCCTTCTGTTATTGTGCTCTAGGACATACACAAATGATGTGTTGAAATAACAGCATTCTCATTGCACGCAGTCTGGACCTCAGCCACTCATCGTTTTTCTTCATTTTTCGTTCGCTTGGAGTGTGTCTACATCTGCAAAGTTGTCTCTTGTATGAACCTCACTGTCTTCTTCTTCTGCGTACGCAGTCAGACAGTAACCATTATTTTTTCGAAAAAAACGGCGGTCATCCTGAGGCTGTCGCCACTGCCATAGAGCTTGTCTTGCAGTGCCACTGGTGATGGCCACATCTGCTCTCTCTGATCCTCGTATGTCGGGCAGTTCTGCAGCAGATGTTCAGCGGTCATTTTACCAGTACCGCACGGGCATTCGTCGGTACATCCTATCTTCAATTTGTTGAATAGGTGGTACCTCAGTCTATTGTGGCCAGTGCGAAGTCTGAAGACAACGACCTGCTCTCTTCGGTTCAACTGGTAATAGGCATCGTTTTTGGTGTAACCAGTATGTTCGGTTTCCCATTTGGTCATGTATCTGGCTTTGATAAGCCGTTTTGACTCTTCGTACGTCATACTAGTATATGTTTGTGGTAGTCTTGCACCTTCTTTTGCCAGTCTGTCTGCCTCCTCGTTGCCTTGGATGTTGCAGTGTGATGGGACCCACTGTACCACTACCCTTTTTGGTGCGGACTGCTGGCATAGTTGACAGAGTACTGCTCTTAAGTCATTAAGCTCAGTGTTTTTCTGGCTTTTTAGCGCTACGACTACGGCCAGAGCATCTGTAAGCAAGACTGTATGGCTTTCATTTTCTTTATGTGTCACCATTTCTTCCACTGCCGCCCTCAGTGCCTCTGCCTCCGCTCTGAAATTGCTTGTGTACTTACCAGTAGCGAATGACAGTGTTATTTGTCTGCCATTTGGTAGGTTCAGGAATGCTCCTGCCCCTCCGTTCTGTGTAGTGTTTGTTACAGAACCGTCGGTGTATGCATGGGTCCAGTCCATGCTTGGGTAGTTTTTCGATATAAAGCTTAGCGTAGTATCTCTCCTTTATTTTTCAGTCTGGCAGTTTTTGTTTCCAATACCTGGTATATTTTCTACCACCTCTGGAAATATATCTTGCCTCCAGGTAGGTTTTCGTACAGTAGTGATGGGCTTTGGTGTTGTTAGTGCGTTTATGGGATCTTCGTGCATCTTTGCTTTAGCTATTTCTGCAAAGTTTCTCCGCTTTAGTTTCCCATTTCCCAAATTGTTTAGTCTCTGGTGCATTGGATGGTCAGTCAGTCTTCGGAGTTTCTCTGACTGCAGCTGGGCTCTGCAGTCTCTTCTATCGGTCATGGATTGCAGTTTTGTAATCTTTTCAAGTTCTACAATTGGCGTTGACTTCATGCCTCCTGTTATAACTCTCATGGCTTGGTTTTGAAGTTTGCTAACTTTATCGAAGTTCGCCTTTGCTGCTGTTGTCCATGCCGCAATGCCATACTCGAGAACTGGTCTCACTCTTCCAGTGTACATTTTCTTTAGTATACTTTCGTCTGCTCCCCAGCTTGTGCCAGCAAGTTTCCTCATGATTGCCATTCTTTCTCTGTCTCTCATTCGGTTTCTCTCGATCTGACTTTTCCATGTCATGCGCCGATCAAATGTGACTCCAAGATAATTTGGGTTGTCGTTTGGCTGCAGGAATTTGCCATTTAGACTTAATTTTGTGTTTTGGAGTTTGATTGAAAGCGAAAATATTGTACATGTGGTTTTCTCCTCGTTTATTTTGACCAACCATGAGTTCGCCCACTCTTCCAGCGATGTTAGGGCCTGCTGCATCCGATCTCTTGCTATGGTGAGATTCTTTTTAGAGGTCCACATAGCCAGATCGTCTGCAAATATTGAGCTATGGACTCTTCTTGGTATATTCTCTGTAATGTCGTTTATATACACCAGGAAGAGTGTGGGTGACAGTACTTCCCCTTGGGGTACTCCCTGCTCGAGTGTCACCTTTTTGCTCATCTGCCCTTGTACTTGGACTCTGGCCGTTCTGTTTTTGAGGTAGTGGTTGATCCACTTGTACATTCTCCCACAAATTTCGCTTCTCCTTAGCTTGACTCTAAGTCCGTCTTTCCAGATGACATATGATCGAAAGGGTGTTTGGCACATAAGAGGTTGAAGAGCCATGACTGAAGGGACACCACGCTTGTTGAACAGGGCGACACACTTCTGACGATCAGATTACCCTTGCGTCATTACCCTGCATAAAGTTGTCTACAATCACAACATGTTTGCGCCAAGTTATCTTAACAAAAAAGACACTAGTATGTAGCCCAGAGTGCAGACTCGCCACCAGAGCAATAATGTTCATTAAACTTGACCCCAGACTCCAGAATCTCACGATCTGACAAGCCACGATTAGAAAGTCAAGTTAGCCTATATGAAATGTTACGTTTACCAGGTAAGGCACAGGTGAATCTGGACAGTCTGTACGTTAACACGTGGCCTATGGTTAATACTGACACATGGTTTAATCCTTTCTTGTTACAGGTGAGAGACAAGTATAATTCGTGTATGTGTATGCGATGAGACATTCCAAAAATAACATATCATGTTAATTAACACATATAAGGGGTCCTTCTGTTATTTTCATATATTCCCCCGGTAACAGATGCACAATATTATATATTCGATGTAGAATAGCGGCGCTTGCACAGCTAAAGAAAATATGGCAAGCTAAACGGTTAGCACTATGCACCAAGATCAGATTAAAGCGTACATTGGTCCTGTCAATATTCCTCTATGCTTGTGAGATATGGACAATTACAGCTAACATGCATCGGAGTATACAGGTCTTGGAGATGAGATGTTTCCGAAAACTTTTAAACGTCACGCACAAAGATCGAGTTACAAATGAGGAAATACGAGGAAGAATTACAACAGCAATAGGGCCTTTTGAAGACCTCTTGGCAACTGTCAAAAGACGGAAACTCGCTTGGTACAAGATCAAACGGTCTTGCAAATACGATCCTCCACGGAAGGCTGCAAGGCAGACGACGGAGAATCGTCCGAAAACGAGATGGCAGGACAACATTCAAGAATTGATTAATATCTGGCCAGAAGAGGCACAGGCAGCGGCTGCTGACAGAGAGAGGTGGCGTGGGATTGTGAGAATGTCTTCATGTGTGCCCCAACGACTTACATGGTGCGGCATGATCTGACTTAACTAATGCACAATCCCCATTTCCTTCCCCCCCCCCCCCCCAATCCATGTGACGTGTAACAACACCACCAGTAGACCCCTTTTCCGGAGAGAGGGACTGAGGGTCTCGAGGTAAGACGTCGGCCTCGAGTGCTGTAAGTCGCGGGTTCAAATCATAATGGAGACCAGGATTGTTCCCCGGATCTCTTGGTAATAGAGATCGGACGCCCGCGTTCAGTGTCGCGCACGTAAAAAATCCCTCGGCAGTTGGAAATCGAAAAAAGTAGACTTAACGGCCGCTGCCAGGGCAATATTCAAAATTATGTTAAAAATCTATTCAATCTATTACAGCATCCTCGCCGGTGCTACGGAGTTCCGTCCATTGTGCTGAGATTCTCCAAAGATTGGGAGACGAACAGAGGACTTCTGGGTTAAATCGTGTGCAATGACGTTGTTTCTTCGACTAAACTAAACTATATCGGAGAATTAATAGTTGTGGTTTCTTTAGTTGTAGTTTGATATCACGATGGTGCTAGCCCCATGCACACCTTCTAATTGTATGACTGCAATGATGTATCGTACTAGAACAGGTTTCTAGAAAATTGAAATCGCTCAAACAAAAAGATTGAAACGAAGTGATAAGGCCAGTAATGTGGAACCATGGGAAAGAGACAGACATGTATCGGTGGAACATGGCACCAGGAGAACTCGCTAGTCTTGGATTGGAAATACATTAAGGAAACCAGCTGATAACGTAATAAGACAGCAGAGGTGGGACCTAGGACTTATAATAGATTATACAGGTAAGGTGAGTGAGGAAGTCCAGGTAGCAGTGAAAAAAGGTAAGCGACCTAGGGGTTATAGATCATACAGGTAAGGTGAGTGAGCAAGTCCAGGTAGCAGTGAAAAAAGGTAAGCGACCTAGGGGTTATAGATCATACAGGTAAGGTGAGTGAGGAAGTCCAGGTAGCAGTGAAATGGCAAGAGACATAGTGGTTATAGATCATACAGGTAAGGTGAGTGAGGAAGTCCAGGTAGCAGTGAAAAAGGCAAGGAACCTAGGGGTTGTAGATAATACAGGTAAGGTGAGTGAGCAAGTCCAGCAAGCAGTGAAAAAGGCAAGGGATCTAGGGGTTATAGATAGTACAGGTAAGGTGAGTGAGCAAGTCCAGGTAGCAGTGAAAAAAGGTAAGGGACCTAGGGGTTATAGATCATACAGGTAAGGTGAGTTAGCAAGTCCAGGTAGCAGTGAAAAAGGCAAGGGATCTAGGGGTTATTAATAATACAGGTAAGGTGAGTGAGCAAGTCCAGGTAGCAGTGAAAAAGGCAAGGGATCTAGGGGTTATTAATAATACAGGTAAGGTGAGTGAGCAAGTCCAGGTAGCAGTTACCTTACCTTACATGCTTATAAGATAATCCCAGGAAAGGTTAAATTAGACCATAACACGTTTTTTTCTTCAAAATACAACCACCTACAAGAACAAGAGGACATAATACAAATTAACTAAAGAAAGGCCCAGATTAAATAGAAATAAATATTTTTTTAGTCACAGCGTAGTGAATGCTTGGAATGCATTGCTACAAGAAGTAGTGGAGGCAAGAACAATTAATGCATTTAAGAATAAACTGAATGCGCATAGCTTTTAGAGCAAGGTAATGTAAATGAAACTGGTTGTATACAGACTCTGCAAAGAGTCTTTTAAACCAGTATAAAGACGTCAAGTTAAGTTAGTTAAGTTTGAGCCAATAATTGAACTGATAAACAGTTTTAGGGCCAGAAGACAACCAACAATGAAGTTGTCGGACCGTCTAAGATTTTGGAAAGTTCTAATGGCATAGAACGACAGATACAAAAGATGATGGACATTGTAACGGCTGGCAGTCTAAACATAATTCTTCAACGTGATGACCCGTTCCTCGACGTAGCTGCGGGTCCCAACTTCATCTCCAGCGGACCTTTGAGCCACGGAAGTCCAGTAGGTGGTAAGCTCTGCTCCAGAGGCGTCGAGGATCTTGTTGTGTACAGCAAGGAAGTCTGACCAACGCTTTGAAGGTCTTCCCCAATGTCTGTTTTTACCCCAGGGGTACCAGACTGCTGTCGCCGTGCTCCATCGACCATCGTTTCGTCGCAACATGTGACCTGCCCATTTATGTTTTGCCTTGTCTGCATGGATTACCGCATCCTTGACCAAGGACAACCCTCTTATGTCAGAATTGTGAAGACCTTGCATACGTTGGTTCCGGAGAGTGATTCCGACCAAGCGTCTCTCCGGGGAGGCCTGGGTCACCTTCAATTTGTCATCGAGTGATTTTGTTAGTGTCACAAAACCATAGCACATCGCGTGGGGTAGAGTTGAGCCTCGTAGGTCCTGGTCTTAGCAACCATCCATGACTGTTTTAATGGAGGCTGCCCAACTAATCGGCGGCGTCTTGTCAGTTCAGGTTCCAGGTTATTCTCCATCATTGAGGAAGCATCCAAGATAGATGTTCTAGGTGCACCTCACCAAGGAAGACTGGACCACATCCTCTAGCTGCACCTCAAGGAAGACTGGATCACATTCTCTAGCTGTACTTCGCCAAGGAAGACTGGATCACATCCTCTAGCTGCACATCACCAAGGAAGACTGGATCACATCCTCTAGCTGCACCTCAAGGAAGACTGGATCACATCCTCTAGGTGCACGTCACCAAGGAAGACTGGATCACATCCTCTAGCTGCATCTCACCAAGGAAGACTGGATCACATTCTCTAGCTGCACCCAAACCAAGGAAGACTGGACCACATCCTCTAGCTGCACCTCAAGGAAGACTGGATCACATCCTCTAGCTGCTCCTCACCAAGGAAGACTGGATCACATCCTCTAGCTGCACCTCAAGGAAGACATGATCACATCCTCTAGCTGCTCCTCACCAAGGAAGACTGGATCACAACCTCTAGCTGCACGTTACCAAGGAAGACTTGATCACATCCTCTAGCTGCACCTCAAGGAAGACTGGATCACATCCTCTAGCTGCTCCTCACCAAAGAAGACTGGATCACATCCTCTAGCTGCACCTCAAGGAAGACTGGATCACATCCTCTAGCTGCTCCTCACCAAGGAAGACTGGATCACATCCTCTAGCTGCTCCTCACCAAGGAAGACTGGATCACATCCTCTAGCTGCTCCTCACCAAGGAAGACTGGATCACATCCTCTAGCTGCTCCTCACCAAGGAAGACTGGATCACATCCTCTAGCTGCTCCTCACCAAGGAAGACTGGACCACATCCTCTAGCTGCACCTCACCAAGGAAGACTGGATCACATCCTCTAGCTGCACCTCAGGGAAGACTGGATCACATCCTCTAGCTGCTCCTCAAGGAAGACTGGATCACATCCTCTAGCTGCACCTCACCAAGGAAGACTGGATCACATCCTCTAGCTGCACCTCAAGGAAGACTGGACCACATCCTCTAGCTGCACCTCACCAAGGAAGACTGGATCACATCCTCTAGCTGCTCCTCAAGGAAGACTGGATCACATCCTCTAGCTGCACCCCCACCAAGGAAGACTGGACCACATCCTCTAGCTGCACCTCAAGGAAGACTGGATCACATCATCTAGCTGCACGTTACCAAGGAAGACTGGATCACATCCTCTAGCTGCACCTCAAGGAAGACTGGATCATATCCTCTAGCTGCACCTCAAGGAAGACTGGATCATATCCTCTAGCTGCACCTCAAGGAAGACTGGATCACAACCTCTAGCTGCACGTTACCAAGGAAGACTTGATCACATCCTCTAGCTGCACCCCACCAAGGAAGACTGGATCACATCCTCTAGCTGCACCCCCACCAAGGAAGACTGGATCACATCCTCTAGCTGCACCTCAAGGAAGACTAGATCACAATCGGCCAAATGATTGCGCAACACTTTGGTCTTCGAGTCATTCATCTCCAGACCTGCTTTCCTGCCCTCTCCATCCAGTAGCCGCATCATTTGGTCGGCGTCTGTTGCTGACTCTGTGATGAGCACTGTGTCATCGGCAGATCGAAGGTGCTTGAGGCGTCTGCGTCAATATGGATGTCTAAGGTGTCCCAGTTGTATCGGCTAATGACTGGTTCCAAACATAATCGAGCAATTACTTGAGACAGGGTACGATACGCATAACAGCAGGGCCTGTGCCACCATTGTCAACTAAGCAGACGTCAAGAGCGCCGCAGACCTCGAAGGAACGTAGAATGAAAATGGCTACGAGGACAAGTCAGTAAGTAGTTCACAAACTTATTTGGATAGACACAAAATTTAGTTGGTAGTGTCTAAATGTGTCATTAGTTGGCAGCAACATTCAGTTCTGTGATTACTGTAGGTGTTAGGTGGCAGACCTTGCACATGCACGTGTGCAGCTCATATTCAAAATGAGGTCTGTGCACATAGAGTGTACACTCAAAGAACAGCGTGATGATGGGCAGTAAAAGTTCCTCAGTAAATGAACAATGGATGTATCACCTAATCTACCGGCCAGATTAAGTCGCGAATTTTGAGATATGCAGCTCAGTGGCCTCTTGAATCGATTATTTCTGTATTAAAAATGTGTGTTCAAAATATTACTGGAGGGTCTCATAGTATGTATGACACAGGGCTCTATACGAACTACTTTACTCATAGTATGTATGACACAGGGCTCTATACGAACTACTTTAATCATAGTATGTAGGACACATGGCTCTATACGAACTACTTAAATCATAGTATGTATGACACAGGGCTCTATATGAACTACTTTAATCATAGTATGTATGACACAGGGCTCTATACGAACTACTTTAATCATAGTATGTATAACACAAGGCTCTATACGAACTACTTTAATCATAGTATGTATGACACAGGGCTCTATACGAACTACTTTAATCATAGTATGTATGACACAGGGCTCTATACCAACTACTTTAATCCGGCACTGTCTATTCTCGCTATGTAAAAATTGTATTTTAAAGGTTATTTTATTTTCACTTTTTCCAAAATCGTCTGTTTTTGAGAATCAGAAATGTAATAACAGTTTGTGTGTGGTGATGTCACACAATAACCTGGCACTGACAAGCTCTTGATAGAGGACACAGAGGACAGTTTCACGACATTGGAATACAGTCTAGCTCAGAGTTGCTAAACAGATTTAGAAATGGAATGTTAATTATTTGAAGTATTTGGGCAGTATTTTGTTTTCGGCAGACGGGAGACTCAACAGGGAAATTGAGAAAAAGAGTGAGAAAGCATCTGCTGAGACTTATCAGCTGTCCCCACTACTTAGACACCCGAGCATTAGTTTGGCAACAAAGCAACAGCTGATAAACAGTATACTTATGCCGACTCTGTGCTACCAGTGCCAAACATGGCCTCTGTCAGGGTGTGTGAGAGCAGA